>JBAIZZ010000123.1:696955-710894 GCA_037355905.1 Heliconius aoede
TCAATATGCGCTATTTATTAACAAGTAGGGAACCTTTGTAACCATTTACATTTCTTTTTCCTCTTTTTTAGCTTCCCTGAATGCCGTTTATATTCATAGATTATATGAGATGATTAATATGAGATGGCGATCTCAAGATCGATCTCAGAGTTGAGTTTTTAAATTCATGTCTAGGTTCTTTAAGACTAAGCAGAACTACAGCATTAAACTAAAAATATGAACATTTAAGACTAAAAGTGAACATATCCAGAGAGACTGTCATGTTCCGTCGGTCCATAAATAACTGCTCTGCTCTAAGCATTGGCCTAAATACTATATAAGCCACATGCATTTTGCAGATACTAAAGTCATTTTTATTGTATATTCTCATATGATTTACTAGTATGCGGTTTGTGATAGTTATTTATATATATACGAGTATGCATAGATTTAAAATAATATTCTAAGTTACATACTTAGTCTAGGGACCAGTGGATGAGATTTGGTATTTTATTAATTAATAATTTTATTAATAATATAAATATAAAACGCACTTAGGTATCCCGTTACGTTAATTTTTATACTTTTTTTTACTTATATTAGATATTTAAAAATATTAAACAAATTACAGCTACTGGACATAAAGATAGACAACAGGATTTGTATTTATAGAAATTGAAAGTCCTTTGATAAACGAGCGGCGAAGTTACCTCACGAATAGTCCAATTGTCGTCATCTCCATAACTCTTCATTTAATACGTGCACTCGTGATTTACGCTCGCCTAGTAAGTGATAAAACTAAGGGAGGAATTTAAGGGGAATTTTAGTGTTCACGAAAAATGCTAATATTAAAATTTCTATGATATGTAGATGAATATTTAAATGTCCAGTGTATTTACTTTCGTTTATATGTTTATAAATATGTATTTGTCTATATCGAGCCCTAAGCGTGCGACTATATATGTGGTAGGTTGTGGGTTCGATTCTAGCTCGGGAAAATAGTTAATATAGTAACACGAGATGTCTTTAAAATTCAGCGGAAAGTAGGTGACGGGAGAGTCTTAACACTTAGTTCCCTCTGCCTATCCTGCTGTATACATGTAAGTATTTTCTATTTCTACATCTCAGAAAACATAAAGTTGGTTAAAGAAGTTAGTCTAACTTTTTGTTTAAAGAACTATTGGTTTTTTTCATTCTCACAACAGTTAAGTGTTAAAATTAAGAAAATAAAATAATATTTATGTTTGTTTCAAACTTAATCTCGGAGAGGAAATGTAAACTGTAATTATTTTGTAAGTGAAAATGCGACCAACTTTTGAATAGCTGGACTATTAATTATACGAGTGCGGGACTGAATGTCGAACATAACGTCTATTTGGTCCGCGGAGAAAATTTGTATTTATGATATTTATAATAGTATTATTTTATTATTCTTTATAATCTGTCAAAAATGGACCTCCAAATATGGAGGTCCATTTTTGAGACACACAGTGTAGTATCGTGTCTTAAGTTACGCCACACAATGTCTCAGATAAAAGCGGAGTGAGAATGGGGATTTCCGGATAAAATTAAAATAAAGCTATCTTATGTACTTTTTTTTCAGCTGTCTACCCTAGAGAGAACTTAGTATGAGGACTATCCATGTCATACTTCACGTCCAATTTTCTGGTTATAATTTGAATTGCGGAATTAAACGTCACACTTGATCTATCAGAGCAGAAAAATAAAAAATATTTATGTATAATTTTACCCCCAAGTGGTGATCAAAGTTCAAACTCACAACTATGGCATATATTATCAGTTCTAGTTCCATTACACCACGACGACGACGACGACCACTGCTTCATCTAATTATTTTAATAGCAAATTAATTTAAACTTCGTCACATAAGCATACTGGCCTAGAGATTTCAATTAAATTTTACCAAAGTAAAAAAAAAAACAGACGAGTTATTCTCAATGCAAACTAGCCAAGTCTCACTGACCCTAATTAGCAATAGTTTATAAACTAAATTTTATTTCACCATTTGCTTTTACAATTTAGCAAAAAATATATATATGCGAATGTATGAAAGGATTAATGAGTAGTGGCGCGTGCACTGTTTTATTGAATACGCAACGTTTCTGTTTCCGTCGTTTCCATCAAACGTGGATTTGACGCTTTTAAATATTTAGTGAGCGCGTGGTGTGAATTACGGCCTCGAAAGCACTTTATCACCTCTTTATTTTATAATGAACAGATCGTACGTTGGTGTTTTAAATAAACTATAAGGGAATATTCACATGACAGTGATGGCGGAGGTTCGAATCTCGGTCCGATTTCGTGTACCTTTTTTTTCAGTTCACGCGGTATCCCTCCTGTTGAAGGGTTGGTAGGGTGGAACGTAGTGTTTAGATACCAGACCTTTAAGGAATTTACGTGACAATAAATTTTCTTCAGCGTTCTTCTCCGCGTAGTTTTAGCAGTGCGTTGTGAGGCAGCCGTAGACAATCCTTCTACTTATCGCGATACTATCCATGGATGGACTGGATATAAATAATTAAATCACCAGTTGGATTTATGAAATATAATTATACTATGAAACTATAAAAGAAATTTTAAGAAGAAGTTTCTTCTGGTGCGGCAATGGCTTCGTTCACTGTCATCAAGCACTTCAAACCATTTTACGTGACCTTTCTCGTGATTATTATTGATTCTGCGTTCGCAAAGGTGCTTGGCGCTCTCTCGCCCCATAAATCTTCTTTTACCATTCTTTCATAACTCTTTCTCAAATATACTATATACCTTTATTATATTATCTTTCTTCGATTTCGATATGATGTAAGTTCAAAGTCAACGATTATAAAACGGATGAAGGAAAGTGAATTGGTCACGTCGATATTCTAACAAAAAAATAAATATAAATATATTATAAACAGAAATTATCTCAATTTCTTTTGATAATATATTTAAATTCCATATAAAAATAATTGAAAATGGAATTAACTTTCACAAGCATTGGTCAGATCTCGTAAAGTGTTTTGTGTATATAATATTGAAATTATACGAGTATTCACATTTTTTGTGGAAACGAGGCAGACTTCGAAAGCCGAGCTCGCGGTTTCCGTTTGAATGAATTAAACGGTTCTGTAAAAATTTAATGCTTCACTTAATGTAAATAAACGTTGAAATCTGTTGAAAGACACTCGTTATGAATCCTCCCTGCATTGATCGACGTGAAGTAGTAGCTTATGCCACTGCGTTTCGCATTAGGTGATGCCGGGCTTCAGCGCCCAACTCCACCATAGAGGCCGGCAACACACCTGTGGCCCATCTGGTGTTGCATGGGGTCGGCGGTGATCACTTACCATCAGGTGACCCGAACGCTCGTTGGCCGTGTCCTTTACCATAAAAAAAAATGCTTCCAGAATTCGGCAGAAAGTGGGGAACGGAGTGTCTTGACACCGAGGTTCCCTCTGCCTACCCTGCTGTTTGCGGGATACAGCGTGAAGCGGAAAATATTTTTTTTTTTCATTAGAAGATAAATTTTCCTTTTTCACTCCACCTCTACTCAAAATGTATAATGCGTCGTTTGTATTCGGCAATTCTTATGCAAATTTTAGATTGCAGTGATTTTTATTATAAAATTTCATACTGTAACTTTACATTGTTCCACAGATGTTATATGCACCTGGTGTGTTCGTTTTATTGTTTTTTTATTATTTTATATTTCTAAGTATTTTTTTTTTATTTTAATAAATAATAGAAAAAGAGTGAGGTCGGTCGTGGCACAGGGGCACAAAGTGTGATTGTAAAAGCGACTGGTTGTGGATTTGATGTCCACTCGAGGATATAAGATATTTAATATTTTCATTTCTTCGCTCTGGTGTCGAGGCAAATTCGTGGCACCGTTTGTCGCTACCATTAGATTTTACTTAAATAATTTAAAACTGTAAAAACTTATACAACAATGTGATGTGGAGTAACTCACTTGTGTAAATTGATTGACATTTGGATATAAAAGCAAGAGCTTACTATTATTATATTTTATTATTATTATTATGGTAAACTATGTGTGTTTTTTTCATTTGTTGTTTTATTTTGTTTTACCTAAAATAGCAAAAAAAAAATGTTGAGCTTCACACTGTATCCCGAATATACTCGTAGCACGATAGCCAGAGGGCACCGTGTGCTTAGACACTCTGTTTCACTTTTTCACCTTCCGCCTAAATTTTATTTAACCATCAACAATTTCTATACTCGTACAGACAAAAAATGTATGAAATATATATATACAAAGTATAAGTTTTCTTAACTAATTGTTAAATAAAAGACAATGTTGAGGCCAAGAGGTTACGAGGCCATTCGTGGGGCAGGAGCATAAAGTGTGACTGTAAACGCAACAGGTTTTGGGTTCGATTCCCACTCGAGGAAATGAAATATTTAATGTTTACATTTTCTGACGACGAGTTAAGGCGGGACGTTGAGTTTCGCCACTCATCTGTCGGGCACTAGATTCTCTCTTCCTACCGTGCCTACAGCGTGACGCTATTAAAAAGATTGTCGTTTTAATAGCGTCACTTTCTGACTATAAACAGCTAAGACTATAATAAAAAGCAGATACGCATTTCCTATACCTAATGTGATATTATTTTATCCTGTTACCATTATTTATTACTTACCACTGTCACAGGTAAGTCGCACGTAACAAATGAGACGCAAAGTGCAATACGAGAACATCTCCGAGCTACAGTAATAAGTTTTATAAATTTATATTTGCAGGAAGCCTTCTTGTAAGAGCCTTCTTTTACCGGATGTTTCATTATATTTCACCTTATATTGTGAATGTAATGAAATATTTCTTCCGTTATGGCCTTCTATTATGAAATATGACAGAAAATTAGTTTCTTTTTCTCTAAAATTAAATGATTTGTGTGGTGGATGGTATTTGTAAATATAAGTAAGTTTGTGGCTTCGTCTCGCGTATAGCTGAATAGGCAGAGATCCTGGGAACTTAATGTTAAGATCACTCCTTTTCCATTAATGAACACTAGAACACTAGCGACACACGTGCGGCTTTTATCACTTATACTTGTTATATTATAGCAAAAAAGATAAAAAAAACACAATAAATATTGTTATAATAATAATAATTTATATTTTTATATTACTTTTTTTGAAACTTTCGTAGTTAAGTAAAAATATAAATTTTGATTGTAGACGAAACTAAAATAGAACCCGTACAGAACACAAAGGAAAATTACATAAATATTTAAAAGTATAATGCTTAAATAACCTTTATGGAAGACAAGAATATCTAAATTACATCTAAATTCCAGACAGGCGAGGTACTCAGAAAGATTTGTAGACAAACATACATAATATATATTGAAGTTCTTGTTCACTTTTTTCTTATAGGACAGTACTGCGTTCGATTTCTACTCGAGGAAATTAAATATTTAATACATATTATCATCCTTTTGTGCTGGTTAAGGCAAAGCGTTATGTCGAGTTCCGCCACTCAATACGCAATAATAAACATTTCATTGTCTCGAGTGGGAATCGAACCCACGACCAGTCGAGTTTACAGTAACACATTTGTGCCACTAGGCCCCGAATGGCTTCATCCTGGAAAATAAATATAATAAATAAAATATACCTTAATTTACATGTTCATCATTCTTTATCCTCAGCGGTTACACAACACACTGTATAATCGATCTGCTGACCGAATGCCCAGTGGGCACTCCCAGTGGGCGTATTAACGTCCTGAATAAAGTAATTCAAAATTAATATTATGAATATCTGTTTTAAAGAGTTTCATTACATTAATATTAATTAAATGGAACAGTTCTAGGTTCGATTTCTACTCGAGGACATTCAATATTTAATGTATATTTTCATTTCTTCGCGCTGGTCAGCAAAGCGCTACGTTGAGTTCCGCCGTTCACATTCCCCATACGCAGTATCTCCAGAATTCGACGGAGAGTAGGGAATGAAAGTGTCGTAATGACAACGAAGTGTTTTGACACTAGGTTTCTGAGATCCCTCTGCCTACCCCGCGATGTGAGAATACTTTATTTATAACATCTCCATTACTTCCAATGAACTTTAGTAAATAGCACACTTTCTATAAATATAAAATATGTATGTAAGTACATATGTCATTATATTTGCTTGTTATAAAATAATTCTGATATAACTTAAAAAATGTATATAAATGAGGTCAATAGACTTATCGCTGGATAATGAGCATATGACGTATTCAAAGCTTTGCCAAGTAAGTTTCAGTTAACTTACCTTGCATATACACAGTATTGGCATACTGTATACCTAATTGTTATCCATTTTTTCAACTTTACGCTGTATGTAGGGTAGGCAGAGGTAACCTAGTGTTAAGACACTCCGTTCCCCTCTATCAACCGAATGTGAATTGAGTAGCGGAATTCAATGCCGCGCTTTTGCCTTTGTACCAGAGCGGTACAGGAAATTTGCGCCACAAGGGTCTCAATTATACATAATGTATTTAAGTAAAATAATAAGTGCATTATTTGAACAAAGTAAAGTGAAATTTAATAGAATTAAATTAATTTGTCGGTAGATATTTTTTCTAATATTAAGAGTTTACGTATTATTTTTTTTCGGGTTTTGATTATTTAGGCTTATATTTTCTCACTAATTCTATTTAAAACTGAATATAATTTCATGAATATATTTAAAAAATATTTGTAAAGTACAAGCGGACGAAGCTACGCGGGTCCACTAGTACATACATACGGCGACCCTGTTGAGCTTAAGGCGTAGATTGGGACCACCATTCAACAAGCAGTGACCGGAAATTGGCAATGCAAGAAAATGGAACGAGGGATTGTCCTTTTTTTACTGTACTAGAAAAGTATACGAAGAAAGGAAGTTAATGTTTTTCGCAATAGTAATATTAAAATAAAGGAAAAATAATGAAAAATAGTAAATAAACTATTTACGAGTATAGTTACCGTAAATAGTTTATTTACTATTTACGGGTAACTATACTAAATACATTTTTGTGGGTGAGATTCCCATTGAGGGGAAGAAATTAATTTCATTTCTTCACTCTTTTGACTAGATAAAGCACGGCGTTGAGCTCCGCCACTCAACACGAAATTTTTAAAAAATTGGAGGGAATGTGTAAATCGGAGTGTCTTAACGCTATGCTCCCTCCGACTACTCTTCTACATGAGCAATAAGCGTGAAAGTGAAAATAAAAAAAATAATGTATAGACAATCTATTCAGGGTTTGTGACTTATTGAACACTCATATAAAATTACATCAAAGTTAACCGTTAGATGAATCATGATATCGTTGAAATAGTTTCCTTTCGTGGGCGGCGGTCACAACTTGCGACAAAGTTCTTGAGAGTTTGAAAGTTGGAGATCCTGCGGGGAAAGGTGTTTTATCGGTAACATTATACAGGGAATTGATAAATATTGATGAAAATATAGAAATATTTTTTATTATTTCAGCCTCACGCCCTAACATATTACCGTATTATTTATTTTTCATTTAACGAGGAAACGTAGGTTTAAGACGCTCCTACCTCAATGGTAAAAGCCAGGTTTTTTGCCTTGTTGCCAGAGCGAAAAAATGAAAATAATTAATTCTCTCGAGTGGGGATTGAACCCACAACGGACGCGTTATAGTCACATCTTTGTGCCAATGCATCCCGACGACCTCGACTTTTATTTGTTTTATTTAGGCTTACACGTGCAAATTTAAAAAAAAAAAAAAACTTTGTCTATTTTCACTCCACAATAATAAGTAAAATTACAATTGTCATTATAAAACGACTTTAAAACCAACTTAATTTTCAGTTAATCTAATTTAAAAGGGAGAAATCTGTCTTTCTAATTTCAAACTTGAATCAAAACTCTTTCTGGTGCAAATCACAACAGTCAACCAGCACTGCCGGAAACAATTCAATTAATTTTTAATTCTTTAGACTATTGAATCTCTTAGCGATAATTAGGGTTTATGTTTGCTGTCGTTTGAAGTTTAGATACAATTGTTTATCTAAATAATTTATTGATAGGTTTTATTTAATTTCGTATTTACCTCTTATATGTATAGAGGACCGGTCTTGGCGCAGGGGCACAAACGTGAGACTGTAAACGCGACAAATTGTGGGTTCGATTCCCACTTCAGGAAATGAAACATTAATATTTTCATTTCTCTGCTTTGGTATTGAGGCATAGCGCGGCAAATTGGTGGAAAATGGAGAACTGAGTGTTTTAAAACTAGGCTCTCTCTGTCTACCCTGCTGCATGCACGATACGCTCAAGGCTAAAATAAATTTATATCATGATTTTAAATTATATCTTAAAGAGGATGTTATAATAATATTTTCGTTGTAGTCCCAAAAATGGAATTCCAATTTAAAATAGTGGTCGTTGTTCTTCGTCAGCTTTGTAAAAACATAATTGAGTTGTATTTGTTCGGTACAAAAATCTAATTTGTGAAATTTGCAAAAAAAAAATGTTTTTTGTTTTATAAATTCTGGAGCAATATTTTTTTTTTACTACAGTAATATAAAGTCCATGATTACTAAATCTTTCAAACTATTACAGATTTTGATGCGTTTTTTACTGAGAATTGTTTTATACGAGTACATGACTTGTAGTTAATTATGTATCCCGCATTTAGAAAGTGTCATCAGTTTCTAAATGCGAGATGTAGCCTTGACCGTAGGTGCAATGAGTTACATCGAAAAGATTCATCATCATCAGCCTTTTATCGTGAACTATTTAACGAGGACAGGTTTCGAAACGATTAACGTGATGCAATATAGCCTACAGCTTTCCACAATCAATGGACAATCCAACGCAAATAGATTTTTTCAATTAAAAGTAATAGTTTATGAGATATGTACATATTATTTGCTTGAAGCCAGGAATATCAAAGTTTTGTATGTAAAAAAATTGGCTTCACGCTCTACAGTAAAATAGTAATAGTCGTCCCCACTTTTCGTGCTAGCTAGCTTCACGTCGTATCCTGCTATAGCAGGGTAGGCAGAGTTAACCTACTTTTAATCCACTCCGTTCCTTACTTAGTCGTACGAATTACGTGTTGAGTGGCGGATCTCAACACCGTTCTCATTCCACCGAGTGGGAATCGAACCCACAACTTTGGCGTCTACAGACACTATAACACGATGGCCTCGAATATATAGAGTATACATTTATCATATAAATGCACATATATTACACCAATATAAGTACACTTACATAAATAACGTCGATGTTTTACGATACTTTAGCCTTCACCTTTCATAGGGGTATTTAAATTTAAATATTTAATCACAAATCATTTCGGCACAAGCATCCACATCTAAATTTGATACATTTCTCAAAAAAGAGTCAGATCTCTCTGAAAAAAAAAAATAACAGCATAAACTAACGCTATACAAAAAGTTAGTGACAAAAAATTTCCACGCCGGTGCTAGTCAAAGGTAAAGGCCAAAACAGGCCGTAATGACAAAACAAACGAGCTGGAGTCGTTTAGACCGACAATTTTGTATTTCAAAAAAACGTGAAAAATTAATAGAAAGCCGCTTTGTAAAAAATATATGTTACCTAATTTGTTTGAGCAAATTTTTTATTTGTTTTAGTCAAAAATTACCATTTTTGTACACATATAGGTGTAATTTTTATTCTAAAAGTAGGGAACAGACATGTGAGATATGATGATGGAGTGTGTAGATGAAAAAAAAAAGATATTAACCTTCTCATAGTTTACCTACTCCACTCATTTTCATTAAAAATAATAATAAAAGTTGTAGATCATTTATCATCGTTGATCGAGATGGGTTTTGACGTCGGTCGATTGTTCCATTGAGCTCACAAATGGCTTACTCGAGAAATTAAAAGAGCTTTCATTCTTAGAAATATTTCCTTGTAATATTTCCAGTAAGCTAACTGAAACAAAACAAGTTATTGAACAAATATATTTTATGCTTTTTAAAATGAGAATATAGAATTAAAGTGACAAGTTCGATTCCCGGCACGAGCGACTTTCTTTATTACGTCACACATTGATATTATATGACAGTGTAATAGATTAAAACCGATATTATATTTTAAATAATTTAATTTTAAGTAACATCTACTATTGAATAACAAGTACAATATACCTAGCTTTTATAACAAGAAGCTTAAAGTTCAAAAGTCATTAAAATTTCCGAAACAATTACAACATAAATCATGGAAAGATTAAATAAGTGTCTGGTGTCGACAGGTGTGTGATATTGCGTGGCCATGGCTCCTGAAATTAACTGTATTTAACTTATTTTGTGGGACTAGTACAATAAGTATTGTATAATTCTAAAACCTAACAATCTCGAGTTTATCTTGATAGACGGACAATAAAATTATCCTGCAGGGGCTTCGTTATTACCTTTCGAGGTACAAAACCTTAGAAATAAATAGACATTTTTAGTTAGCCTACGCTAACTAACCTAGTTAAGTATTAGCCTATGTTAATTCACTCTTAATTTAAATTATATGTTTAATTATTCTGAGCGAAAGGATTTTTTGCTTAAAAGAAAAACCTAGTGAAAGTTAGCTTAATAAATTAAGTACTTATGTAGTTTTTATATTCTTTCTTCAACAACAAAAACTTTACCGCTTAAGCTTGTTATGAAAAATTAAATCTCTGCTTTAATTTGGAAAGTTATAGTATTAAAATTGAAATTTTTGGTCCTTGCTATAGTTTATTGTGTTATCTTCTATATTAAATAATGTAAAGTGCTCAGCTGAATCCCGCATATAGCAGAGTAGGTAGAGGGAGTCTAATATTAAGACACTCCGCTCTCCACTTTTACACTGAATTCTGGAGCCACTGCGGTACGGAAATTATTGTTGCGCTTTGCACCAGACGCACACTTTTCATTTATTCGAGTGGGAATCGATCCCACAACTACGGGATGACTGTAAAAAATATTATTAACTTAAAAAATATACTCGGAGCCGTTCCTTGAACATACTATTACAGGTGTAGGCTTCAAGAGCTCATTTACAAAGTATCACTCACCTTTACTGGCTTTACTGGCTTTTAATACCCTTACTGGCTTTTAATGGCGACCATGTCTTAGCAAAAGGAATACAGGCCGCCCTCCAACCAGGTGGACCTACGAACTAAGGAAGACAGTGGGAATCCGCTGGATACAGGCTCACAGGTCAAAGGGCACAGGACCGTATGGAGTGGCGAGCTTTAGGGGACGCCTATGTCCATCAGTGGACCTTAAAAAGCTGATGGATAGACAGATATTAGAAATTCTATTAATTTCTGAGTTTAAAAAAATTTAAACTCTAACAAAAAAATAATAATAATGTTTTATTATATGCATAAATTTATATATATTATTATTTTCAAATAATTTAGAAAACTAAATTTTATAATCAATAATTTCAATTATCCACTTTTATATATCACGAAATCTTCAGCTCCGCCCTTCAATAACCACAAAAGATACTACTAGAGTCAGTCGTAGCCAACCTACCAAGTTTATGTCACAGTCTCAATTATTCGTCTTGATTTAAGGTAACCAATAAAGGCTTTATTGAGGTAATCGCAGCGAGAATCCGGCCGCCTCCGCATCGAGATAGCGCGTCGTAAATACCGGCCGCACCTAAAATGGTACTTTACGTGTCGTAGTTAATGCGAATGCGGATTTTTATAAAATGCATTAACTGAAGTTTTGAGATGTTTTTTTTAAATTTTTTTTATTTAAAAATAGAATTTACAAAATTTACAATAGATAAAATTTACGATTATACCAGAAAAATATTTTTTATTCGTATTAAGTTAAGAGTTTCATCTAAATCCTACCATTATTTTTTGTGTTAAAGTGAAACAAATTCGCTTTTAAAATATTAGTAGAATGGCTTAGGTTAGTTCAAGTTATTTAAAACCTAACGTTAAAACCTAAGTAAACTTGAATACATGCCCGTATAAAGAGAGTGGACGAGGTGAAAGGGGTAAGCAGAGACCGTGATGTTTGGCGCTCCGTTCTCTCTGATCATCCCGCTAGGGATATAGCGGGCTAAGTTAAGTGAAAAACTTAGTCCTTTAAAAAATCATATCGTTGCATTATGTTGATATCACTTAACAAAGACAAATGGTCGACATTGTCACGCCCGTATCTCAGTGGCTATGTACTCGTAGGTAACGACGCCTACGCCGCGCTATCTCTGCTGGTATAATGTGCGCTGTACAATGGAGGCAGATAAACTGTGATTCCTCACAATCATGAACTAATGTTTGTTTGTTTACTTCATCAGATCTTCATATTACTTGATGGCTGTGAGATCGATTTCCATGATAGGGAAATGAACTACTACTACTACTCTGTCTTTAAATTCCGATACTCAATACGAAATGTTTCGAATTTAATATCGGAATTAATACATTAAAATAGAGAATAAAAATCAGAATAGAAAAAATTTCGAAATCTAAGAAAATTCAAAAATTTTCTTAAATAACAAAAACACCAACGACTTTTAAAATATATAAAAGGTTTAAAGTATTAAATTCTCGCATAGTTTCTATATTTTAGTACATATGTTAGTAATTTGTTGGTCTCAGTATGATAAATGGCTCTCTTTGCGGTAAAGCAAACTACGTGACCTGTCAGTGGGTGCAATCAAATACTTGAATGTTAGTGTATTTATCCCGGTGGAAAATGTTTCATATTAAAATAGAGAGAGAAAAAAATTAGCTTCACGACGTATGTTATGGCAGGGTAGGCAGGGGAAAACCTAGTGTTAAGACACTGTTCCTCACTTTCTATTCATTCAATAAGTATAATATGTAAGTGTATATTGACTTTATAGATGATATTTGTATGTCACTTATTTATTTGCACAAATTTAACTAGTCTTGAACCTATATACCTAGTATATATATTTTATTTATATCTTTTAAAGAAAAGTAATAAGTGTAAAATAGACCCAAATTTAGAATCGAATTATTAAAAACATGTGGAGGCCATCGTGGACAGCAGCAGCGCACGTCGTGCATGTGGGTTTGATTTCTCATTCGAGGAAATGACTTTTATTAATTTCAGCATGAATATTTTTATATAATATATTTTTTGTGACTAATATACTATGTTGTTTCAAAGTCAAATTCAATATTCAAAATAAGAAATGACTTTATGCATAATTGTATCTCTTATCTAAGGGAACGTCGCAAAATACAAAGCGGGATATTTCAACTAAATTATTTACAAATTCACATTTAATTGTGACAATGAATCTTTGAAACAGACTGAAGCGAGCATTTCATTCACAAGGCGTTTTATCAGTTCCGTCGTGGCGCAGTGGCACACGGGTGTGGCTGTAACGCGACGGTTGTAGGTTCGATCCCCACTCAAGGAAGTGAAATATTTATTTACGTTTATATTTCCATTTTCTTTACTCTCTCTTCTGCCACGCAACACGCAATGCCTCCAGAATTCGGCAGAAAGTGGGGAACGGAATGTCTTAACACCGAGGTTCCCTCTGCCTACCTTGCTCTGTGCGGGATACAGCGTGAAGCTGAAGAAAAAAAAATCTTCTGCTTAATATAATAAATGGCGCCCGATAAAGTGTAATCTAAAGTTAGGTTGCACATGAAAATACAATGTAAGCAAAAATAACTTAAAGTCGTGCCGCTCTCTACCCCCCCGTCCACATTGACACATCGCCAGTCAAGTAAGAAAATAAAAATTGTACGTGAATTGTTTTATTTTCTTTTGCAGTCACAAACTTACATGTTTATTTGAGTAACTTTTTGGGGCTTATTATAAGTAATTATTTCATAATTATATTATTGATGTTAACTACATAAAGCAAACCTGCTTTATCGCAGATGTAGTGTAAAACACTCCGCCTTCCCACTATGGGAATTGAACTTACTACCATCGTGCACAGTCGCACGCTCGTGCTTCTATGCCACGACTGGCCT
>JBAIZZ010000123.1:710994-829193 GCA_037355905.1 Heliconius aoede
ATATATATATATATATATATATATATATATATATATATATAATTCCCTCGGCCTACACTGCTGCGTCAATATACATGTCAAATAGACCAAGGAAAATTTTTGTAATTTGTAATAATTAAAACAGCAAATTTAAGCAAGAAAAAATAAAATTATAATATTAATATCACATATTGGCATATGTGTGATTTAAAAATATACAGTAGGTAAATCTTTGAAACAAGTTCAAATGCTATATTAATGTGAATTGTTTTTTTTTATTGGGAATTGTTAGCTTTTTTAGGGTTCTGTACCTCAAAAAGATAAATAGGGGCTATTATTGTAGGATCACTTTATTCTGCGTATGTGCGTAAACCATAACTTTTGACCTAGAAGTTTTCTAGACAGTGTCATATTCTGTATATATTTTATTTTTTGTTTCTTTGCACTAAAGGAACAAATCCTAGTAACTTGTTTGAAATGGAAATTCTATATCTACAGAGACATTCTTTACAAGAAAACAATTTTCAATACTGTTTTCAATAGAAAAAAACAGAAGAAGCAAGCGCTATATAATATTGAAATTCTTTATTATTAAAGGTGATAGATTTAGAAGAGATATGGTTATAAAGTATATTCAAAAGAACAATCAACATTGTTGTACCCCTCTTGGTAGTTCTTTACAACTTTACACTGTTTTTTTGTTTTTCTGCTTATAGCGTTTCTCTAAATAATATATAATGAAAAGAAAGAGAAGAGAATATATTATGAAGAGACCTAGTGTCTGGACATTCTTTTCTTCAATTGCTACTTTATAGTTTTAAAAATTTGCTAATTCTTCAGTCTATGTTATATGAAGAGTGATCAAGTAAGATATGAAAACTTATAATAAATTAAAACGAATAATAAGTCAGAAAATATAATTATAAGATCGCAGAGGCACTAGCGCGCGACTGTAAACGCGACAGGTTTTGAGTTCGATTCCCACTCGAGGAAATGAAACATAAAATATGTATTAATTTTTACCCTGCTACATGCAGAATATACGTGAATTAAACTTCCTTAACGTTACTTATCGCAAATTGCATAATTTTTTACCTTGCTCCAAAAAAAAGGATCTATATAGAAAAAAATTATAGAGAAAAAGCTTCTTGGTTAATTTCTTTAGTGGTATCATACTCGTGTAGGAATGCTATAAAGAAACTTACGACAACTCGTTCGTCTCACCATGATTGATTCGTGCTGTCTGGCGCCTGGCTTAAAAGATTAAAACTTAAGTAAGTTGAGCGGAAAAGTTTTTTTTTTACTTCGAAATACTTGAGAGAGAGAAAAAAAACTTCATATAATTTTTAATATAAACATAAGTCATTATTTCTGTGTTAATTTATAATAACTATTTATATATAAGACAGAAGTCCATTGAGAAGCAGTAAGACATTGTAAACGTATTAATCCCCTGTCACCCTGCTATGTGCGGGTCTCGAATAAAGAAACGCCACAGCGCTGCATTCTATTCTTATGTTTCTAATATACATTGTAGACGAAATTCAAAACAACTTTCATCAGAATATGTTTTTGATTTAAAAAATAAAAAAAATATTTTAATCACACAACATTTATATGAAAAATTAATCCTAAATTACTTCCAGCATATAGAACTTCAAGTCTTAGCTTTAGTTCCCACGAGGCCAGCTCTAATGTTCTGCTCCATTTGACGCACATAAAAACATTAGAAAATTTCCGTCGAAATAGAACGGAATAGAATATATATATCGTTTATTATTATTAATTTTCATAAAAATATTTAAGGCCGTCGTCCCACAGTGGCACAAGTGAGGAATGAGTTTATTTTTTATTGATATTTTAGTTTCTTCGCTCCGGTAACGATGCAAAGCTCGACGTAGAGTTCCGCCACTCAACAGTGCCTCGGCAGTCCAAATACAACTACGTGTAGAAAATACCTTTATATTCAAAATATGAATAACGAATGATATTAGAATAGAATTGAAACTGAATTAATATGCTATAAAAGTGTAATATTTGCTTTCAACTTCAAGACATAAAACGTTTTAATTATTATTACTCCAAGAAGTCATCCTGATAGAAGTAGAATTCCCACTGCACCGCGTATTACCTACCGACGTATATTAAAATAATTGATAAAATAAAAGGAGAGCCATGTCGTTGTCGTTGTCGTGTGTACAGTGTTTTTATTTTAAGCTTAAATTAAAAGAAAATAATTATATATTGTATAATTGCCAGCCAAACCACATTTTATGGAAGCATGGATATTTTTAAATATAACTGAAAACACTCAAAGCCGTAGTTAGAGGTTGTTTTTTTTTTTAAATTAAATTGTTTATCCTGACAAGGAGTAATCCTCGTAAGTCGAGTGTTGCTGGAGGAAAAATTTTTTTTCGTCGTTGCTGTTTATTTCAATACCGACTTTTGTCTTGTTTGGTTTATTCGTATTATTCTGTAAATGTCCTGCCCTTAGGGAAAGCCCTTAGTTTTGGGAAAATCATGAAATAATTTATATAATTAATAATGAAAAACTTATTTTCATAATACAATTTCAACAATAGAATAAAACAACGCTAAATTTATACGCTTAGGCTTACTATATATACTTTTATTATACAAGAGGAATAAATTTAACGTTTTAATACATAAACTTATATTATTAAGAGAAATATATTTGGTATCGGACTTTTTTTAGAACTAATAATGTTGAATATTTTTGTAGTACAATCTTCATCATTTATAATTTTGTTGTTTAAGGCTAACTAAGAAATACAACGTATAGTATATATAGCCTATAATACTTCTGAGGAATGTAGCCTTCATATAAAATAAAAAAAAAATATCCGGCCAGCAGTTCCAGAGATCTATTAAACAAGCAAACAAACTCTTACGTTTTATTATATTAGTATAAATGCTATTTGTATAGAAAAGTAGACTAACATTGACTTGGTCTAAATTCACAAATATACAGAAACATCTTAAATCTATAATGAAATATGTCAAGTGCACTACGAAAGGCACAAGAGGCATTGTGAATATATGATGACACTGAAGTTTGCATAAAATTTATTTTTGCCAACGAAGTATAGTCTCAGGACTTTGGAGAACTATCAGCTCTTGTTGCATGATTATAATAAATACAAAAAGTACTAAATGTATAACTAATATTGAAGATATTTAAATACTAGCGTACTCACGTGGCGTCATCCGCTTGAACTATACGAATATTTATGAAATTATTTTCAATTTTCAATAAGATTAAAAAATATAAGCCTTAGTAAGCCGAAAAAGTATAATAATTTTTAATAATAAGATTAACCCCCCTCCCTCCTTTTAAATTACATTTCTTTCACAACCTGTAGCATTTACAGTCGCGTGCCATTGTATTATGACTATCTCAATTTTAATTCCTACTTACCATACCCATATTATAATTTCGAAAGTAACTTGGTCTGTCTGTCTGTATGCAATTTATATAAAAAAGATACAATTTCATAAAAAGTCTTGGAATGAACACAGGCTACATGTAATATTCTCAATACATATATATGATTAAAATACGTTTCTATTTGATAGGAAATTTATTGTCTGACATGTTAATAACAACTATCGCTGAGCAATTTTATTAAGGAATTTCGTTCTTTTATGAGAAGGTCACCTTGGAAAAATGGGCTTCCCCAACCCTTACTTGGCGCTGACTCAACCAGGAGACGCTTAAAAGCAACATTCTACAAAAATACTATCCTTTAAAATATCTATAAGAAAGTCTGTGATAGTGTATGCTCATCTCAAAAGGTTGAAATAAATATATTATAATAGTCATCTTTAGCATTTCATTTACAGAATAACCAACTCTAACGGGCAAACTGACGTTGAGGGTTTTGTAAATTTTCATATACATTTTCGATCTACTTTTAATTTTTATTTGGTTATTTTTTTTTAGTTTCACGCCGAATTCTGGAGTGAAGAAAATAGAAATATAAACGTAAACAAATATTTCACTTCTTCGAGTTGGAATCGAACCCACAACCGTTGCGTTACAGTCACACCTTGTGCCATTGCGCCACGACTGCCTTATTTAATGCCTTTGGTTATTTAATGTTTAGTATAAAATTATTTTTTTATTTAGTTTATTTGAGTAGTAGATTATTTAGATGTTTTTAAAATTTCGTTTTATTCTGGTACCTATTGTATTTCTTATTGTGATATATATATATTTAATTGTTGTTATTATATTATTTATATTATATATGATTGAGGTTATCGCTCTGGTAAAGCGACAATGCGCGGCATATATATTTCAAAGCTATACCTCATTGTATATGTAAATAACCTTCCAGAAAATTCGTGTAACAAATAATCTGGGCGCATTCACGCGTCAAGATTGCTCGAGTATTGGAGTATAGGGGTCCCTAGCGACATGTCTAGGGATCAAATGTATGTAATTTAGTG
This sequence comes from Heliconius aoede, assembly GCA_037355905.1. Lineage (NCBI taxonomy): Eukaryota > Metazoa > Arthropoda > Insecta > Lepidoptera > Nymphalidae > Heliconius > Heliconius aoede. The sequence goes on from JBAIZZ010000123.1 coordinate 715,447, forward strand.
TACGAATTTATTTTCCAGAGAAAATTAAGTGCTAATAATACTGTGCTCTTTACATCAAAATTGTACACTTAGAGATTATAAATTAAAATTATATTGTCGAAATAATTAGGTTAAAAATTATTCAAAATAAAAATATTGGTGATAGGCTGTGTCGCTTGGTCGGGCAATTTGAGTCTCATCTCGAGATGGTGGTGGTGGACAGCATCTAAGTTGGTGCGAAGACCCCTCATGTTGCAAAAGTCCACATTAAGCGTGGTAGGGGTTGCCGTGGAGCGTTCACCTCGTATACAGCTATTATAAACTCAAACTGTTACCTTAACTGCAGCTATTCCAATTATTTTTAAAACTAGGCCAGATTTAGGTATTTAATGTTGACAATATCAATAGAAGCCAGTAGAGACGCTGGTACATAAAATGTGACTGTGAATGCGACCTGTAGTGAGTTCGATTCCCACTCGAGGAAATATTTATATTTTAATTTCTTCGCTTTCGTGTCAAGGCTTGATGCAATGCGTCCAGAAATGGGCGGAAATTGGATTGCTGCTGTGTGCGGGATTACTCTACTCTACTTATGGTCGAACCCAACATCGTTTTACTTTGATTCCAGAATGCCATGATTGGCCTCATATGTTAAAAATATTTTTTTCCTTCTACTAATATTAGTAATGTGAAAGTAATCGAGTTATAGCATAAAATACGATGTCACATAAATAAAGTTAAATTATCTGATTATGCTATCTAATAAATAAAAAATTCGGTATTAAAATGGATCTCGGTCAAGATGGTGAGAGAACGTTCGATAGCCACTCGACAGATACACGCGTCGGAAATCGGAAATTATATGAATAACCTAAATTAATTTTCAAATAATATATATAATACTTATAAATAAAAATGTTTAAAATAATGTGTTTGTAACCTTGGTGTGATAAATATCATTTAGTACTAGCAATAGTGAAACTTAACGACAAAAAAAAGACTTATAGCATTACTTTCAAGTAGTTTATTTTCCTAGTTTTTATTTACTTTAAATTTAAATTTAAATATACCGTTAGAAATACAACTCAATTACCATAGTAAATATTCCGTCTCAAGATAACAAAGTAGACTCTCACTACATACGACTGTCTTTGACAACGGTTATTACCGCCTTAAGGACATAATTAGTGTTCTTGGAGGCATTACGGCGCTAAGGAGGCTCGTTGCTATATCATTAGGCGGGTTCCGTTGAAAATTTAAATATCAACGTGCAGCTTAATATGAGAGTGTAGAATTTACGTATGCTTATATACAGGCTGCACAAAACTTCGCTGAGTTTCTTCTCTCTATACGCAATGTATCGAATTAATTTCCTTCTGCCCACCCTACTGTATACTGAATACAGCGGAAGGCAGAAAAGAAATTGCACTCACTACTAATGTATTCATATAACCAACACTTATCATCATATAAATATGAGGCCAGTCGTGGCACAAGCGCGTGAGTTTACGTGTAACTTTACCTGCAACAGGTAAAGGTGGGTTCGATTCCCACTCGAAGAAGAGAAATAATTTCGAAATGAAATTTTCTTCGATTCGTGTCGAGGCAAAGCCCGGCATTGATATCCGCTACTCAACACGCCTCTGTAATGCCTCCAGAATTCGGTGGGAAGCGGAGTTTCTTAACACTAGGCTAGGGAGAACATGTGAAGCTAAAAAATATAATCAGAAATCGAACCTACGATCTACATATACTTATACTTATTCTGATATACACACAGATAAAGCTGTATTGTCTCAACAAATATGAGTTCAGCAATTTAGTTCTTTTCAAATAGCATACAGCTAGTGCATAAAAGACCACAAAACAGAAGAGAACTAGGTGCATAGAGAAAGTTCATACAAAGGCAACAGGCATCTTGACATTTTTTAAATCGTTTACTTAGAACGGATAAGTATTGTTCAGTAATGAGAAAATAAAACAACAATCGTCGACGTAAGAGACGCTTTATCTGTACAGTGGCCGCAGCTACAGTTAACCTGACGTTATTAGATTTGATTTTCATTTTTAACGAGCTACCTTCTTTGAGATCGCGACAGAAACTCTTTTTCATTGTACTTCTTTTTGTGATAGCTTAATTAATGGTTAGTGGAATTGAATTTTCGATTGTATTTTAAATTTTTAATCTCTTTTAGGTTCACGCTGTATTACGTACATGGCAGGATAGGAGAGGAAAGCTGGTAACCTGGTGTAAAAACACTCTTTTCTCATTATGATATTTTAGTTTCCCACTCTCCGACAAATTTTGAAGGCATTTACCGTTGATTTCAACGGTAAATGGGGATTTTCTTAACACTAGGTTCCCTCAGCCTACCCTGCTGTGTGCGGGCTGTAGCGTGAAGCACTGAAAAGAAAATATTATGTGAACAAAGAACACGGGAAATGTACCAAGATAAATCGTTTTACTGCTGTACGCGTACCAAAGACGGTATCTTCGCTGACTTCATCTAGTTAACTGTGAAATTAATATTTACATTGGTAATGTCTGCGGGGACCGCGCTTCATATTATTTATTCAATTTTCGTCGCTGCATGTTTTGTTTAATCATTCTGAATAAGGACTAATTATAACTAGTATCTCTTTCGTGGATTTACTCGTATGTATTTTGACTACTTGCTTATACATTTATATGTGAGACGTTATTAACTGTCTATAATCTTTCAGTATCTCAAAAATATTTAAAAAAAATCCAGCTTCACGCTGATCCCTCTGGTAGAGAGTCTAATGTTAAGACATTCCGTTCTCCACTTTCCGCTGAATTCAGAAGACACTGTCTGTGTATTGGCAGAACTCAACGCCTTGCTTCCACAATAGAGCGAAGAAATAAAACTATTAGACATTTCATTGTCTCAAGTGGGAGCCGAACCTACAACCGTCGAGTTTACAGTCTCAATTCTACCCTACAATTTTAACAAATGATAGGACACATAAATAATGTCATGTAAATGCAAGGATGCTATATTTATAGCCAGCTTAGTTCTTACATTTTATCTTTCAGATTTGCTCCAGTTACACGTATTGTTCAAGAAAGTATAGCCAAATGAAACTGCATTGCAATATACATCTTTATTATTTGATATATATTTTAAAAATAGCATTAAATTATAGTATTTGTGGGTTAGTTAAATATTATAATAGATTTTTTTTAGAAATGATTCATTCTACTTTCCCCCTATTTAGAGATATTGCGCGTCCATTTACTTACTTTGTCTATCAAAACCAGGTATCTGAACAGCTTTTCCTGATCATCGATATCGTGTTCGGTGAGGCGCGTGTAAGGGTGGTTGGTTTTAATTAAGCCAAAAGCTGTTATAGGGTTCAAAAGTCAAATTGGTTTAATCTAAATAAAATCTCTCCATTTGTCTTATAAAATCAGATAAAATTCAAGTAACTTTGGCAACCGGCCATTCTGTCGTTAAATAGACGTCCTACAAAATTAGTTCAACCATTATCACTCTTACAGTAAATTTAACATGTTAGCGAATTCCACTTATCGACTTTCCTTTAGTTTTTATGACTTTGGTGCCGAATTCTGTGTCGAGTGCAAATATGAATTATTATTGCAGCGTCTTTATCCTTAAATTACATAGAACTCGAGTTAGAGAAGAAAGATATCGGTCATACGTGGTTTCGAATATTTCCAAAAAAATATTTTTGTTCTGGAAATTTTATAATCATAGAGTTTTGGAGTTTTTTACCTTTTGTTTGTAAAATATATAGAGGAGATGTAGTAGAATTGAGAGAGTTGTTCGTTTTTACTGTACTACTACGTTACTATTATATATTAAAAATATTTAAATATTCAATCGATTTATTTGAGATTTTATTGTAAGATATCGAAAACTAACACCGGTTTTTTGTTCAACTAAAATAGACAAACAGACAAATATTTTAATTGTAAATATTATATTTTTAACAAGAATCGAACCACGAACTATCACACACGTGATTAATTCACTGCGTCTAAATCAACTCATAAATATTATAACTTCACTTCGTATATTATCCAAATGTTATTACAATTTCCATTTCTATTTATCACTGCAATATGGGATTACATCAGAAACGCTAGAGCGTTTACAACTAAATAATATTCATATGTCCGACATAATTAAGTGAATATGGACCATTATTATTATTTTAGGATGTATCCCTCACGTAGCAGAGTAGATAGAGGGAATCTGGGAACCTACTGCTAAGATTTTTTTGCGCGTTTTATTACATAATATTATATTACTGATAATTAAAATTACTTTATTGATTTTTATTTCTTGAATAACATTGAACAAATACCTCATAGATTAATTATTAGCTTTCAAATTTATATACTTACTTAAAAAAAATACAGATACATTTTTTTCACTTTTGTTACAGGTTTTGTTATAGGTAGCACCTATACTAAAATATATAACTAACTGGTTTAATGGCGAAATCTACAGATCTACATACCATATATATTTTTTCCAGAAATCAACAAGTGAAAAAATCCGGAAAAATGATAATATATACTTTAATCACCTATGCTGCCTATGTTCCTACCAGCTCTCTCACTAACATTTTAACTTTGTAAACTTAAAATGTTACAAACTAAAAATAGTCGTTGTAAAGAATGTGTAAGTCTCAGTACGTAGTGCGGGCGTTTGTAAGTTTTTCCCTTTAATTACGAACGTGCCAGCGTGACTCGTTAAACGAGTACGAGAGATCAGGCTCCACGCTAATTTACTTGTGACATGCTTCCTTTGGGATGTAAGCTTACTATCGTACAGTAAAACTAAGCTGTTGGAGATGTGACTACTTATTTGGGTCTATTAGTTTATTTTGAGCATTTCCCCGTCCGTCCTATAAATCGATCTCAAGCCTGATTTCAATCTTGAGAGCGCTTTATTAAAGAAAGCCAAGAATTTGTTTTTTATAATTTATTTTTTTATTTTTCTTTTAAATGAAAAATATATTTAATCATTCATTTTGTTCTTTTTACAATAATATACGAGAATATCTTATAGTATATCACTTATATATCCGTATTTTATTTTAAAATCTCCATACAGGCCAATCGTGGCGTAGTGGCACAAGCGTGTTACTGAAAACGCGACAGATTTGGGTTGGAATCCCAGTCGAGGAAATAAAATATTTCATATTTTAATTTCTTCGCTCTGGTCTCGAGGCATACAATAGGCTCCCTCTGCCTCCACTCTTATGTGCGGTATAGCTTGACGTTACAAAAAAAATCTACTATAGGTTAAGCTTAAAAAGTTGCGTGTCATAAATATCGGCGCGGATGTCAGAAACAAATTATACAAAATTTGCTTTTCCAGCCAAATATCCAGAAGCAGCTAGTGCCAAGACTTGTCTAGTGCGGTTTTAATTCGTAGGCAATTTACCGAGCAAGAATGTGGCGGCCATTCATTTGTAGTTACACCACAGTGCGGCGTCCTGCGTGCCAAGACCTTGACAAGCCTCAGTAGGGCTTAGAGGTTTTTATGTATATTTATAATTAATGGTTTTTTTCCCCGCTTCACCCTGTATCCTAAACATAACAATGTAAGTAGAGGGAACTTAGGTTTAAGCCACCGTTTCACACTTTTTGCCATGTTGTAGAGGTATTGCATTTTAAGTGTTGGCGCCTCGACGCCATGCTTTATTACAACGACACCAGACCGGAGAAGTAATAATATAAAATATTAAATTTCCTTCAGTAGATATCTTAACCAAACCTTTGCATCTTTTACTTAGATTCAATTACTTTTATTTCGCATCTTTTATTTAATTTATAAATAGTAACTTCTTAATGTAGTACTTTGTATTGTACCTTGTAATATTATTATCCCAAAAGAGCACTAAATAACTGGTGTAGAATTAGTTTCAAAATTTCACAAGACCACGTCCCAACTGTCCCCCTAGCTCTTAACTCAGGCACGTCCGTATCTAGAAATGAATCAATCCCAGGAGACACCAAGTTGTATAGTCTAGAAATAATAATTTAATAATCCACTAAGATTCTAGAAGCTGTCGTGATTCAGTGGCACAAGCGTGTGACTATTAACGTGACAGTAGTGAATTCGGTTCAGAAGAATCATTTATTATTAATAATTAATATATGTTAAAATATATATTATAGTTAATTATAATTAATATATATTATAAAAATAGAGAACAGAGTTTTCTCTATTTATCCCACTATTAGCGGGATACGGCGTGAAATTGAAGAAATAACAAAGACTATTACTATAACTATTTAATTTATTTATTTATATTTATATATTTATTTATATATTTATTTAATGTGCTTTTGGGAATGTTGGAAAATGTCTTATTAACAATGCTTATAACACTCGGTTGAAATTGCACAAGTAAGTATTTCTGTCTGCTCTGTAACTTCAGAGAACCTCGTGCAATATATTATTAATATTAAAATAGTTTAGTTTGTTTCTAGATTTTAAATTTCATTTGCTTACAACCAAGGGTACATTTCGGCAAAGTGCATACTGCTAATGAATTTGTAATTCAATAACTAGAATTTTGAAAAAAAAGTTTGGGAGTGACACCTCATAATAAACAGAGCATAAGTGAGAGCCAGAACAGAAAATAAATATTCAATATTTTCATTTTCTTATTGTGGTAACGAGGCAAGACGCGGTGTTGAATTCCGCCGCTCAACACTCGATGCCAGAATTAGTCAGAAAAAAATAACAAATTGCCTTTACATTAGGTTCCCAGGTTCCCTCTCCTATCCTGCTATGTGCGAGAAATAAATAAAAATGTAAACTTAGCGAGATTTCAACCTGTGACTCGCTGATAATATATAAAACATCACAAGTAAGATTGTAATAATAAACCTTCCATTGATATTCCGCCCGTATCGCCAATAGTACGTGGTTCCTTATATAACATCCTCTAGATTTTGTTATTGGGGACCAAATTATTTACGTACACTGTTTACAAGGCATTCGTATGTAAATTATTTCGATGCGATATTGGAGCTTGAGCTTTCGTGTGTTGTCTTGAAATTTTACTTGAGTTCCGGTAAAAAAAAAATAAAAGATATAGAATACATTGTTTTAAAAGACTACTTTTCTTGTTAATTTGCGAACTTTGCACCGTTACCAGAGTGAAGATATTAAAAATATAGAAATATTTCATTTCACCGATTTGAAATCGAACCCAGAACCTTTATCTTTACGCTAGTCAGACGCTATGCCACTGTACCAAAACGGCTTTCAAACTTTAATAATACTACGACATGAACGCTAAGTGACAAGAACGGGTGAAGAGCAAAGATTGAGTATTCACAAGATACGCGAATCTTAACTTGGTCTCGTCATTTGTCAACGCGTCACGTCGTTACGCTAGTACTTGTTTAAATCTACCTACTGTCGACTACTTGCCGTTGACGGCTTATACGAGGATTAATATGTAAAATTAAATATATAAGTAATTGGTTGTATCTATATTTTCTTATTATTCTATAATTTCATATGTTTTGTCGATACAATCGCAGAGAGAATATCAGTTGATAGACATCGTAACAAGCCATAGATCAATTGGATGAATTCCACACTTTTTTATATAACGCGTACGATTTTAGTCAACAGCCGTATTTTAAAATAAAATACGCTAACGGTATTCTTTCAGTATTTTCATTCAGAAATAAAATTTAAATCCGTTTCGAAACTGCGTACCGCCACTCTGCCTTTATATAAATCGGATATTTTAGATCAGAATGAATGAACAAGTGAGAAATATATTTATTTCAAGCTGATATAAAAGTACCGTTTAATTGTGGATATTGGAAGCCAATCTTATCGGTTGCTCTCATCGGTGTTCTATCTATCATTTACATATTTTTAATGAAAATAGTAAAGTTAGTGATTAAAAAAAGGAAAATCATAGATAGAATAGCACGTAACGTCATATCTTTTATAATTATATTGTCAGATAAAAATTATTAGTAATAGATTCAGTATTTTCTACGAGAATCTAAAATGTCAAATTCGTTAAATAAAGTGTCCGTCAAATACAGCTTTTACAAAATAATTTCACTTAGTTTTTTTTCTCACACATAGCTGGGTAGGGTCACTTAAGGGGAAAGAGCTTTCTATACAAGGTGACAAAAATACGATAATCTCAATGCGTACTAAATAATCTAATAAAAGAGATGACAAGAATAGATGACTCTTATGCCCCGAATAATGTAATGACAGAAACAATATTTTTTATCATATGAGAAGGAATTAAACATTTTCCCGTTTAGTGACATGACAATATGCAGCTAAAATTTAGCGTTTAAGCACGAAAATCGGGGGAGAAAATGGGAAATATAGTGTCTTAACACTACTTCACTTTTCTTTTGCCTACCCTATCTTATAGGAGAATGAAGCGTGAAGCTTAAAAGCAGATTTACTGATTTTTATTTGTATTATTTAACCAAATGGGTGATATACTTATTCTAAAAATATTCATGTTTAATGGTAGGATCGCGCTATTAATGTAAATCACAAGTACTATGAAATCACGATAGTTGTAAGGGTTTTTTTTTATTTTACGCCATCGACTTCATTTATCCGTTCAGTTGTAAATTTATTTATATTAATTAAATTATTAGTTTTATGAAGTGAAGAATTATTAGTTCCATGTCATTGTAGGTGTACTTTTCTGATAAGCTCCGTTTTCTCTGCTCTCGTATGGATCAGATACAGAATGTTGGAGAATCCGTGTAACGTGACCTTCTCAGAAAGTGACTCGTCTGTCAGGCTGTGTGATTTCTTTATAAACTTCGTTGTGTGCTTATGTCAAATCCAGTGGACATCTATAGAATCTCGTTAGCTTTTGACTAATAGGACTGATAAGCATCACGAGATTAATACACATGGGCACAATCGTATGACTGTAAAGATCACAGGTTCGATTGTAGATTGAATTTAATATTTTCTATTCGTTGGAAGGTGGTAAACGCTTACGGGAATGGAGTGTGACTCCCAGGTTTCCTCTGCCTACTCTGGTATATGTGGCATCTTTCCGCCTTCCCTTTTATTTTCTAATGAAAACGTACTCCAAAAGCGATTCAAATCCACAACCATCGTTACCTACACTACTTTAAATATAGCAGAGTACAATTTCAATTACTATCACAAAGCAAAGAATATTAATGGTTTAAAAATGCAAATTGAATATGGCGCTGGAGATAACTGACATCATCTACCGCAGCTAACTATGCTGAAATTAAAAGGGGAACAAGTTTCAAGTTTAACTACGTTTTATGAAATATTCATGTATCGGACAGTCTGATATATTTCAATGAGTGTTTAGGTGCCTTTGGTAATTTTTTCAAATACTGTAAATAGATCATTGTGGCATAGTAGTTGTTTATGTGACGGTTGCTGGTTCGAATGTCACTCGGGGGCATGATTATTTTCAAATTATTAGTATGGAAAATATTGCCATCATAGCACAATGCTGACTTTCCATTTGTTATTTTTGATTGAGATTTCAAAGCACAAATTATTCTTTATTATTTTTAACTGATTTTAGATCTCCTTAGATAGCACAAATACTTATAGGATCACTTTGTTGTCGCACAGAGGTATAAAGCTGAAAGTGGCATCCAATATTCAAGTCTACAGTCTCTAGTCTATAGCCCCTCAGTTCTGAAGTCAACGCAATCAAAAGATACGAGTATTTTTCAATGATCTTTCTGTATTTGGTATAAAATCCGTCGCGCAGTTAATATCTATAGGGTGGACCTACAGTTACGAAAGTTGGCACGAAGTGAGCACTAGCAATACAAACAATTAAAAAAATCCGAAAAATAAAAATTTATTGGTATTTCATATAAAAAAATAATGACAAGTTTACATTTGAAGTTAATTTCGTACAAAGTAAGTGCACATGTCTGCAAACTTAAATTTGTCATTTTTTGTAAGAAATATGAACCTACAACTGTTTAGCTTAGTAAGATACATTATATTTGTTAAAAAAACGGTATCTATCTTATTAAACGTTTAAAATTCTTGAAATTTCAAAAATACATTTTGCATTGAATATGGTGCGCACTTTCAGGCATTTTGTCCCAAAGGACGCAAGTGTCGTTAGTAAATTAGAATGGCCAGACCTACTTTCGTCACGTACAGCTTGGTTTTACCCAAGCTTATATTTTCAAATAAAAATGTGAAACTTAAAATACGAAAAAAGAAATAGAGGCCAGTCGTGGTGAAATGGCACAAGCGGGCGATTGTAAACGCGACAGATAGTGAGTTCGATTCCCACTCGGGAAAATGAATAATTATTTATAAATATTTTCATTTTTTCGCCCTGATGACAACGCAAGGCGCGGAGTTGAGTTCTGTATCTCAATATGTAATGCCTCATCAGTAGAATAGTAAGGAATGAAGTGTCTTAACACCTCCCTCCCCTTTGTCTATCATGCTACAATAAAAGAAGAAAAAAAAAACCTAAAGCTCTTGCTACTTATTTTTCACTCCTCACTTAACACAGACTATATAATATAACTATAACATAAGACAAATTTCTCAATAAAAACCTATTAAATATATTTCTTTGTTTCAGGAAAATATTAATACAACATCTACTCAGCATCACACTGATCACGATCTTCACAAAGACCGTCTCGTCTCAACCCGGAGAGCACCAGGGTCCACAAACGTGCGGCGGCCGGTTGAAGGGTCCAGTCGGTATAATAAAAACGCCGAACTTTCCCAATCCATTTCCCGTCCCTATCAAATGTCGATGGATTATCCAGCACGATATCGTAAATGGGACAATATCGATATATTTCACACAGCAGTACACCACTAGCGGTTTGACGTTCACAGAGTACATGTACTACGACGAGTCGTATAAGCTCGGTGAACGGAAAGCTTTGAGCGTCACAGAGGAAAATATCACAAGGATCAAATGGTTGCAGGTATTTATAAATATAAATACTATTTTTTCTATATGTATCATTCGATAGTTATATTTTTATGTCTGTTTAATTTTAGTTTATAGCAAGGTTAAATGTAAATGTTAAACAAAATTTTACACGCAAATATAGGATAATTCAAGCGGTCTCCAAATTTTTAAGAAGTTCTTTATTTAAATTATATTTGTGTTAATATTTTTATATATTCTCTGATCTTATCATAATTGCTTGCATTATATCATAAATCATTTTCCAAATTTGAATTTGGGCAACTTGAGTTATTAGAATGTAATGAATAGAAGGGTAGTTAAGTAGTTTTTTGTTTCAATTAAGAAAATATTTCTGGGATAATACCTCTGCCTGTTAATATTAAAAGCGTTGAATGGATGAACACTGAAAGTACATTTTTCTACTTTACGTACTTTAACACAAAATACATACTTAAAGCTCGAAGCTACAATGGCTCGATGTTACTCGTAAACGTAAATGTCTTTTGTCATTTACAAGCGGCTTTCACAAATATCGCGGCACTTCTAAGAATTTATTTATATATGAGTACTTTTATAAATGTAAGTTAAATTGTTATTCTAAAATATTTAGAATAAAGTAATGTGAGCCTGAGTTCTAAATCTTCTATGGGAATATGATATATGCAAGAACACTTTGTTTTTTTAAATTAAGCTAAATACGAAATAATCTATCTATCTATATACTTATACTAATAACCTGAAGAGTATGTTTGTTTAACGCTCTAATCTCTAAAACTACTTCTTGTTGTTGAAAAAATATATTTGTGTTGGATAGTTAATTTATCGGGTAAGCATATAGAAAAATAGTTTAATCGTATCACAAGGCACCATTTTACGTGTCAGAGTCTGCAATCTGCAAATCTCTTGGTTTCACGTGAGCAAAGCCACAGATGAAAGCTAGTCAAAAATAGAATACGTTTTCAATGGCTTTAAAAGTGCTTACACTAGTCTATTTGAATAAAGAATATTTTGAATTTGAATATTGAATTTATTATACAACGCAATGTGCAATTTTTTACACATTTGCATTGAAGAGATGACGTAAAAATTAAGATCCATTTATCCCCTCTCTTTATGAATGTACTTTTCATATATTATAGCAAGACTTAACAAATAATTTCGACTTAATATACTGGAAAACGAAAATATTTTCAATATTTTCTACTACGAGTATATATCTAATGTTCTACTATACCTGTACAATTCTAATCCCTAATAATTGCGCCACGATGGCGTCTGTCTCATATGTCTTTTTGCTTAAGCTTCACGCTGTATCCCACATGAACTAGGGTAGGCAGAGGGAGTTTACTGTCAAGGAACCTGGGAATCTGGTGATACGACAGTCTGTTCCTACAAAGCCTTCCGTTCCGCTGAATTCTTGAGGATTTGCGTGGTGAATAGTGAAAGATAACAAATAAGTAAAAAAGAGCACGACGTCTTATGCATCTCAATGGCAGCCCGCCAGACCAGTAGACTCCATGAAATTATTTATATAATTCATTTTAACTACGAACATTGCCTAGTGTTCTTTTAATTTTTTTTGTAGGTTCACGTTTACGTTGCCGTTTATAAAAGAAGAGGCAAAGGTTCAGTCACTCAAAGAAAATGTATTTTAGACCAATTTTGTTGAAAAAAAAACTATAAAAAATACTCATAAAACTTTTTTATTTATAATTAAATGAAACAAACAGTAGAACTAACATCAAAATTACCCTGAGTGGGGATAGCATCACCAATAATCGCGTTTACAGGCAGAGGCTTCACCGCGACGGCCTCTACCTCTACCTCGCTTGCCTGTTATTTATGCATAACATAACTTATTTACAATACCAAATCAAAACTTATTGAAGTTAGAAAATTTAAATATCGAGTTATGACAAGTAATTGTCATTCACATCACGTACTGCCGAAGGCTGCGGCTCTGAGCTGAAAGAACGAATAGAAATATGCTAATTTAATGAATAATGTGTATTTGAAAATCTTTCAAATGGTGCATTTTATGTATATTTAATTTTTGTTATAAAAAAATCAGATTAAGTGAATTTTTTTTTTCAAAAAAGTCTATTAATTTTGTATAATAATAGTTTCACATTATCTACCTAATGTTCGAGGCATTGCAAGTTGAGGGCTCAAAGCAACGTCGTGATTTGTATCTAGTTATCTTGTTGTAGAAAATAGTCCTTCGAGTGGATGGTACCGATCATAACATTCTCATTTAAACGTTACACTACGGCTTACATTATTTTGACGAAATTGGCGTGTGGCTTGAGTAGAATGCTTGGAGGATATGCAAAAGTCAGAAGTTCGAATCCTACTACGTTTTGTCGTTACTAAAACCAATAATCTAAACTACTAAGTTAATTTATTTACTCTAAGCTATAGAAGAACTGTAAACCTTTAGTAAAATAGTCGCCAGTAAATCATCCATGATATTGTTCCAAATAATCCAAGGAACAGTCAACAAATACACAAAAGCTATAAAAGCCCGCTAATAATAGCAATTCAAACTTTTCTTGTTTTCAAAAGTTCGGATAACATTTCCATATAACAAACACGTAAAAATAAATATTTTATTTATGTTTATATATCCGTAAGGTGGTAGATTCGAGTTGAAGAAATGAAATATATAATATTTTTCTTACTTGTGGCTCCCTCTGCTATGCTGTAGCATGTGTGAACTTGAAAAAAATGTACATACACGTATATTATTATCAATTAATTAGACTTTGTTATTTATTTTATTTTTTAACTTCATCCTGTATTTTGAACATAGAAAATTTAACCTACTATAGTCATGTTGTAAATATGATGACAGACGTTGTGCCGCCGCTAAAAGCTGCTGAGGCTGGTCTATGAGACCGTCATGATGCGACCGTTTTTAATATAATCAGATATTAAGAAGGTTTCTCTGATTGAAATTGTGTATTTGTAATTAATTAAAATTGTAATTAATTAAAATTTTACAATTAACTCTAGACGATGGTGTAGAATGTGGAATAATTCCTTTTTTAAGAAGTCTTTTATATTTACAACAACTTACTAAAAATTGAATTGGTTAAAAATAATAGTTAAATAACTTTAAAAATAACGATTTTATAGGAGCTAGGAGCAAGTAGTTGTAGTGATAAATAGTTTTGAGAGTTTATCTTATCACTAGATAAAAATAGTTTCTACCTCCGAGTAGGAATCGAACCCACAACAAGCTACGTGTAATGTCAAAATTGTTCTCAAATAATATATTCTAATAATCTTCTATGTACAGACAGTTAATTGCAGTTACAATTTTGGTATATGTATAGAAGATTAATCAATACAGAAGCTACTAACTCAACCTATAAGTATTTTAGCTATAACAACATCTAGTGGCTACACCTACGTAAGTACACATCACATTCGACTTACGTAGCAAGTAAGTCGAATGTGATGTGTGGCACTTAATACGTAATCAGCTACGAATACACGTAGCTACGAATACTTGTCGATATATTTCGTTATATCAGTCAAGTAATATATGAAAATGTAGACATTTTATGCATTTAAAACTGAAACAGGATGGAAATATTTCTCTTGCTTGATAAAAAAAATTGTTGCGAGAAAAATTGTTTCTAAAGACTAGATGTAGTCTACCGATGCTTCTTTATCCTCACTATTCAGTTACATTATTTTCTTAACAATTGAATCTCTTAAATTGTTTAAAATATTTATCAATTTTTTGCATAGCATTAAAGTCGTGTAAAAAATATAAATTTTCACTGTAGCGTTAACTCATTCGCAATGCTAAATAACCGTAGCGAGATTGTATTGTAAAAACTAATTAATTTACGATATACAATAGAGTACAGTAAGTTTGTTTATCTGGAACACAATAAATATAAAATAAAGAATTAACATAAAATAGAGAGAGAAATTGACAATTCATTACTTTTCTAAGCCTTATAAAATAATCTATTTATATATATTATATAGAAGGAGCCGAACCCCTGTGCGTAGAAACGTGAAATTTGGACAGATGTTCGAAGTTCAAGCGGGCGAAGCCGCCCAGGTCAACTAGTAATTAATAAAATTAACGGTACATGCAAAAGAAATTGCGAGCTAAAATCATAATATTAACTATTAAAAATGTAGTTCCAACAAAGTAAAGTTCCAAAAAAGAACAAAAACTTGTCGCTAAAATTCAAATAATGCTTAAAATAAATCAAAAAAATAAATAAAAAAAATCAAATGGCAGCCTCCGACGATATTAACAAACGGTAAACAAAGTTGTTTTATTTTTAAAGCTCCGGATTCAATATGGGTGTATTATGCGGGTACGTCCCCACGTGTGCTACACAAGTAACGTTAAAATTCTTTTACTAGAGCTTAAAATCTTGTGAAACAACTTAGTATTTCATTGTAAGAAGTTATTTACGTTAACGTTGTGGCTCAGCGTGTGACTTTCGTAACGTGTCGTAACGTGACGGTCGTAGATTTTACTCTCACTCAGGGGAACGAAATATTTATATTTCACCACTCTGGTAATTCTATTAAGCTCATTTCTATAAACTTCTATAATTATTTACATAACTTAATTTCAATACAAACTTAGTTTCTTTAATTTTTTGTGAAAAGCAAAGAACTCTAAGAACATCTTTTCAGAAGTTCCACTACGTACACCATTTAAATAAACTGCTATTGGAAATTCGGATGCTTTCAACAGTATTAGCGAACAGTAAACAAACGCTAGTTTTATTTTTAAAGTCGATAAGGTTTGTTTAATTTAAGTGAGTAGAGTTTGTACTTTTAATATTGACTTGAGTTAATGATCTCAAGTTATGCGACTTAAAAGCACAGTAAAAGATGAAGCAAAGTGAGTTTACTTAAGAATTTCATTACTTTACAAACTGAGATACTCTAATTTAATAGCCTAGCTTCACGCTGCATCACACACTTAACCGAGTAGGCAGAGAGAACAATCCTGCTATATGCGTAATACAGCGCGAAACTGATTTTTTTAAGCACAATATCTACTGAATATTAGATAAAATATATATAAAATAAATATTCAAATAAATTCGGTATTATCACAAGATTTAGATATATTTTTACAAGTTTTATTATAAATAGAGATGTTTCTCAATGTTCTATAGTTTATTATTTATACTTTTTTTGTTTGATATATTCCGCATATAAAAGAATAGGCAGAGGGAACTTATTAAGATACTAAGTTCCCATTCATATTCTTCTTTCCGCCGAATTCAGGAGGCAATGCGTGTTGAGTGGCAAAACTCAAAGTCGTTCTTTGCCTCGTCATCCACAATTTGTTGCGCTTACTGTCACACGTGTATTTTTAGAGAAAATATAAAATAAAATTGAAATTTAATTATTTATTCCCAAGCATTCATGACGTATGATAAGTATCCAAAAGTCAAAGATAAAAAAAAAATATAGGATCAAGTGCTTTAAAGCTAATTTGACCGGCGGACGCCCGCATTCAAGTTTACAAGCTCGCCGCTCACATAAGCTTTACTATTGTTTTTGATTTTATTTCCCTGTTCTGCTACGTTTTATAGATTTTTCGAGGAAACTGATGCTTAGTTTTACTTGTGAAGTTGATAGATACAGTTTTATTTTGTAAGAAATTCATATGAAATAGCAGATCACGATTTTCCCGTAAAACGTGTTAGGCAAATGGAATTTAGTGTTGAGTGTCATTCTCCATTCTTGTACCCAGTTTTCTAGTGGAAATCAACTTATTTGCAGAATGAGGATATAAAAATAAGTCATTCTCTTCATTGTTGGTTTTTAGTTAAAGTAAATATTCATAAAAATAAAAAAATAATTTAATAATAATAATAATTTATAATTTTAAAAGTTTTACTGTGACACAAGCTTAATTTGTACTTAAGCCTGCCATTCCATTAGATGTTTCCTAGTATATAAATAGTCCCTTTCAATGCTTGTGCCGCTGCGCCATGACGGCCTCTTACGGCAGTTCTATTTGAAAATGAATTACAGGAAACCCGCTAAAGAGTTGTAATAATATGATCTATACATTGTAAATGTATACAATTTTGTTTACAAAATACAATACAAAGAAGTAATATAAAAACTTAAGCTACAGCTACTATTCACGTGAAAATAAAATATTTTAACATATTTACATATAAAAGTGATTTATATACAAAGTTAAAAGACTTTCATTTACATTTAACAGTCGTTTGACCATAAATCACGCAGCGTATAAAACATTAAATAAAATTTAATTTCACTATTAAGCATTTTTGTAATGAAACATACAATCGAATTCATAACAATTTGTTTTTTTTTTATCTTTACGTTGTATCCTACATATATCAGGGTCGGCATAGGGAAAATGCAGAGCGGAGTGATTTAACACTTCGACAGTATGACTTAGTAGGTCAAATCACGGGGCGCGGGTTCAAATCCTTAATTTTCTATAACAACTTTTAAAGAATTCCATAAGAGCTTTTCAATATCCATCCAAAAGAAACCATAAACAATATAGTTTTTACAATTATGACAATTAAGTAACATTGTAGTATCATGAAAGGTTAAAAAAAGAGCTATGTCATATTATTATAGGATTATTCAAGGGAGTACTTGCTGCGAGGACCTCGATGTTTATAGTTTACTTAGGGGTAAACCATAGGTGAGATAGGTCTCACGTAGTGATTATGACAATCTCCTACATTTTCACTTATTATTACTTTCACTTATATATTCACTTATTATATTATTTATGGTAACGTAGTGTGTGTTAATGGGAACGTAGTGTCGCAACACTAGGTTCCCAGGTTCTTTTTGCCTAACCTGCTAGGTTTGAAATATTTTCATGAGTAATATTTAAAGCCATATCAGTATAAACCCACTGCCCCATGGTGGTGTATTACCTATCTATAACTATGATATTAAACGTATAATCAACGTATAATTGGTTTTCAATAATTGGATAAAGTTCGTACAAGACTTCAAGCAGTACGCCTCTTTTGTATTACGAAGGCGCTCTGAACTTCGACAATGGCTTCCATTCTCATATGTGGATGAAATAATAGAAGTTTGTAATTTCACTATATCTAGAGACCCATCTGTAGTATTTTTTCAATTTTTGTTCTATTTTAAATATTATATATACAGCGGCGACACTCAACGCCGCACTTTGTCATCAGGGTAAGGAAATCATAATATTAAATATTTCGAGCCCCAAGTGTTAATCGAATCCACACCACTCTAACACTCTGTTTCTTCATATTTACTTATTTTGATATTTCATGTTAGCCGTCAAAACAGTGATTGTGTATAACAAAATTTAACTTTCGAAGCGAACCTAGTGTCAAAACACGCCATTCTTCACCCGAGTTGGAATCGAATTCTTATTTATCGTTCACTTCTACATTAAACTATATATTTAAATACAAATATATCATACAAAGTGTTTACATTCTACAAACATATAAACATTAAACACAAAGTGAATATAATTAATCTTTCTGAAGTTGTGGATCGCATAAACACTAAACAAACTTGCGTCAGTAACTTTCCACAAGTCCCTGGTATCTTAATGTAACACCCATTTCATTCAAGTTCAAGAGATGAGATATTGCTAGAAAACAGATCTCGACCCTTTGATGACAATCATCTTCACACTACATCTTCACTACATCTCGCAGACAGCTGAGTCAGCATCGGGAACTTAGTGGTAAGACAGTCTGTTTCCCATCTTCTGCCGAATTCTGTAGTCATTGCGTATTGAATGGCGGAACTCAACGCTGGGCTTTGCCTCGACACCAAAGTGAACAAATTAAAATGTAATTTGAATTAAATATTTCATATCCTCGAATGGAAATCGAACCCACGACCACTCGCGTTTTCATTCACAAACTTGTGCCGCGGCGCCACCGCTGGTCCCCTAGATTCTTATCGATAATAGATTATTTAAATTGCCCCTTTTAACACTCTGACTGACATTTATTTTTTCCTGCCGAGTATAATAAAAATAAGCCTCTTGACACTTTGACAACTATGGCGACTTCTTGCAAAATATATTATGGTACTCGTTTAGCATCGAATAGGTGGGTAATGTAAATACATAAATTGACGTTGTCGTATCGTTAGACAAGGGATATACGATTCGCGGCGGATTCTACGACGTCTCATATAGGTGAAGAGGGTGGAGAGACGGTGGGTTTTAGTAGGTAGTATCGGGGTGCCCTTTGATGAGTCCCATCCGTCTGTCCATCACGGCATATTTGTCTTGCCCACAGATGATCTGCAAAAAGCATTTCTCTGCAATAAAAAATGCAGGCAGATACGATATTTTTTATGCCATATCTTTTAATTATCAGTGTAAGTAAAGAGAACGTAATGCTAACACTCCGTTCTCCACTTTTCTAGCTATTTTGACCAAAATCACGCAGTAGTGTAACAACACTTTAATAAAGTAACATAGGAAACGAAAAATTATTTAAATATAAGGTTTCTGTTATTTATTCATTTCCAACTTCAGACGTTCAGATGTAAAAACATTTCTTGTATATTAAAAAAAATATTTTGTGAAGAAAAAAATATGAACAGAAGACAGAAGGGTTGTTTTGATAGTCTGCTTAAAGACGGTAATTTATTTATAATGTTAATATAATCAATAGGTCTAGACAACTAGACAAGGAGGTCAGGTTTATCTTCCTGTAATGAACTCTGTTATCGGTATAAAGGCTGAATAGAAATATTTGCCGGCCAAATAAGATGGGACAGGATTCTGTAACGTGATAGATATAGTGCTTAGAATTGCTATTATACTATAAATGGATGAATAAGGAATATAATAAACCGTTATTTACCGATAGAACATGGCCCGTCAATATTTTTTATTTCCTACAAAATAAAATAAATCCATCGCGGGCGACTCATGTATATAGTGAAGGTTGTGGGTTCGATTCCCTTTCGTGGGAATGAATTCATAAATATTTCCATAACGTCACCCTGGTAACGAGGCAAGGGCGGTGAGGAATTCCGCTACTCAAGGTGAAATAACGAATTCGGAGGAAGAGTGGAGAATAGATTATCTTGACGCCAGGTTTTCTCCGCCTATCCTGCTTAATAAATCGTAAAACTGATAAGAAAATATTTTTTTGCACTATATTAGGACAGGTCCTGTCAATGTGCACGAATTTCATTAAATTTATTGTCTTTTAGATGATGTAAACAAAATAAAGTCAATGGTAAGTTCTTATGCGAGAAACGAATCTGAAACTTTCAACATTCCAACAAAAACCTTTTGTTATCTGAGTACAATTAAATTTTATATAAGTTACTTACTTTAAAATATATTATACTTGACTCAAAACAACTTCTTTGTAACTTACATCCTTTGTAGGAACGTGTCACAACCTAAGACAATTCTACAGTAAGAAGAGCTGAAAACAATTGAAATGTAATATTTCTGTATCATAAAAATAACTTAAAAGCCATTGCGGCCGTCATTGTGGAACAACGGTACAGCGTTTAACTGTAAACGAAAAGCTGTAAAATGTAAAAAAAAGCTTTTGACTTTGATTTCCACAAATAATATTAATTTCACTGCCATCATTTCATATCTATATGTGTTTTTATTATAGACACAAAGATGTAAACCATGTTAATATGATTCACCTGCATTATTCGGTAACAGTTGTTGACATCTGCTTTAGTAATATTAACTAAATTATTTATATTGTTTCAGGTAATTATTAGCGGTGAGGAAGGTAAGAAAAGTTACAGAAAATATGTAGCTTATATCAATTTAAAATATACATGTATAAAAGACCGTTTTATCTCTTAAAATCTCTGCAATTATTAGCCAAAAAAATAAATAAATTTAGATTAGGTTTGGGTGTAATGATAGGTATTAAAAAAAATTTAGAAACTTATTAAGAATTTATTATGAATATTCAGCAAAAATATGAAAAACTAAATACTAAATCACATGTTCATATTATCTAAATATTTGTTTTTAAATATTGACATATACATATACGTAATAGAGTCATAAATGTGGATATACTTAGAAGAACAAGTAACAGATGTTGCTCGAGGAGTTGCTCAGCTGAAATGGCAAAGTGGCAGGAGCGGAAAACATAGCGAGGAGAACTGATGGCCGTTGGAATGGAAATGCTTTCGAGTGACGCTCAGTGGACATGACCACTACCAGGTGGACTGACGATCTGGTTGAGGTTACTGGAAGCCATTAGATGCTGGTGGCGCATGACCGATCATAGTAGAAATCTCTGGTGAGGACTTACGTCGAGTGGGCGTCTAACTACTAAGGAAGATGATGAAAATGATTCGAAACTTGCCACACAAGGACTTGGCTCTCACTCAATCATCAACACATTCTTTCTTTTAAAAAAACCTTAAATAAATGAGCATCTGGATTTTAGGACTCGTTTTGTTAAATCAACCAGATACAATCCACTGAGACACAGTTAAACGCAGACGCCTTTCCAGATTATATTACTTGGAAGCACTTCTATACAATTGACAAGCTTATTCGCTTTGTGATCGTGATTTACGAAGTTGATCTTTTCTTGAAGTTCAAGTATTTTTATAATTATTTTTTCAGCTTTCAGTCCACTGACGTACTGTTGTTTAACCCTTAATTTGGCACCGATAAAAATATTCAAAATATATGAATTTGACAATTTTGTGGCTTCAGGGGTATGTCATAAAGTACTGGAAAAATGAAAAAAAAATCTACAATAGCCCACTGCTGGGAAAAGTGGTGTCCGTCACAGCGGACATTGCCAATTACTGTGAAAGTAATGGTCAGATTTATATGTTCGCTGAGGCGGACACTGCCAAATTACGGAAAATAAAAACTATAATTATTTTTGTTTATTTATTATAGAAAAATACAAAAATGAACATTTTAGAACTAATTGATATCGAAGTACAGTTTATTTTGTATGAAAATTAAAAAATAACAATTTCTGAGGGCTTTTCCTGTCACGAAACATAATCATGTGTTGCATTTTATGTAATACACGACAGTTTTCTTTTGGCAGAACCTGCAGCGTCCTTTTTCTATGGTCGAAGGGAAATGTCCTATATTGTAGTATTTTAATGGACTTAAAGGGCGGGGTGACGGACTCAGTCTGTTTTCTTTTAGCAGACTTGCTTAGCTAAATGCTTTCAAAGGTTTCTTCTTCTTAGTTTCACGTTGCCGGAATGCTTTTGGCGGTACAATAGCCCAGCATTATTTATACAAATGTCAATTAGCTGTGCAAACATCGCTAAATGCCATCTCCTGCTTTTGAAGGGTGTTTTGTACAGTGAAATGAGCATATCAGAAAGATCAGCACCTCCCATATGTCTATTGTATTGTTGCACGATCTGTGGACATTGGACACCGATTTTGGCTTTTGCGTCTTTGGAATATCGGCATATTTTTTCTATAGCCTCACTTGCTACAAAGGAACTAATAAATGTGATAGTCTTATTATCTATTATATATTATAGTGCCTAAGGCAAAAACATAGATTTCTCGGAGAATAAATAGCAACTCCGCCTCTTCTATTGTTACTTGGTGATGGAATTGAGCTACTCTCCAAATGTAACTCAACTGAAATTTTTTGGCCTCTTTTGTTCTTTTGGCTTTGACTGTGGGTGGTCTCCTAGATCTTGTTTTTCGGGATGCTAATGAAAAAGCTATTGGTGTTATAGGTGTTGCAGGCAATGAAGGAATAGCAAATAGGGATGGAAAAATTTCATAAATGGAGTCGCCAATTTCACGCACGATAGAATCTGGTACAATATCAGCATCTTCAGAGTTTAATTCTTTGTCGTCGGATGTATCTATTGTTAGGTTAGCTAGCGAAGATGCAATTGATGGTGCAGGAGAAGACTGCGGGGTGGGAGAATTAGTACTCCGTTTCCGTTATTCAGTTTCCGAATCTGATATTTCGCTAGCATCGGAAGGTGCATGTTCATTCAGCACTAAAGCAATAATTTTACTTGCGCGATAAGGCTGTTGGCAAAGAAAAATAACTAAACTCAGCACCATAACCAAACAAGCAAAAGCACAGACATTTTGGCGTTGTCCGCCACAGCGGACATAGTAATAAAGTGGTACTTTTCTATACAATTAGCAATGTCCGCTGTGACGGACAAAACTTTTTAGTTACAAATAAACATCATAAAAATGTAATAAAGTGCGTATGTTTTTGTGAATAATGATTGACATGTTTATTATCTAATAAATAAGTCTATAATTCAATTCATTTTTCCACAAAAAATAAGAAAAACAATTGTAGATACCTTGAGCAAAACAGGAGGCCGCCTTTTCGCAGACATTTTGCGTCCCAATTAACATATGCAATGTTGCCACAATAATGACTTTTTTTTTACTATTTGGTAATGGTATAAATACATATTTAATTGATTAGAAATCGATGAACATGAAATAAAAACTTGGCAGGATTTATTTTAAATAAGTGTCCGTCACACCGGACTATGTCAAATTAAGGGTTGATTCCACTTTCAGTGAAGTGAATGGATTGAACAATTTAAATTTCCATCTGCCTACAAGTTTACTAGAAATCCTTTTTACACTTATAATTTTCTGTCATACTTAATGTAAGGTAATGAAGAGAGAAACTAATGGCAGACGCGGCATCTCCCGCATCTATATTTTTTTTAATTATATTGCATTTGCCAATAGATTGATATATATATAAATGTTTGGAAGTAGTTGATTTTTTTCGTTTGAATTGTGGAAAATATTTGAGAGCGTGATATTTTTATCGAAAAATAAAATTTGCTATTTTTTCCCTTTGCTATTTTTCCTTTTCCCTTTGATATATTTTGTTAGTGATATTTTTAGTACATATCTATTTCAAAAACATAAAACAATTTTTAGTGGTTCTTGTGGTACTTTACTACAAATGTTAAAAAATAAACGAAACTAGATAATATAATAAAAATATATTATTTTAAATGTATTTTCAGTTTAACGCTGCATTCCGTATGAAGCAGACACTCTGCTTCCCACATTCCGGCAAATTATGGAGGCATTGTCAACTTGGCGTTGAGTTGCGCCACTCAACGCCAAGTTTTGCTTCGACCTCAGAGATGATAAAAGAAAAGACTATATATTTAATTTCCTCGAGTGGGAATCGAACCCACAACCTGTCGCGTTTATAGTCACCTTGATTGACCTGTAAAATGATTCAATAAATATATGTATACAGTATACACAGCTACCGCCGCCGCCGCCGGCTCGGAACCACCCAGGATTCTTTGTAAAGTTATTCAGTCGTAAAATAATTTATAGTCTCGAACAGTAAATCGTTACACGCGCACAAAGGTCACACATTATAATTTGAAACTTGCTCGAAACTTCACATGCCCACGTTTAAAGATGCTTGTATGGGTTGGAAACTTTTTTAATTATATTAAAGTCAAAATATCTATGGAAAAATATGATTTTTGATACAATTTGTGTTGAATGTTCGGATACGTGAATCTTATTTTTTTTAGTTAAATTCAAAATACGAGTAAGAGACTCGTGTAACTCTTGTTTCTATCATACATGTCATAGTTTCACTGAATGCGTTTGTAGGTACTTTCTATTTAAACTGAAAACACCAGAAATAGGTCGAGATAAAAAATGATCTTTTAGGGTGTTATGAAGACAGGTTTTTTTCGAAAGCCCTTAGAGTTATTTCAATTCTATCGCACTCATGGGGGTGAGACGTGAAAAATAGTCACCTATATCCGTCGTCACATTTGTCACAAATTCAATAGAAACGCTCTTTCTTGTGCAATTTAACATAGATATTGTTCTATAGGCAAAATAAACGAGTATCGTATGCGAGATTTGTTTTTTATGGAATAATATTTTCGAAATACTTACTAATATGGCAGGGTAGGCAAGAAACCTAATGATAATGATATAAAATTATATATGTTCCCACTTTGTGTAAAATTTTCGAAACTTAACGTTTTGAGTAGCAGAACTCAACGCAGCTAATTGTCATGAGCGCGTTGAGTTCCGCCCTTCACTTCAAGTGATTGTAGAAGACCAACGGATTATATTTAAAATCACGCGTTGTCCCCACTAGGTCCACTGTGGAATATAGAGTTTTTACACTTACTCATAAGTTTTTCTATCTACGGTAAAGTTGAAAAAATATATCTTTAAAAAAGTTATTTCACGTGACACTCTGAATTACCATACTCCCATAATGTTGACTTGTAAGTGACGCTCGCCACAAACCCCTACATAATTTAAACATTAAAATGGTCAAAATGGACAATAAGGGTCGTGGGATTCGCTTAAATAGTTGCTTTTTCCACAACAAAGTGAATGAGCAACTTCCGTTTCCGGATCAAATATAACGGTTTTACACTTGAACGATACGAAACCTTGTCTCACAATTGCTTGGGTTTTGTGACAAAACGAGATATTTTCAGCGTGAAATTATTTTATGTATATATTAGTTTCCCTCTGACTGCTCTGCTGTGTGCTTCACTCTAGAGTTAAGACACTCCGTTCTTAATTTTTCGCCGAATTCGATTACATTCGATAAGTAAAATATTTTACTATACCTATTACGTCAGGTCTCTAATTGATTCAACTATTTCAAGCCCTCTACAAATTAAAAGAATATATTTTTAAGACACAAACTCTTATCTACTTATAAAAATAAGCCGTTGTGGCCCAGCGGCACAAGGGTGTGACTGTAACGCGATAGTAGTGGGTTCGATCCTCATTATTGCATCGATCCCATGTTTCAATTATTTTTTTTAAAAAATCGACTATTCTATACACATCGTTTATTTCCTCAGTCTTTTACTTTTTTACTTTGATATGTTAAACAATTATCTATATTAATATTTGTTTAGATGATTTATAAGTTAATTAATATTACAAATACTTATATATTATAACCTGAAAAATTTGAATTTGAACTCACGACCAACCAACGTCTCTAATTTTCACGATCACACTATATTGTGTTATCCATTATATTGAAGGTTCAAGATACAAAGTCCTCTTCAGCACACGAGTACCTCCAATAGAATCGAGGTGCCAGAATTTATAGCTCCAATATTTCGAAGACCACGTAAAATAAATTTCCATTCAGTCGTTGTTTTCTAATATAATTCTGAATCGTCTCCAATTTGGGACAATCAATTTATAATAATAGAATCAACTTTTTTTTTATCTTGTTTTTTGTTTTCGTTGCTATCGTTAAGTTATAAATATTAGGGACAAAAGAAAAAGTATATGAATTTCAAACGACTACTATTGAGTTTATTCTTGGATTCTGTCGCATTTGGCTATGACAGTGTAGTTACCTTAAAAAACAATATAAATAAAAATGTAAATGAACAAACGACTTTATAATAAAACAATGGGATAGATACAAAGTGAAGGTGTAAAAAAAAGTTTATAAATTATATAAAATGAATACATAGTCGATTTTAGCGTAAAATTCAGCAGAACCAGAAGTGTTTTTACTCACCATCTTCAGCTTTAACAAATGAATCAATCTGTACTAGTGCCTCGATCCATCAACGCCGTCGCAAACGAGATTGCTTTTTCATCATATCCTTAATAGTTTTAATTATTGTAACAAAATATATAATTGAACGTCATGTTTTATATTTGGGGCGTGGTCAAAAACACAGACAAGATACTTGTAGACAGGATAGTCGTGGGTGCGATTCCCAGTTGGGAGAATAAGCTACATTCATTTATCGATTTTCTAACAATTCATTGCCATTGCATTTCTCTGTTCAACTCGTGAAGTCTCCAAAATTTTGGCGGAAAAATGGGGACGGAGAGTCTAAACAATAAAATTCTTCTGTCAACGTTGCTCTCTTTGAGACGATTTTATTAGTTTTTTCGAATGCAGAGCATAATGCGTTTTATAGGAACCAAGGACGTAGCCGTAGGCCATCGTACTATCCCTACTTTAACCACAAGGCGCTCCTCGTCGATCTCCACTGGCCAGGACGACAGATGCCAAATGATTCTGCTGTACAATCAGCCGTAAAAACCTACTTTTTTTCGCCATTAATGATTAATTTAGAAATTAGATTTAAATTATCTGCAGTACGTGCAGTATTAATAATTTATGGTTAGTATGAGAATTATAGAATGCTCTTGTTAATTTACAATACTTCGATGTAGTAGTTAGATCTATAATAACAATATTGACATCAAATTTATGACCGCTAAGGGAATATAGCATTATAAAGCAAGCGTATAGTAATATTAAACAATCTTTACTTAAATTTAATGTGCATTTATTAGGTTTGAAATTTCTGCAATATGGATGAAAGTTCAAATGCCAGTTTTCTCTAAATATTACGTGTATCATGCTTTTATAAACAACGTAAAGATTAATAAGAGGCAGAATTAATTTTAAAGTTCAAATTATTAGACGGTATTATTAGACGGTACCGTCACCTGGACACCTGGATTACAGTAAATCCCACACGACAATAGTTCGTTCATTTTATAGCTGATGGATTATTTCATCATTTTGTAAAAGATCTCGATCCAATTAGATTTTCAATAGCTCGATGGATATTTCGTCGTTATTGAAAATGGATTTATTTTAAATTAATTAAAAAATATTGTACGTTTCGTATTTGGCCGATACTACAGTGTTTTATTGCAGCAAACTGTAGTGTTTGCTCAAAGCAGTGTAGGCAGAGGGAACTTTATGTTAAGACACTCCGTTTTCCATTTCTATCGAAATTTAGAGGTATTGCGTGTTGAAAGGCGGTACTAACGCGATACTTTGCCTCTACACCAGAACAATCAAATAAAAATATTAAATATTTCATTTTATTGAATAGGAATCGAATCCATAACCTGTCGCGTGTACAATCATACTTAGTGCCTTAGTGCATTATTGAATACTTTTTACACGTGATTATCGGTACAATGATATGAAACTTTATTTATTATGTCATATAAAGTATGTTCTATTGAGAATATTGTTTTTAATATATTCGAAAATTAAATAATAAACAAATAAGAATTAGAACATTGTAAACAAATACAACACATTATGTACATATTACATAAAATATGTTAATGATGTACAAGTTAGATACATTATTCATATTCTAAATAACGTACAATTAATACGATTAAATTCACGGAAATGTATAATTCAAAGACGTCATTTAATCTGTATACGTTAAATATATTAATATGTAATATCTATTTTTTATTTAATCATCAATAATCCACATCGTGGTACAGATACCCACTGGGGCAAATATATAAATAGTTTAATGTTTTCATTTTCTTCTTCTAACACGCGATGCCTCGAAAGTTCAACGAAAACTGGAGACCGGAAAGTCTTAACATACGATTCCTTTTGCCTTTCTTACTTTGTGTCTGCCACAGCGCGAAACTAAAAAAAAGTTATAATTATATAAATACTGTATTTCTTTATTTTCACTTTCTAAAAAAAGACATGGAAGACAAAATGTCATTAATACAACCATTTCTACACAAACTTGACATGATTTCAGCTTCACGTTTTACCTCTTATATCATTGTAACCAAAGCCGCTCCAGTTTGAGAGGCGGAACTTATGGTTTTAACATCCTTATATATTTTTCTTATAACTCATATATAAAACCTCATTTTAACACTCATAGCGCAATTCAACTTTATCGCCCAATTGTATTTTTATTTCCTCTTTACCCCAAGCCCTTGGTAATATTTTAAATGGAATACCGAAAACGGAAATTTATCCTTTTTTGGAGCAGCATGGTGGAGAGGTAGGAGTTCGAGACTAATGGATTCGTGTTATGTTCAGGTGTAATATTTACTATTCGTTTGTTTTTTTTTCTTATTTTTTTACTGAGTGGTGAGTAAATGTTTATTTTAACTCTTTAGAATAAAGAAGTTCCCTCTTCAAATATCAATATTTTTTTTAGCTTTACGCTGTATAGCGCATATAGCAGGAAAGAGACGGAACCTATTGTTAAAACAATCCGTTATATAATATATTATCGGCCGAAATCTGGAAGCAATGCGTGTTCAGTCTTGGAACTTAATGTCGGGATTTTTGCTTTGGTGTTAGCGCGAAGAGATGTAAATATTAATACATAATAATTCTATTCACCGAGTAGGGTTCGAACCCACATCCGTCACGTTGCTGTCACACCTTTATGCCCCTCCGCCACGATGGATCTTAACACTCTTAAGTATAAGAAATTCACACTTCAAATATGAATGTATTTTTAAGTTAATTCTCAAAGGAAAGCTAATGAGTAAAGTAGACGGACGAGCCATGTAAGCTAATATATCTCTCTTAGTTAAATATATATGAGAAAATTTCTATCCTTCAAAGACTACTCTAATAATAACAACGTAGTCAAGTAGTTTATATGTATGCCTGGTGTCAAGACACTGCGCTTTCCATTTCGGTATGAAGTACTGCGGAATATTTTGTGGCACTTTGCTTTATTAAAATTGGAAAAAAAGAAAATAATTTCCTCCTTTGAGTGTAAGTCCTCTGTAAAGTCTCACTGTACCCCAATGGTCTCAATATCCTCTATATTAAGTATGTATACATATATTAACTACATCAATATCTAATAAACAGTTCAAACTTTTCCAACTAAATTAATATTCATTAAAAGCGACTTGAACTTTGTTTTCTTTTATAAATTTGTTTACTTTACATTCTGTTTTTTAACCTAATTCTGAATTATAATTCGAGAAGTTTGGATACTTGAATTAAAAGTTTCCTTGAAATTTCTTATTCTATTAATAAATTCGTCAACAACTAATTAAAAGATGATAATAGGTCACCAGGTTTCATCTACTCACCCTGCTTTTTACAGAATACAGCGTAAAATTAAATCAATAAAATGAAGAGAACAAGACGGAAAAACTTGGCAATATGAATGTTAATTCATATTTCACTTCCTCGAATGGGATCGAACTCACAACCGTCGCGTTACGGTCACACCTTAGTGCGACTACGCCACGACGGCCTGATGATATAGTATAGTTCGCTATACTATATCATAAATCTACAAAATATATATATTTTTTTTTAGTTTCAGCAACAGGTCTGCCTACCGTGCTATTCAGGAATAAACGTGAAATTTTTTATTTCACAAAATCTGATTTGAAAAATGCAAAAAAAAGCGTAAAACGACAATTTATATTCAAACTTAACACTTAAAATAAATTTCACAGTGGCTCAACGACCGTTACTAATTTATATTACAACCAGTTATTTTTTTGTTCAGTTTTTTTAACCTTATCATAAATTCCACGTGTAAAACGTTACGGACAAATAGTTTGTAGTAATCTTTGATGAAAAACCCTAAAATCTGTATAACAGTCATCAAAATAATAAATTTTGCAATTGAATATAAGGTGACTGTAACCCGCACATCGTAGGGTAGGAAAGAATAGGCTTCTATTGATAAATTTCTGCTGAATTCTCGTCCAAACAAGTAGAGATTATTACATAATTGGGATATATCTAAGTGACTATTTGAATACTTTATTTTTCTGTCGGGCAATAACTTACACTCTGTGTGCGTTTTTCTAACTTCCTTTCGTCACCTGAAAGGCCGACAACACACCTGTAACTCCTCTGGTGCTGCACGGGGTCGTGGACGGCGGTGATCATATACCATCAGGTGATCCGTACGCTCGTTTGCCTTGTCTGTTCGATTAAAATCTTATTAAATTCTCAACTCTGAAAAAAATAAGAAAATAAAACACATTCTATTTTGACTAAAACTTTAAAATAATCTCCACTTTTAAACAAAATAATATTCAAAACAACGAAGAGAAGTAACACAGTATAATGCAACTATTTACGTGGTATCTACCACCAGATCTCTACGTACCCGACACCCGGCCACCAGTTTGGGATATCGCGATTGTCTCGCGCCCGTAAGATCGAACGTTATCTGAAGGACTATCTTAAGCTTCGTATTTGCAGTTGGTACTTTAAACAAGCGTGTTTTCCCTGATTATATATGTTCTGTAAATAGATAACAAAATAAAAATAAAAATCTATTATATTATAAAGTTGAATGTTTTGTTTGGTTAAACTCACTAATCTCCGAAATCATCGGTTTGGACTGAAAATTAATATATTTTTGTGCCAGATAGTCCATTTATCGAAGTGGGCTAAGAATAA
The DNA here is from genome assembly GCA_037355905.1 of Heliconius aoede. NCBI lineage: Eukaryota > Metazoa > Arthropoda > Insecta > Lepidoptera > Nymphalidae > Heliconius > Heliconius aoede. Next base: position 746,610 of record JBAIZZ010000123.1, read on the forward strand.
GGCTATATGACGTCATTGCGGTGAGAGCTACTTCCCGTATATCATAGTCTACTAGTACAGTACCAAAAACATACCTCATATGGTATGGTAATAGTTGTACTATTTGTGTTTTATTTCTAATTATGTCTTATTACACGGGTAGTCTATTCATGCGATGGTAGTGGATTCGATGCTTACTTCGGTAAATTATTTATTTTCATTATTTCTCTTTGGCAATAATATACACCGTGGCATTAATTTCTGCCACTACACAGGCAATGTTCTTGAAATTGAGGAATGGAGGGCCATAGCAATAAGGTTAACCTGTTAAACGTAGGATACAGCGTGAAGCTAAAAAATATATAAATATATGAAACAATACTTAACAAAATATCTTTCAATTAATTTAAATATTATTCATAATTCGATCAACGTTACAACCTACAACATTATAAGTACTATATTGTACGCTAATCAAAAAGCCATTAAATACCCATGAATCATCCAAGATAAACGACGACAGTGAACTTCACTCAATAATCTAATCATTTGTAATAAATTGTGAGAATCTGATGGCCACCAGACAGGAACTTTGATTGAACTTTTTTAGCTTTCCACACTGTATCGTATACATAGCAGAGTTGACAGAAAGAACTCCGCTTCCCAATTTCCAACGATTTTTGGGGACATAGCGTATTACGAGAGTAAAAAAATTAAATTATGAAATATTTCATTTGCTCGAGGTGGAATCGAACCCATTTCGCATTTAAGTAAAAATTATACATAATTTCCTGTTAAAATCAGCCGAAAATAATCACAGCCAGAATATAAATCAAGTTAACTCAATTAAGTTCCTTCATTTATGACATCCGTTCCAAATGAACACGAATAAAAACTCACCACAGGTCATCCAACAGACGACTAATTTCAGGAACGTTTATATTTAATTTTGTTGTATTTAACTAAATTACATAGTCGAGTGTCGAGAGTAGTTGAGTGGTGAGATGCTAAATAAAAATAATCTGAATAAAATCATTCCCCCAATGAGGAATAAAACCCATAACCGTCTTATAATCAGATTCCACGTCAACTTCATAGTTCATTAGTCTTAGACACATATTATATCCACATCCACCATGAAAAGAACAAAAAATTACAAACAGAAGTACTGTGTAAGTACCTATATTTGAACAAATTGGGGTTCCTATGTAAAGTATTTTAACAATGACACTCTTCCCTTGAGGCGGATTCGTGGAGGCCGTTTTAGGATACAAAGACCTTTTCTACAGTCATTGCTTCACAAAGATGTGCGGTTACCATATTTCCCCAAAGATGTTGGCCGTAGAGCGTCATTCGCTTAGTTGTTTGATTAAAAACATTTTATGTGAAAAAGAAAGTTACTATTTTTATACTTATTTATTAATTAAGTGTAATGTTATATCCTCGTATGTTAGGGTAGAAGGCACGAATATGGTGTAAGGATACTCTGTTCCCTTTGCACTGCCCATTTTTCGAGATTTTGTTTGTTGAACGGCAAAATTCATGCTTTATCGTGTTATCGGAGCGAGGAAATGAAAATAATATATACCTCCATGTCATCTGAATTCTACTACAAGACATAAAATGTGCCAAAACTTAGGGGGAATGTGAGAATGTCTTAATACTAGGTTCCCCAGCCTACTCTGCTATTAGAATCTGCAAAAATATATAAAAATATAATTCTCTTAATTTTGTTCTACATAGGTTTAATTCTGATCATCTTCTACATACTGCGAGCTACTTATTTATATGTAACGTCGTATATTATAAATTTTAGACGAGTGGTAATCAAACTCATGACTATCAACAGCTAACAGTCTAAAACCTATAATTAATCAGACATTAGTTGTATCAGTAAAAATATTACTTGCTATCTTAAAAAATTCGGAGAGGGATAGTGCTATACCTAGCAAGACATTGTCGTCGAGATGAGGAATTGTCTCCTTTGTCACGTCCATTATTGAAATATGCGAGGAGTACTGTAGGGACCTCAGTTGATCAGCTAGTGTTTCGTGGAGACAAATGGAGGACCATTTTTAAAGTAAAGTACCAGATGCTGATGACAATTTTCCCCTAAAATTCTATATCACTTTGCTACATAAGAGCGAGTGTAGTGGCTATCACGACGCAACGATCGTTTGTTTACTTTGCAAGCAATAAAGCTGACAAAAGTCGATTTTTAGTATTTTTATAAAAAGTAATATATATAAAAGAAAAATATATTCTAGATATTAACATTTTTGAACACAACTAGTATGATAAAAAGCTAAGTGGTGAATATTTAGTTTTAGAAAATATATTATGTAAACAGTATTCCGACGCCGAGTCTTGATGAAAGGACAATTCCTAGTTATCGAACATGTATGTATTATAAGATAAGAATCCCCTTGTGCCGGTGTTTTTATACGCCATCCAGCCAATCTTTCACTGAAGTAGGAACGCCCACATTGTACTATGTTGAGTAATTGTGAAACTAACGCATTAAAAGCTTAATGTATTAAACTAACTCACTGTAATAGTAATAAGTATTTTTATGTATCTTATTTAGAATAAAGGTAATATTTTATTATAATTATTTATTAGATCATATGTATCATTATATATTTATAGGACATAAATGTATGTTGGCTGGTAGAGAATGCTCTTTAGCGTTAAGCCCGACTTTTGTACATTTTTTTTTCTTTGTAAAAATATTTTTCGCATTACTAAGTATGTCAAACAAACCAAGTTATTGAAACTTGATTTACAATATCGGACATTTACAATATGTTATAGTTGAAAGTTCTCGTAACTTACCGGAAGTTCTGCAAATATTGTTAGTAATCGGAAGCGGTTATTGATTTTTTAAAACCAACACCAAAACACATATCATCTGTATATTTCTACGTAAATCCCACGCGTAATGCCTACGACAGCGCTAAGAAATTAAAATATGTAATATTTCATCCCATCCCACGGGTGGGAATCGAACCCACAAAGAATGGCGTTTACAGATACAGGCTTGTGCCTCTTCGCCATCGCTGGTATCAACTAGGCTTTTCTTGTATTATTATTTGATTTCGTAGTTGAAAATTATTCTTTATGAAGAGCATTCCTTAAGTACTAAAGATTCTACGTATCTTTAAGTTGCAAATAGAAGAAAAATCCTGTACTAAATAAATTTCCAAAATTTATGTTACGTATATAATATACATAGTAAAAACATAGCCAAAGATTGAAATGTACACAGATAAAGGCAAATAAACTTAAAGGAAAACAATTCTATCTTAAACAGAAAGATGTATTTTAAAATTCGTTCACTAAAAAATATTAAAGAAACGACAAAAAGCTGATACGATGACACTAGTGTGTCGTCTATATTATCGAAGCCTATTTATTATTTTGAAGTTTGATCTATCAAACCTCGGCCTCGGTAATATAGTCTGTAACAGTTCCATTGTTAACGCAAAAATCTTTTTGAAGTCCGTGCCTTTAGAAAATATATATAATGTGAGGGTACCACATTTCCCTAAGGGTATGCTGAAGAAGAAATTTATGATTTTCTTTGGGACACTTCCTTCTTGCCGACTTGGGTCCGTCTAAATCCGTTGTATTTTCCGACGAATCCCTAGTTTTTTGGCGTATTGTAAACATTTTTCTTTATCATATAAGCGTATGTACCCGTAACACTTTGCAACTATTGTAGATTTTATGTAAAACACTGTGTATGTAGTGTTTGCTACTATTTACTTTCATTCTGTTATTTCCTGTTGTAGGATCTGTTTCATAATATATTTATGAACGAAAAAACGGGTCTTACTATATATATATATATAAGTTTAATACATACTTGAACACTTAAAGTAATAAACACTAACAAAAGTTTATTTATCTTCATTGTAGAGATATCTTGTAAGTCCACACTGGTGTTTATTTTCGGATTCACCTCGTACCTACGTAGAGAGTTTGATTTTCGTACAAAATAGTAGTTTAGATACATTGGAATGTGTCTTTATTGTCAGGTTTATATTTTCACATAAAATTCCTTGAACTGTTTTTAAGTTAATATCTGATGTGTGTATATCATATAATAGATGAAAACAAAATTTTGCTTATTTTTGTATATGGAATTCAAATATATTATAATAAAAAGATCAATTGCATCTGACTATAAACGCTGGATGTGAGTTGGATTCCCAGATGGGAAAATTAATTATTGTTTTTATTTACCCACTATGGCACAGCGCGGCCATAATTTTCACAAAAATTAGGCAGAAAGTGGGAAATGGAGTGTTAGAACACTAGATACGCTCTACCCTGCTAGGCAAGGCAAAGCGAAAAGCTATTTTTTTTTATTTTTATTATCGCTCTATTAAATCGAAGTACAAAAGTCAATCCATTGAATACCTCTTACTGGCTTCGTTAAATGGATTAGAACTGTATTGAAACAATTGAACGGCACAGACTGTTAATCAGGTCACGGGATCTTTGAAACGTTACAAAGGTAATTGAAATACATTTATTTAATTACTACACTACATTTGTCTACTATATATAGGAGGTCAGACAAAGGGAACCTGGGAACCTTGTATTAAGACACTCCGTTCTTATTAAGACACTTCCATTACCCAGTTTCCACCGGATTCTAGAGGTATTATTTGTTACAAGAATCAACACCTGTTGATTGAAATGATGGAAATTTATCCTTTTTTAGTTTCGTTTTGACGTATACCTAGTGATTTAATTTTTTTTTGTCAGCTTCACGTTTATTATTTATGCATATAATATTGGCTATAAGCGTATAACGTGTTTAATATTTAAGTGTAAATATGGTGTACCGCGTATCCACCCACCACCCACAATTACAAAATAAAAACGGATGTCATGATAATATTCTAAGCAAAATATTTATACGGCGTCGGGAAATCGCGAATTTGAATTGCAAATATCCTGCGGGTGCCCTTTTTTTTACTTCTTCGAGTACAGATGTACACAATTGCTACACGTACAATTAATATTTAATACATTTTATGCATAATATTTGTGTTATATGTAAAACTAAATGTGCTGGAATGGCTGAATTGTCCGCTTTTATTGCATTATTTTTCGAACTGACTCCCATATATATATCACAATACACAGAAAACAGTGGAAGTCTAGTATTCAAATATTACAAAAAAAAGCAACATCAATCTAAAGAGTTCGGTATTCCTGCTGCATCACGACTGGACTCATATTTATCGATTAAAACTACTACTGTATAGTCCATGTCACGTAAAGAAAATTCTTTTACCAATATCTTTATAACAATATAAACTTGTCAATGAACAGGAGCAAGTATTTATACCTATACTGTTTAATGACAAAATAGTATTATGAACCGGTTCCGGGGAACAGCAGCCCGGGCACTTCTCCAAGCTCTTTGTAAAACTAGAGTCCTCTTCAAAATGCTCTAATATTCGCATTCACTGCTTGCTAATATCACCGTCTATACAACTTTGCAACTTCTACAGTATCACCGACCCGCTCGCGGCTTCGCCCGCTTGTATTATTATATGGAAAAAATCGAAGTGTTATTTCGTATTTCATACAAAATGAATGTAAAATCACGCAAAAATTAGTTTAATAATAAGTCCATTTATATAAGTTATTTTTCCCTTAGACCTAAAATCCCAAAATTAGTACAGAAACCTCTATGGGTGGTTCCGACTCGCACTTAACCGGTTCTTTTTTCAATTTTCGCTACGATCAAATACAATTATGAATTTTTTATATAAAATATATGTAAAACACCTTACGTGCACAGAACGAAGAAACAAAAGGAAAAAATAAAACTGTAATTGCATATTATACCATACGCTGGAAACTAGCAAGTTTAGCGTGACTACATGTTATCAGATACTATTTATTATTAGTAACTTCCTCTTGCACCTTGAAGTTATATTATAATATTTCAAAGCACACTATAAACCACGCAACTTTGAAGCTACTCGCGAAGCTTAAAGTTAAATTTTGATCAGACGAATTGTGAAATCTGTAATAAATTGTTTTTATAGTTTTTAAAATAAAATAACATTGAGATTTTGAGGACTCATATAAAAAAGTTTAAATACGCGACTAAAAGTAATGTAATTAAATACATTTGGAATAAAATTCTAAATAGAAAGGAAAAACATGTAACGCCGAGTTTTTTTGCCCATAATTTATACTCAACCGATATATCGACGAAAAAATACTCAGACTAATAGTATGGATATTTGCAATCGGCGTAAACACATAAAACTGTATAGAGAATAGTAAAATAATGCTGTAGTTATATAAAAAAATAATAGATATTTATTTAGAGAAAACCTTCTACCTTCGAGAAAAACTTGAATTAAAATAATTGGAAAAAACTTAATTTATTTCGAGATTACTTTTATATCTATATTCCTGTAACAAATTAAATAAATAAAACTTGATGGCAATCGTGACGCAGCGGCACCAGCGTGCGATTGTAAACGCGGCAGATTGTAGATTCGATTTCCACTCGAGGAAATAAAAAATCCTCGCTTACTTTATATTTTTATATTATAACAATGAACATGATGTTATGATGATAGTATGGGATGTTTATTATGGAAACCCAAGTTAAAGTAGTAAAACTGAATTTTACCGATAAAAATACAATACACTTTAACTATCATCCAAATCATAATAATAAATAAAATGTAGCCAATAATGTAATAAGAAACATTCAATGTAATGAACTCAAAAAGTTCTCCGTATCTCTCCACTCATTTATTCTTACCGAGCTCCCAGCGATTGCTTATAAATGAAAGTAAACTTAAATTGCGACTACCATTGTTCGAAGACAAGCAAATTTACATGTTTCGAATGAACGCCAAAGCAAAAGTTGCTTGGATATTTTTCTTATGAATATTTACTACTACAGCCTGGACGGTTTCCTGGAGGGTAACTTAGAGTTAAGGGGACCAATTTTACTTTGTTGTGTAGAGTGGAGAAGAGCATTAGTATATACTTCAAAACCGGGCTTACCCCATAAACCTAAACTTGTGACGTAAGTCCCAGGTTCTATTCTGAATTCCTCATCTGGTAATACGATGGGTAATTGGATGGTGAAGAAATTAAATTTTATGAAAAAGTAGAATCGAGGTCAACACAAGCACAAGCACAAGTGTGTGACTATAAGAGCGACATCTCGCTCGATTCCCACTAGAGGAAATGAAACAATGTTTTCACTTTCCCGCTCTGGTGTCGACGCAAAGCGCGACGTTGAGTTACGCTAATCAACACGCTATCTCCAGATTTCGGCGGAAAAAAGAGAGCGGAGTTTCTTAACACTAGACTCTCTGTTTCCCTGCTTACAAACATAAATGTTCCATCGATTATCAAGTTTATTTAAATTTTTCTTGTTCAACCCCTGGGAAGATTTCCGTAACATAAAAGCTCTAAATTTTATTTTCTTTGTGCTGTATTATATTAATTGAAAAAAGAAAGTATAATATTTGTATTTTAATCTTAGCAGATCGAATTTGCCGCTCCTATATATGTTTAGAATTAATTATTTTGGTGTGACTCGCGGAGTCCCAGACCGAGGCTTAGATACTTCGAATACCAATTTCTAGACAGTACGTTGATGGGAATTATACTGCAGAACTTATAAGAGTTACTAACCTTAAGTTTTACGGGCATATGCACTTGTTTTCTGCAACATGAACTGCAAATTTAAATAAGTGTGTATGTTTTTCTAAGAAATTGCTATAAAATTTCACTTCAGATTTTTCTTTTATATGTTTTGTAAGTTTTCACTTGCTGTTAAATTTCATAATTGTATAATATATCCACGGGACCCTATAGGTTTGATTACGCGGTGATTTTCATACAAAATGCAGCTAAGACAATTCTCTCTAGTCTTTTGAATGTTTTTACTTAGAAGCTTGATTTTTCTGTGCCACAAGGGTCTATAGACCCGAATATTTTTATTCATTTCAGTTTGATGCGTGCACGTCTTGACAGACAGATAGACAACAACAAAGTGTTCCTATAATATACATTTTTACTCTTCGAGTTACGGAACCCTAAAAACTATTCAAATATACTTCCGTCGTATTACTATTCAAAGGAGAAAAAAGCAATTCAAAGTCACAATAAAAATACTTAGATAGTTTCGGTTTGCCGACACAAATTGAGTACATAAGGATATTGAGTTTCTATTGACATTGAAATTGGAATAAAATAGATCGTTTCTACGTATTTGCTTGATCTTTCCTAATAAAAAAATTTCATGTGCAAAATAACAGGAAATATAATAAAACTTAAGTTTCACGTCTTCGTATATCTTGAGCACTAAATATATTATATATTTTTTAAATTTTTTTTAGCAAGATAGAGTAGAGAAGGAACCTAGTATTAAGACACTCCGTTTCTATGAAACACGCTTACGTTCCCCACTTTCCGTCGAATTTTGAATACATTGCGTGTATACTTTTGCCTCGTTACTGTAGCAAGGAAATGAAAATAAACTAATATTTGCCTATACTGAAATTGAACAAAAATTACAAAAATATAAAATACCTAGATGTATGTTCCATAAAGTATTTTATTACAATGCAGAAATTCACATACAGATTTCTGTATTTTACAGAATCACTGTTTGGAAAGGATAAATTTCTTTAAAACATACAAGTACAAGGTTCCCAGCGTGATAAAAGATTAGGTCCACTGTAACACACCGATAGCACGTAATGTGAATAGAAAATAGTTCTCGAGGTTGAACTGGACTATTGCAACAGAAGACCAGACTTCTTGGCGCCTGAAATATAAACATATATTGTATTTTTGTACGGCTCAATCCTGAAATGCTCAATCCAAATGCTTGTTTTGAAAATCTGACTTTAGTATTTTTTTTCAGTATTATAACACTCAGTTCCCCACTATCCGCCGAATGCTGATGCACGTTTAGTTGAGGAACTAATCAGCGCTATGCTTCAACACAAGTCTCGATTGAGAATCGAACCCAGATCCTGTCGCGAACTTAGAAAATTCCTAGATGTCATTTGACTCCACTGTTTACTTATTAAACGTTATTCGTTATGTTTGACTGGTACCATGCTTTTATCGAACAATCCTGTTTTTACCGATTTGAGCGCAATATCCGGCCGGTGCGCTGCTTTCACGAAAAAGATACAAAGTAGGTACACTTTGGGGGTGGAAATGGATTTTAAATTTTATAACATTTTGCAAGCTGGTTGAATTTGTAAAGCGTAAAATAAAAATCTGATCTGGATGGCTTAATTTTATTTCATCAAAGATGTCGTAGGTACGGCAAATATTTAATTCTTTGAAAGGAATAATTTTGAGATTTTTTTTAACATGTCAAAGATCTTCGTGGTTTTCTTTTGAATGTCTTGTGTCCTTTTTTAGGAATCATTATAAGATCACTCTGTTGTATGTCTGTATGTTGTAATTCAAATCATATACTAAGATCGACGATTTCACGATATATATTGTACATATATTTGTATATTTACTTACAGAAAAGATATGGCCGTATATCTAGCAAAAATGCACATTACGACGCTATGCAGGGAATTAAAATACAAAGGGTACTAAAAGTGTTGGAATGATGGAAACCAAGTAAGGAAAAAATTAAAAACTGTACATTTATGGCTAAATCTTACAAAATAATAATAGCATTAAATAGCGGGACACGCGTATTTCGACCGATGTAAAGGGTTTTTTTTATTTAGTGTTTGCAAGCATAACTGCGCTCATATATTTTTCGTAGGGTAATATTATTTTCATCCACAGCTACTCAAAAACCATCACCAAATATCTAAATAGGTGTCATACTGCAATTCCTGCATCAAACGGCACCAACAGAAAAATAAAAAAAAAGTATTTTAAATTCTAATTAAAAAAAACACAACAATAAATTTAACTTTGACGTTTTAAAAATTTCCCCATAAAACATGGGATATGGAGCACATGTGTATTTATGTATTTTATTTTGGTAAATGATAAATCGTGTGATGTACATACATACATACATATATCATGTGTGAAATATTACCTTTTGTATGCTATCTAGATGGCGCCGCATAACACTCTTGATTTAGAGGCATCGATCCGCGCCGATGTATGCTAATTTGACGAGGTTGCATCTGTTTGAATATGAATTTCAAAAGTTTTACTTGCTCGACAATTTTTTTTTTCATAAATCTACGTTTGAATAAAATAAATAAAATAGATTTACATTAAAACACGCTTCTCCACTCTCCGTTTAATATTTTAGACATTGCGTTTTGAGTGGATTAACTCAACGTCGCGCTTTGGTTTACTTTTTTGTTGGCAGAACGAGAAATGTAAACAATTTTCCCCCGTGTGGGAATCAAACTCACAATCCATTACTTAGAAGTTCATAATTTACACAGCAAAAAAAGCAAATTTAGCGCTATTCAATACATATTTTAATTGCTTTTTTACTTTTTTGATAAAAAAATCATTAAAAATATCAATATTTATTTATCTACCACTGCGAATTACAAATATAGAGTTTATTTTCCAAAATCAATAAATATTAGTATAATATACATGAGCCAAAAGCCCACTACAAAGTCAAAATCTTATTAGGCAGTGACTATTTAACAGCATGACAGTGTGGAATAAGTTTTAATTAAACCCGGTACAGTGCTGCCAAGAAGCTACTTGTGTATTGCGTAACTTTTCTAATTTACGAATGTATGACCACTATTACTGAAAAGCCCCTCCCGGTTTTGAGAGAAGAAAGAGAAAGGCAGGTTTAGCAGGATAGGCACAGGGAACCTGGGAACCTAGTGTCAACCACTTCCGTTCCCCATTCAAAAAATAAAAGAAATTAAAATAGTGAGCATTTGTAAGATTCGATTGCATAACCCTCGCGTGTACAGTCACAGGGGCATATATATTGGCATTTGGGAATATATTTAGCATTTTGCACCTGATTTCAGACATTGCATTTTGAATAGCGGAACTTAACTCCGCGTTTTGCCTTCCCAGAGCTGATAAATGGAAATAGAAGATTTTAGCAAGCTAGAAAGATATCGCTCAAATTTTCACCGCGTTTAAATTGACTTCTTTGGTTCGTTCATAAGTTTGAAGGATCTGTCACTGCTATGTTAGTATTTTAAAAAAACCATTAATATATACTATCAGGCACAAAATAAAAATTTTAAAAAATCTATCTCTGAAATTTAATAGAGAGTATACATTTTCATTTATTTGTTACGTCACTGTATATAAAAAATAAGCTCATCTGAAATAAACCAGCTATCGGACCAGCACTCGGGAAAACAAATCAGCAAAGTTTGTTACTTTTTCCTTCTGAATAGATTCCGCATTTATTTTCGCTTCGAGTACTCTAATGAATATCTCATAAATTTCGTTGATCATTGTTTAATTTCATAACGGGTAAATATTCGTTTTTTATGCTAGTTTCACGCTGTATCCCGCTTTTATCAGGATAAGATAATGTGTGAATAGGTATGAAGGCGTATGCGTATGATTTCTTTTGTTTTTTTTTCAACAAATATACTATTAAAAAGTTTACAATACGTAAAATAAAACAAAGTGTTTTATAGCCAATAACGAACATGTAAATATCCAAACTGGAATACTTTCATTTCAATGGAAATACTTAAACTAAATAAATAAACTTCTACTAAAACTAAAAATAAATAAACTTCTAAATGACTAGTTAAAGGAGTAAAACTTTCTGTTCTCAACAACAGAAGCGGCGTTTCTGAATTAATTTATCAATAACAAAACATAATAAGATATTTTTGAGATGAAGACGATGTAAATACGAGACGTTTGAATTAATTGAGATGGCACGAGAAGCCGTGGTAGAAGTTACTGGTTGAAAATAAATTATAACTAATTTACAAATTAACAGTTGAATTGGAAATTGGTGCTATTATATAATAATATAAGAATTACTATTATCATGATTTTATCAGGATAGATAATTTTCAAATATTGGAAATGAATGAAATTTTTTTTTAATATGTTTCTTATAAAAAACTTCGTTACTTATAAAAAAATATCAAACCAATTTTACTTCAAAATAATTTTCTATTTCAATATTCAAATTGATATAAATAAAGCTTGTCAGTTTGCATACGTACAATCTCCTATAAGAAATATGAATTCTATTGCGGTAATAACGCTTATTGCTATTTGTATTTACAAAGGAATTCATTCGAAATATTTTTTATGTATTTATTTATGAAATGTATCTGAGAGGTTCGGAGCTATATCCTGCTATAGCAGCATATAGAAAAGTAGACAGAGAGGGAGTAGTGTCAAGACACTGGGTTCCCCGGTTTGCGCAAAATTTTTAAAGACATTACGTGTACGCATTTAAATATTATAAAATATTAGACTTTTATAAGAAACACTCAGTAAATCCTTTTTTTCATAAGGTGAAAATGTCAAATTAAGCAAAATATTAAAAAGCACGAACCACGTGTCCGTAGCGAATGACAAAAATAATAAAAAAAAGAACTAAGAATCTGATTGCATAATACATATTGTGTGCAATTTAGGCGGTAAGTGGAGAAAGGAGAATAGACATTGAGTTCTTTCTGCCATACGAGATAGAATTGAAGAAATAGAAAAAAAAAAGTTTAAGCAAACTACTTCAGAAATCCAAGTAAACCGGCGACGTACTAAAACAATGTAAAATCCTGACGAGGTGTATGCAAACTTTGTAAGCAGGTCTTAGTGTCTAGTTAACTTGGTATTTCAAGTTCTCGCATGTACTTCCCAAGTATATTCTTTAGTAGGTACTTCTATCGGTTAAGCTTTTAAATTACTTGAAGCTGTGCCGTGTGTAGAGGAAACGAGCTATGTCGGAAACAACAATCAAATTGTTACATGATTGTTATTTGAAATAGCGCACAGGCGCAGACTGTAAACGTAAGTGGTTGTGGATTCGAGCCCCACTTGATATCGATATAATTTTAAGTAAATAATATATATTTTTTAAATTATATTTCCATTTCTTCGCTCTGATTTCTAGGCAAAGCGCGGCGTTAAGCTCCATCACTCAACACGTAATACCTCTGAAATTCGGCTGAAAGTCCCGTTCGACCGAATGTCGAAGCTGATTTTATTGGTGTTTTATTTTTTTTATTTCTACCTAGCTGAGCCTACCCTGATATGCTGGAAAAATCGTGAGGCTGTTTATTTTCAAATATAAATAATATACTTTATACTAAACTCTTATAATATTGTTTGTTATATCATTATGAGTAGTTGAACCTAATTAGAGCTCGCAGCGGTATTTAATTAAATGTCTTACAGAAACCCGTGTAGTTTCCACATGACGTTCCGACACGCCACCGCCACGTTGAGAAATTTAATCATCCTCGCACTGGATCCCGCACATAGCAGGGTAGGCAAAGGAAACCTCGTATTAAGACACTCCATTTACCATTTTCCGCCAAATTCTGGTGTTATTTGCCTGTTAAGTGGTGGAACTCAACGTCCCATCGACACCAGATAGAAGATATGACAATATGAAGAAATATTTCATTTCCTCAAATGGGGATCGAACCCACAGCCAGATTCGTTTGTGCCCCTGCGTCACTAGTGGCCTTGTTGAGAAATTGTGAAACATAAATTCAATAAAACATTTAACTCTTTCACATTATCCCCACGAACTTTGTCTCGGGAATAACCAGAACGTCTTATAGCAATTTAGAAGTAAATTGTGTACTGCGACCTCACTACAATAATGTAATGGAAAATACAACGGAAATTTCGTTTTTCTCGTTAGTCTACAGTTTGGTTATATTATTTCAGAAAGGTATTATTACTGAATACACTGAATACTTATCTGATATTGAGTGAGTTTTGAACGATCGCAGTACAGGATTGAAATGCGTGTGTTTGTATATGCGTCTATAATAAATCCGATATAATACAATAAATATACCCAACACCATCACGCTAGACTTAGGAATTAAATATACCTTACTTAACTTTAAATTCCTCTGAGTGAGAATTGAACCTATAATCAAAGCTCTCTCAGCTGGACATTGTTCTACTGCGCCAAAGTAAGAAAAACCAGTTGAGTGCGAGTCGGACTCGCCGGTACGGACCGAGGCATTCGTACTAATTTCAGGATTGCTTTAAATTTTCTCTAATTTTATTTAATTCAATTTAATTCAGCTTCACGCTGTATCCCGCACACAGTAGGGTAGGCAGAGGGAACTTCGGTGTTATGACACTCCGTTCTCCACTTTCTGCCGAATTCTGGAGACATTGCATGTTGAGTGGCAGAACTCAAAGCCGCGCCTTGCCTCGACCGACACCAGAGCGAAGAAAATGGAAATATAAACGTAAATAAATATTTCACTTCCTAGAGTGGGAAAAAGAAACGAAAAAAAAAACTATTTAAAATAGGAATATTATTATACAAAACTACTTAAAAATAGCAATATTTCATTCCAACTTTATATAATACAATAATAGAACAAAACAATCAAGCCAACAAATATTTCCTTTATAAATCGTCTACGCTCGGCATACTCGGTAGTAAATATTTACGTCCAGTCCACATTTACATTTAAGTCAGCAAGGCCAGACAGACAATACTGCGGATGGCCTTAAATGGACCCATTCGAGGCAGTTGCTTTGACTGAAATTAGTCACATTTGCATGGTAGACTCGGTAGCGTCAAACGTTAGCACTGGATAAAGCCTTTTATGTACTGAGATTAGGGAATTTAGGAATTTAGGCCCAATATTTGTTGAATATGATAAGCTCTTTTGATAAAATAAAGAATTTTAAATTTGATAAAATTTAAAATATTTTTAAATTTGATTTTTAATATACGGCGGTATTTCCGGGTCGATACGACATGGGTACCTTCAAAAAGCGCGTTTACCTCCTCCTTAAAGGCCGGCAACGCACCTGCAGCTCCTCTGGTGTTGCACGGGGTCGTGGGTGGCGGTGATCACTTACCATCAGGTGACCCGTGCGCTCGTTTGCCTTGTCCTTTTCCATAAAAAAAAAAAAATACTACTTACAAATAAAAATATTGGTGGCAATTTATAATATTCAACCAACTACACATAATTAGTATAATAAATTAACTTCATGCTTTAGCGTGAAGTACAGTACGATACGGTATCTACATGCCTCTTTCGTCTCGTCCACTGTCATCAACCTCTTCACACATGCCCTTGGGGGGTCCTCATTCATTTTTTACGTGAGCTTACTCCAGTATCTTTGGTACTCTGTTTTCGAAGGTCAACCGAGGTTTCCCCGTATAAAAAATTGAACGTAGCGGGATTTGAACCCGCGCCTCTTGGAAACCGTCAATGCACTCTGACCAACTATGCCATATGTCCTCATCGGGCTACGTCTAAAATATTACAAGCTTTGTTACAAGTTAATGTAGGGAGATTGTTACCAATTTTTTTTTTTTAAATATTATTTCCATTTCCCGACTGTGATCGACAAACTTTTGAATTGAGTTCCATCACTAGACATAAGGCATTATCAAAAAGTGGAGAACGGAGTGTCTACACTAATTTCTATTGCATTTTCCTTTATATGCAGGATAATTTAAAAAAAATGCTCAGTGCTTGTAAAGTTTGAATTCGTCCATTTCAACCGGCAAGCCTAAGAGCTCAACGTGAGCATGAAATATGTCACATTTATGAGACCAACTTAGTGCTATGACGTCTAGCTGGTTGAACACTAGTCGCGTTACTTGTTATGGTTTTATACAAAAACTAGTTTTTTTTTATGGATTTCACCAAGTAGTGTTTCACCTAAAATTTTTCGGTAGATATAAATTCTAATAGAATAATAAATGTTTTTTTTTAAGAAATACTTTTCATATTACATATATTTGTATCTAAATAAACTTACATGTTATAATATATCAATTTAAAACATACACACATGATCATCGTGGTAATGTGGGACAGACTCTGACAGTAAACTAAATGGTATGGATACGATACCTAGGGAACAAAATTATTTTCTTTTGCTTGCTTTGGTGAAAAAAAAACTGAACACTCTTAAGTGGTTAGATCCGAGACATTATATTAAGATACAATGTCTCGGATCGATGCAAAAGTTTAGAACGGAGTGTCTGATACTAGGCTCTCTTTGCCTACAATTTCTTTAATGGCAAGCACTTCAGAGTTCCGATTCCGAAATCTCTAAACAAATCTTAAATATAAGTAGTTACTATTTTTTGGGATTGGTAAAGGGAACCTAGGAACTTCTTTACTTTACGTTCCACACTCTCCGCCAAATTATAGAGGAATTGGGTATTGAGTGGCAGCCTCGTTATCGGAACAAGATAATGAAAATATTAAATATTTTATCGACACGACGACCAAAGTATTGAAATATCATATCTAAGCTAGATCCATCCATAACTATAAACAAAAATAAATTAGCTTCACGCTGTATCTCGCACATCTTGGTGCCAGCGCGAATAAATGAAAATATTTTTAATAACAATGTATTTCCTCGAGAGGGAATCGAAACAGACAATCTTTCAACAAAATGAAAAAAGCTATTTTGTTAAACGATGCATAAAATATATATATTTTATTCCTTTTACATATTTTTATATAAAATTATACAGTAAAATTTCACATATAAAATTATATTACAACGACAAACAAAAGTAATGAGCAGTATCTTAATAACCCTTGGCATGATTTCAATGTGACGTCACGTTTTTATTTCAAGCAACCCCGACTTATTTAGTAGAATACATTTTAATTGGACTGTAGTATAAATGAATGAGTGAAATAAAAATCAGCTGTAAATCCGATGATTGTGGATTCGATTCTCACTCGGAGGAATATTTTATAGGATTTTTTAAATTTTGAAAACCAACCCCAATTCAGATATCATCAAACCCATCATCATCGCGTATAGTCGGAAGTTCCTAAATCACCACTAGAACATTTTAGTAACAATAAATTAATCTATATATTGAAGATACATACATTTTACATTAAATACTTATTTCAGGATCCCACGATAAATCATATCGAAGTAACGCACGAGCAACGTACTATACTCCCACGTCACACAAACCTTTATTTGGGAGAACTACGTACTTTCCTTCATTTCGTTTTGTCCTTCATCAGTTTGAACGACACACTGAATAGACTGAGATACCTGAGATGCTTCCAAAATACGGCGGAAAGTGAGGAAAAGAAATGTATTTATTGGAACGGAGTGTCTTAACATTAGGTTCCCAGGTTCCCGCTGCCCAGCCTGTCAGAAAATGTTTTATTGTACAATAGATGACAGGTTTTCAATAAATAGCAAACAAAAGGATTACGTACACATAATCATATGACAAATATGTAAAAATAAAAAATACTATATATAAAAATTTTTCTCGAAAAAATTTTCATGGACGTAATATAAATATCGTATCGGCAACTAAAAAAAAAACATTTAAAAAGTTTACGATGCGGACAACATGACAATTTCGTTTCCCTACGGCGTATAAGTTGCTTCCGGCAACATTATACGGCCGACACCCCATTCTGAGGGTAACTTTTTTAATGAATATCCCGAAGATAATTAAAAAGGCGCGTGTTATAAGTTATTGCCTTAATAAGCGCATACAGGCAAGTTTTATATTTTGTTTCAATTTTTAATGTTGAATTGTTTTTTTTTTTAATTTCTTTTAGCCTCACGCCGAACTATAAAACTTTTAATATTTATGTAAATCCTCGCATCTTCAAAGTATCATTCTTCCCTAAATTTGGACCATTTACGACAACTTTTATTAGAAACTCAAAGTAACCAAGTTAGGGTTCGCAGTGTTTGTGGTGAAAATAATTTCTTCCGGATCCCCTATATAGAACTAACAGTTCTACAGTAAAGCGTAGACTCGATGAATATGTGTAATTTATGAATCTTACTATATTAACTTATTTCGACTTTAAATTGGAAAATGTACCGAAAGTGAAATATTACTTTTTAGGGTTCCGTACCCAAAATGTAACCGTATGTCTGTCAGTCCGTATCGAGATGGTATCTCATAAACTGTGATGGATAGTTGAAATACAAACAAAATACTTTGTTAACGCTTTAGAGGTATAGAGCAGGGTAGGCAAAGGAGTACCCTTCCCTAGTATTAAGACACTCCATTCTCCAAGTTCCACCAAATTTTCAACATATTGCGTTATGCCTTGTAACCAAAAGGAGAAATTTAAAATTTATTCCTTCAGAATGGAAATCGAAACAACAAATATGGCTTCTACAAAGATGCCACGATTGTTCGGTTGTCCAGACGAAAAAAAAATAGTTTTACTTACACTTATTTTGTCATAAAAATATTTTCAAATAAATAAGAAATATTCGAAAAAGAACGAGTCGAAAATCGTCGCTACAACATACAACACGCCTTGTGACCGAACTTTCAAAAGTGTGGCTTACAAAATGGGCGACGCCCGCCTGGAATACTGAAGTACTACAATAACAATTTTGAAACATATTTGCTCTCTTTCAAATAATAAGCAATGCTTCTCTTAGGTTTGCTTAAAAATATAGTCGTACGTGATATTAAAATATCTGTCAAAAATATATAAATATTAGTTTTATAAGTAAATTGTTAAAAATATTGATAACAAATAGGTAGTGTCCCTATTTTTCTCTTGCTTTCACCCCAACCAAAAGAAGGTAAATAGAGGGAGTTTAGTGTAGTCCTCAGTAGGATGTATACGTCAAAGTAAAAATAATATAAAGAAAAATACTTTTTAGAAAACATATGTATTACCTTTTAAAATGTAAAAAATATAATTTTGAAATGAAATGAAATTGAAATTTTGAAATATATATATCAATCTTCAATTTATGTCACACATAAACTAAAGCAATTAATTACTCAACATAAAATAATGGTGTAATGGTTTGATCTCCGCACCGACCGACGTCACGTGATTGTTCATATAACTGGACTAGTTAGCGACGCTGGGTGCGTACGAAATGTACTCCTAGTATATTTCACATGTTGAGACGTTTCAGACGGTACGTGCTAAGCGAATTTAATATATTTTTATGTATTAGATATAATTTCACATGAAATGCAGCGTTGAGTTCCGTCACTCAATACTCATAATTTCTCAAAATTCCTTAGAGGTATCTAATATAAAATGTCTAACTTTCAAATATCCATATATCTATCGTTCTTTGAATGAAGTACATAAATTTTGTAATCAAAAGATAGAAGCGATTATGTATCGTTTTCGTAAAATATTATCGAATAAAAAGAATAGGGAACTCTAAGCAAACCCTATTCGTCTGTATTGTATGGCTATAAAAAAAACTATTTAAAGAAATGTCTCTTTTCTCTCTGTTCTCTTTGTCATTTTCCCAGTAAAAGTGTTTTTCGCTGGGAAAATGTACAGGAGCACAAATCGGGATGCAGCCAGCATTCTTGCAACCGATCCAAATAGTCACGGCTTTTAACGAAATACCCTACACTATTTTATGGCTGCCACGACTATGTCTATGTGGATTTCAAATATTTGCTTCAGTTACTCGTACTGGGTTCGCAGTTTCTATTTGGAAATTCTATATGACTGTAGATATTCTACGGGCTAATTAGTAAAATCATAGATATGAATGATATACATAATATAATATAAGATTCCAGACACAAAATATATTGGCTAGTAGATAGCAATATATTCATACATTATTTTTGAAAAACGACTTTATATCAAGATAACCGTACTTAATTATGAAGGACACAACCTCCCGACCTCCGCTGTATAATAAATAACCTTTAGATTTTTGCAAAATTTTTGTAGACTATAATGAATTTAGCAACTGAAGCAAATTCTTAAAGAAAATTCTCAAGCAAAGTAATGACGATAGATATTTACTCTAACAATTGATCGCTGATGAGTAAACCGATGTAAGCCAATTCAACATTTTTAAAGGTTTAACTAAGATAAAAATTTCTTATATTTTAATTGAGGTGTTGAAAATATTTTCTTCTCCAGGATTTTTTAATTTTTTTTATTTTTTTTAAGTTGACTTTTATTTATAGTAATAATATTCGTTTAAAAAGTGTGTTTTTCTTCAATATTGGCTGAAACTAAAGAACACTTTTTGATTTTGCTGATCGTGACTTAGTGTGACAATGCCTGATTTTGAAAATAATTTAACGGGTTCGATTCTCCCACTCGAGGGAAGGAATTATTTTAAATTCCTACTCTTTCAGTGTTAAGCGCTGCATTGAGCTCTGCCATTCGACACGCATTGTATCGGGCGGAATCCGTTCTGCCTACCCCCAAAAACGTGAAATTTAAGTTTTTAAAAAATAATATATTTGACATAACTTATTTAATAAATTTTTCATATATCCCGCCTGACATAAAGTTACTTTACTTTTCAAAAGGATTTGAAAAATAACCAGATACATATTATACAAGGAAGCACACATTACACAACTGTAAGCTTCCAACAAATATAGCATAAAGGATCCATTTACAGACTTGCTAATAAAAATTCAAGCAGCTACATACTTTACAGTGACACCGAGCACACAAAAGTCTATCCGGTCCAAGAGATGCAACATGCATTATTCACCTGGCACCTCCATATGCAGCTCGAGCTCCGTCCTGGTGTATCCTATAAATTGCGCGACGATATATCGCTGTATAAGGCTGAATGAAATTATATAATTTTTTAACGCATTCTCTGGATTAAGAGGAGTAAGCACAGGAAAGTTAGTGTTAAGACACTTTAAACTCTTCTTGCCGCCTGTTTTTGGCAAATTTCACCTAGAACACAGTTTCGTTAAATTCGTCTTTTCTTTTTAAGTAACTAAACCCAAAAGATCACACAATTACGATACGATAGGTAAGAATTTTGCGACGTTGAATATTATTATAATATTAAAATTAGAAGAAACTTTCATACTAATGGTTATTTATTATAAATAAAAACAAAATTTGTTAAAAAAAATTATTACCACAAATATATTACTGTTAATCTTATTAATTTAATATGAATAAATATGTAAGTTCATATATTTAATACACAATTCCCTGTATTATATTAAATTTCCCTTATTTGAATAAGCTGGGCTAACATATTAAATGTTTATCCCGGTAAATTGCAGCCTATGTTAATTAAGTTATATTTAAAGGCAGACTTTCTGTTTATCACAAAATAATAAGCGGGATGATTGTGGGTTCGATCCCTATTCGGCAATGAGCTATTTTCGTTTCCAAGACCAAATCCACGCAACACTTGAGTGTTTTTCAAAAAGTTAACCGTAAAACAGAGTGTCTTTACTCTAGATTCTCTCTGTCTATTCTTCTATAAATATATAGGATACAGCGTGATTTTAGAAAAACGAGTGAGTCATTGAGGTACTACGTAGCACACAATGCCTCAAAATTAGACGAAAAGCGGAGTGTCTTAGCACAAGGTTTTCTTTACCTATTCCACTTAATGTATAAGATCTTAAAGAAAATTATAATATTTTTTTTTAGCGTCATCTCGCACAAAGCATAATAGACAGAGGGAACCTTATTTTAAGACACTCCGTTCAGTATTTTGCACTGATTTCTGAAGGCATCGCGTGTTAAGTAGTGAAATAGTTTTTTTTAATTAAAAAGAGCCTTTGTGCCCCTGCGCCTTAAAACTGGCCTTAAAAATTAACATTTAAACTATGATGACATAATTTTAACTAACTAGAACGACACTCGAAATGTGAATCGTTCTCAGTAGAGCGTCCTCACAGGCAGGCAGGCAGACACTTATAAAGTACCTACAAGCTAGCAGCATTTAGTATTTTCACTCTTAAGTTATTTTCACAACTCACATTACTATTTAAATTAATTTTTATGATACTAAAAAATATGAAATTTTAAACATTTGTATGAATTGTTTATTTTGAAATTTAATACAATGAAGTCATACATTTCCATTATAAAACGATAGACTACTTGGATGTTTTCCTACAATAAATTTGTACTTTCTTCAATATTTCCTGCATATCTACAATATTTTTATGTAAGATTGAATTAAAAATCAATTTTAATACTACTAGTACTGTATGTTGTCAGCCGTGTGGTCCCGGCTTAGAATAGGATCACCCTGGTACTGTCGGTGTCGTAAGAGGCGACTAAAGTACGTGTGGTAGAGTCACGTCGCCAGTAATGGCAGCACGCATGGGCAGACTCGACCGGATTTAATACCACCCCCGGCATTTTAAACCGGCGTGAAGTAGTGGCCCTTGCCACTGCGTTTCGCATTAGGTAATGCCGGGCCCCGGTGCCCTTCATCTCCACCTTAAAGGCTGGCAACGCACCTGTAGCTCCTCTGGTGTTGCATGGGGTCGTGGGCGGCGGTGATCGCTTACCATCAGGTGACCCGAACGCTCGTTTGCCTTGTCCTCTTCCATAAAAAAAAAAAAAAATGTTTGACGTAAGGACTGTGCGTGATAATTGGCGAAATTCAACACCGGGTTTTATCTTTTTATCATAGCGAAAAAAGGAAAATGATTCATTCCTGCGAACAGCAATCGAACCCACGGCCATCGGTCAATAGTCACATTCTGTGCCTCTGCGCCTCTAAATAAAAATAGTCATTAATATTTTGGCATAGACCAAAAATACTTTTAACTCTAAAGATGCCTAAAAGCGATAGAATAGCAAAATATTTACCACTTATTGTTTCTACAGACTCGTATACTTTACTGTACAGTAGTTGAGAGAGAGCCAAAAATGTGCAACAACGTTACAACTTTGCACTTTGCTGCGCTTACGTTAGATATACATATATATTTTTTCACTGTTTTAATCTCCACACAATATTATTTATATTATTATCTATATTCTTAGGGTATTAGGATTCTAGTTTATTTTTTTTCTTATTTTTACTAAATAAATTATAAAACTTTGGGGCTAAGCGCGGCGTTGATTTCCGCCACTCTGCGTCCAGGATTCGGCAAAAAGTGGAGAACGGAAGTGTAATAATGAGAGGATGAACACCAATTTCTCTCTGCCTACCCAGATATATGCGTGATTTAGCGTGAGTCTAAAAAGCAATCTAACTGTTATTTTGCCCTTAATCATGCATGGCATTGACACACTTTATCAATCAATCATCCATTCAGAAACTACGATGTTACGAAGCTCAATTTTCTAGAGGCTTTAGCAATACGTGTGAATTAGCAAAACTAATCTAAAATAAAAAAAAAAATTGTCTGTCATGTCATACTGTAAACGCAGCTTACCGCGCTTGTGAGTTCGGTATATAATTTATTTTCATTCCTCTGTTCTGGAAGTGCGGCATTAAGATCATCTATTCAATACATAATGTCTTGAAAATTCGGCGGAAAGTAGGGAATAAGTTTCTTAAAGTTATTATGTGCGGAGAGAGAGATGAAGATCTCATTTACTTCAAATCCAATACTCGGGCCCTCTTAAGGAGAAATCTCTACGACATGGAAAAGGACATTTTCATCACCACTATCACACCACTATAAAAAATGTAAATATAAAGAATTGAATAAAATTGCAATATATAACTGTTAAATAGTTAATAAAGTTTATTGAATTAGCTGAAACTTTAATTTTCTATACGGGCATAAATATTTTGTTCTTAAAATAATATTATTATTAGAAAACAAAAGTATTTCATATTATTAAAATGATAATAATGTAGTTTAAGTGGGCGAAAAAAAAAAATTAATAGTAAGTGATCGAATCCTATAAAAAGTTAGTGTTTACGTATGAAACATTCACTTGACAGCACTAACAAGCAACGCTGGAGGCTCTCAACGTCTGAACGTGACGATGTGACTCGAGTCGACAAATTGATTGAACTCCCTCTCGTCAGTGTCCTTCGTGTCGGCTATGATTTGAGGCCACAGCATCCAATCCATTGAGTGCCCAGCGATACATTTGACGTTACTTTAGATAAGCGGATAGATCGATCAATTATTTATTTTGAATTTTTTAAAATTAAGTTCTCTTTCTCTTATTGTTGGTCTTATACTAAGAACTTGAATTAATTTTATGCTTCTTAGCATAATATTAGAGCAAAAACACATACAGCTCTCTTGAAGTCTTATTTCACATTGTGAAAACAGTGGACAGTTTCGCGATTTTTAACCGTAATTTGTGCTTTTTCCGAGGTTTTGTTTTCGGCGTTTCAGTTTACCGGCCTACTGCTTGCTTACAAAAACCATAGTTCAGCCGTTTTTATAATTTTTTAACCTGATATCCACACTTGGGAAAACTTATAAAAGTTTTGACGATTTTAAAAGTCGTCTTTTTCAAATACCAATTACTTTAAAATTTTTATACATAACAATTGAAAATAACTTTTTAACATAAAAGCATTTATAGTACGTATTCAGAAAGCGTCGATTTCAATTAATGCGGTTCACGGCCGACGAGATTAGCATAGTAAGCCGGCAGACCGTACACTGTAACAGGATATGTTGATCTGACACAGATTCGGACTGTATGGCTAATTTCCCAACAATCAAAAACACAAGCAGCTATAGTATATATATTAGATATATATGAAAATAAAGAAAAAAGGTACTATAGATATTTTAAAAATATTATAACTTTAATTTCATACAGTGTACTTTAATTATAGGTTATTTTCTCTTTTAATACTATGAATAGGTAAAGGGAGCATGGTATAATGATACTAAATCCTCATTTAGCGCCTTGTTTTTAAATTAAAATTTTCTGTCGACCAGATCAGCTTTTACACTTTTGCATGGCTTAATTTTAATGAATAAATGTAAAAAAAACGCCCATTGAAATCACGACATTAACGGTAGATAATAAAATAATGAAATAAGTAAATAAATCAGCTTCACACTGAGTAGAGGAAACCTAATTTTAAGACACTCCGTTCTAGTTGTCCAAACCCACAGCCAGTCGTATTTACATCCACACACTCATACCTCTGTACCACGAAGAGGCTCTATGAAATAATCTATTACATACTCTTACCAAAGAGACACTATTACGTAAACATTATTCTTCTTCCTTACCTCGTAAATTCATAACAATAAATGTGGAGTGTCTATACTTAGCACCGGTTAACAGAGAAATAAGAATGATGTCCAGGTGGGGTCCAAGTTCGCGACTGGAAAATGAGAAACAGATTGTTTTAACACTACATTCCTTCTGCCTGCTCCATCTGGGCTGTTTAGTATACAGCATGATGCTAATTCATTTTATTTTATTGGCATATCATACTAATATATTCCCTTATCAGTATTAACAATAGAATAGTCACTATTGTCTAATGGTCTTAGGTGAGCTTTATAGGGATTATCAGCTTGTAAGCACCATACACTGGAATACATATATACATATAGCGAATAAGATTGTCCACGCAGGGCATCGACTTGGTGTAAATGCGATAAATTGAACCCACGTTCAAACCCTACAGGATATTTTCATTTCTTTAGATAGATCAAAATGTATAGATAAAAATAGATAGATAATGGGAGATAAAAATGATACATGGTTTAATAAAACCTTAAAAAACCTCACTATTCTACGCCAAGTGATATAAGTGATATAGAATGTGCTATAAATTGTATGTTTTAAACTCGAATGGTTCACTAGTATCCTCTGAAAAGCTCCAATATTCAGGTACTGGCTCCGCCATCACAAAAGCTCATTGATATCATGAGCTTTTTATTGTACTGTCACCTAAATGAATTGACGTTTGGTAGCCAAGTTTCATGAGGATACAGTTATAACAAATGGTTCAAATTCAGACTCTTCGATCGTTTTACTTAATTTATTAGAGCTTAACCTACTAAGAATGTGTTAAAACGCGCTATGTTCAGTTCGCTACTGAACCCGCGTCATATCTCAAATTCGCCCGAAAAATGAATAAAAGAGTGTCTTCAAGCCAGGTTAGATAGATTTCGGACCCAAAATGTAAAACACAAAACTCAAGACACTCCGTTCTTCACTTGCTGCTGAATTCTGGAGGCATTGCGTGTTGAGTGGCAGAACTCAACTCCTCACTTTGCCTCGGCACCACTACGAAGAAATGGAAATACAAACGTAAATAAATATTTCACTTTCTTGAGTGGGATCGAATCCACAGCCGTCGCGTTACAATCACACCCTTGTGCCACTGCGCCACGACGGCTTCAATTTATATATTATATTATTATTTTTTAGCTTCACGTTGTATTCCTAGCGCCTCTGCAAATTTCTTTCGCCTCGTCCACTGTCATCAGCCTCTTCGTACATGGCCTCCAAGGGTCCGTAGACTTTTTAAAAGAGGTCTCCTCTACCGCTCTTACCTTACTCTTATTTATGAATAAAAGTGAGCAATAATGTTTAAAATATTGAAAAATATATTGCAAAACAATTGAGTATGTATTACTCGTAATATTAATATATGTTAAAAAAATATTAGATATACAAAGACAACAAAATTTCAATTTGAACTTAGATCTGCTACAATAAACGATATAAAACGACTCAACTTTTATATTATATAAAATAACCCGATTTCGTTAAAATTATTACAAAAAGATAAGAAACGAAGGCATAGCATTTTTCACATGTTACCTTAATATTCGGCGAAAAAACGTAAATTATAGCGTACGCTGCCAATCCCCCGGGAAAATTTGAAAATATCTTACCGACCTTTTCACACAAACCACCTCAGTGATTAATCTTTAGTGAAAACTACCATTTACAAGATTTATTTTTCATTTTCGGGGTAACAATTTTTTCAAGTAAACATAAAGTTAAAAAAAAGTTAACATAAAGTTAGATGCGTGCATTTAAGAAAATAAAAAATAAAATAAATATCATTATTATTATTTTTAACCAATCTGTAATATATTTTCTACTACTTGGAATTATGGGGGTAAAAACCTATAAATCCATGTATAACTTATAAATCCATGTTCACTTTAAATTTCATCAGGGGGTTAATAAACATTCTTATTGTTAGAATTTTATCTAAAAGTGTTCAGCCATCTACAGACAATGTAAAGTTAAGAAGTCAAAGAATACTTGGTCCAGGCTTATATTTTGTCCCTTTATTGCACCCAATGCGAGTGGAGAGCCTCTTCACGACTTTCTATTTTCTTTAAATCCTTCACCGAATACTAAAATAACAGTTTTATACTCGATTTATCGATAAATACTACATGGGATGTCATTTTATATAGCTTATTTTTCTGTATCTACAATCTAATCAATAGTATAGTTGAAATGTAATCTGTTTCTGTTCACCGCAAAACAGATAAGCGTTCGTAATCTATACTTACTCGCGTATAAACAACGATACGATGTAGAAATGCTGATTTACGACTTGTTTGCGAATAAATATCCCCTTTTCGGCCTTATTTTTCTATTGTTAAACATTATGGTAACTAGTGTTGGTCAGTTGTTCTGTTTGTATTTACTTTTTTTACAGTTCGCTTTTTATCGCATAACAGGGTTGAACTAGTGTCAAAACACTCCCTTCTCTACTCGCCATTACATACGCTCGACTAGCAGATGCCCGCAGCTTCGCCTGCATATTTGCACCCTAAGGGGTGAATTCTGTAATAATAAACAATATAACACAAGTTCAACGAAATATTGTTTACGATGATAAAAATGTATAAAAATCGGTGGTAAAAAAAACCATACAAACTGTCAAACCGCCCCTATTATTTCATTCCTTTGGCATAATTTTTTTTAAAAACACTTTTTAGTTCTTAATGTTTGGACACCCACATTCCACATTCGTTTTGGGGATAAATCGAACCGATGTCTTCCGGCTGACCATTAAAGTTAGTAACTACTAGACCAATAGACTAGAGTGTCTAAAACTGAATTCTATTCTATGAGGATATATTGTATGAAACAGGAGGAATTATATTGATAAAACCTAAATAAAATTATTTTTCATCATAAACTGTTAAATTGATTTGAAAACACAAATAAATGAAAACTGTAAGTACAAGTACCTTGCTGTAAATAAGAATTGCCTTTAAGGTAAAATAGTATCTTAACTCTACGATTCCAGGTTCCCTCTGCCCATAGCCGTTACTACGAGTGCGAAATACAGCGTGAAGGTGAAAAAAAAGTCTTTAGATATTTGTTTTTAGACAAACAGACAACACTTTTTCTCATTTATAATATTTGTATTTACATATATAAAGTTGTAAAAATGACGGGGAGTCGTAAAACTTTAGGAATGCTCACAAATAACACTGGAATCAGGCTAAGTAAATCTTCTGCGAACTCCGTTATATCCGTCTTTTAAGCCGCCAACTTACAGTTGAGAAGTAAGTACGTAGTAATAAAAAAATATCATAACGATTTATATGAAAAGTTATTTAGATTTTTTTTCCGTTTCGCTCTTTTTTTTCGCTTTATATATTTGTTTTTCTCTAAAACAGTTGTATAAAATAACTGTTATAGGAAATTTGTCAACACCAAACCCACACTCAACTCGCTTACAGCCAGATTTTGTCGTATTATACATACTTTTTGGAAACAAACGCCCGAACTCAGTTCACCGAATCATCTCATCGTGATTGCAGGATGTATATTAAATTAGTCGCCCGACTGCGTCTAATTTCAAGGGCTTCATCTAAAACTAGATTATGTAGGTGTCTAGCATTTATTATTTAATATTTGCACATATTTTTTTAATATTTTCTTTCTCTTTTTTTCATAGCAGAGTAGGCAAAGTGGCGACGCCACATCGACGCCGCTTTGCGTTAATACCAGAGTAAAAAAAATGGAAAAGTCCTAAAAAATACTGAAAATCACATTTAAATCCATTAAGCCAATTCCGAGACTAGCGATAACAAACGCACGTGCAAAGAGGTGGAAATTAAAAAAAATCATCGTTTTAGGTTCTAATTTTATATAGAGGGCCCTACTAAAATTTTTTTAAATATTTTCCAAGTACAGACGGCGACCCTATTACGATTTTAGAATAAGTAACATATAAATAATACATTATCATATAAATATTCTCTTAGCATATACTCGAATATCTTAAGAATGAAGATGCTTAGAAATTTGTCCATAGACAAACGTCGATCGGTTCATACGTATTTTTTTTTCAATTAATAAATAGAGCTTTAAATTCATAAGCTCACAAAAATGTTAATATTTTTTTGTATCGAATCTTAATTTCCTATGATTTGTAACGAGATTTTTAACTAGCAAGCAAAAAATCTCCTTAAAATGGTACGAAATATTAAATTCTCATTTAAAGCCTGTTATTGTTGTACGAACGAAAGCAAATCGGGAATTCCTCAATTCAATTTCCATTGACTCGTTTCATTATTTCGATTTCATTTATAAATCGTTTGGAGGAACTACAGACTGGATATCGATTTAATGAATTAACCCTCAAGGTCAAATGAAAATATTTCTAAAAGTTGTGTATGATATGGAAATATCATATTTTATAGCTGTTATATAGAAACCAGTGGCACGAGGTACAAACGTGTGACTGCATGTGTAAGCGCGACAGGTTATGGGTTCACTTCCCACATGACGAAATTCATTGATAATTAATTCAATTCTTCGCTCTAGTTACGAGGCAAATCGCGGTGATAAGAACCGCCACTCTATCTGCAATCTCTTCAGAATTTGACAAAAATTGGCGAACGAAATTGTCTTAACACTAGGTTTTTTAGGTTTATTAATTATATAAATAAAAAATTTTATTGTGTGGAAAGTGGAAAACCTTACTAATATTCTCCTTCTGCGCACCTCGCTATAAGCTGAAAAAAATCTGAATAAAAAAGTTATTTATTAATTGAGTGTATACTGAACAGAACAACAATAATTTATACGCGAATATAAAGCCTTATATTCGCGTTAATCAAAAAGTATTGAGCCTTCACATTGTGTCTACAGGTGTGAATTAATATAAACACAATGTATAATGTTCGTTTCGTACTGAATATATGTTTTGTAAATGAATTTGTACGATATTAATACGTTTATTTGATAATATAGATAGAGCTTTAACATTCCATATTGTTAAGGGATAGAACATAAGATAGAAGGGATAGATAGAAATATATTCATAAATATTTTCCACATTTTGTAGTATATACGAAACAAATATAGTGTCAAGACACTATATTCCTCACTATTAGTTCATTTGAAATGCATTGAAGGTTGAAATAAACGCTTCGGCCATTTGATCAAATCTGAGATAAAAATTGTACTTAATTTTTTTTTGCTCTCAGAAGCTCTATTTTAGATTTTTTATCATATCTTTGCTGCTATTGGTCGTGGCGTCGTGTTATAACTGATATTCTCCCTAAATAAATGGACTATTTGTCCCAAAGTTAATATTTCAATTCAAACAACTAATTCCTGAGATAAACGCATTCAATCAAACAAACTCTTCATCTAAAACAATATAAATATATAATTAATAATAAATATAAATCCCCGTTTCTTCTACAATTACTAAAAAATAATTAAATTATAGAAGTAAATTCTCCATTCCTTATATCAGAGAGTATTTATCAGTATTTTACCGCAAATTGCGTTCATTAAATGAGGCCCTGAGACAGATAACGCCTTTGCATTTAAAGCACTGAAAAGTCTGAAAAAGGTCGAATAGAGGTATTATTAATGAAATTATATTGTTTCAGCTATAATATTAATGAATTTATTATATATTTAGTTTTTTTTGTTTGATATATAAAAATAAAATAAATAAGCAAGAAAATGTGGCCTAACTAAAGCGTTGTGCTGAGTTTCGTCACACAAAACGTACCTACGTGCCTACTCTGTTAGAAACCTTACTCTTTATTTATTAGATTTCTTTCTCACAGTTTCCTTGAAAGACTGTCTAAGAAAGGATTTGAAGTGGCACTTTCCACCTGACAGCAATTTAACAAGCGACGTAGGTGTACACATATATGGTATTATGTCTATCGAAGAAATAAAAAGATTTTTATTTAAACTTTCACTAAAAGAAAATGAAATGTTAAAAACTAAGGTGAAAATATATTTTTCTAAGTAGCTAGTGGCGAGATCTTGTTCTCCATTTATTAAAGCCCCGGAGCAATTTTCAACGCAAAAATACAACTTGAAAAAATAGCTTATATTTTTCACCGGTGTAACGCTGTTTATAATATCTGATGCATTTTAAACTTTAGTTTAAAGAGAATGGATTCTTTACAAGAAACTAGATATTTCTTTTTATATATATGAAATTATTTATTAGTAACTAAAGTATATAAGTAACAAAATAGAAGAGCCAGGAGAATAAGCAAAGAAAATCTAATTCTGATAACTCCATTCTCCATTCTTAGTCTTATTTCATGTAAAATAGTGGAAGCCAACATCTCACTTTGCCATGTAAGAGTGTGGAAATGAAAATAATTTACATTAATTCTCAGTAAGTCGAACTCTCAACCATTGCGTTCAGTCAAATACTGCTCTACCAGACGATGACGGCCCACAATAAATAGGTGTAGATTCCTTTACTTAATTTATTAAATAACTTCACAATTTTTACTGGAATCAAAACCATTTTGTCGTTTAAAATATCTGTTACGAAATTCTTTAAGCTTATTGAAAATTGAGCTTATTGAAAGTCCTCAACAAAACAAGTTATATGTATATCTGTGTTTTGTTGTACAGCCTTATTCTTCGTATCCGAGCCCCTAAACAGTGGCCTATAGTTAAAAAAAATAAAATATTACTGCAATAATAAAATATAACAAGATGTACTTCTCCATACTATTGTTTTTATTCTAACTAGCAATCGCCTGCACCATTGTATGTTAAGACGTTAAGTGGAGAATTCTATTTTCTCCCGTTCTCACATTTCGAGACATGTTCCCTTAGTGTTCCTTTTCAGTGTACAAGGAAACTGCGTGTAATTTTACAGCGTTCTGCGCCACGTAATAGCGGGTAGCACAGCGTGCTTTTCATAATTATATATTGTCTATATGTCATAATTATTTCATTTTAACTTTTTTTTTATGGGAGCGGACATGACAAACGAGCGTTTGGGTCACCTGATGGTAAGTGATCACCGCCGCCCACGACCCCGTGCAACACCAGAGGAGCTACAATTGCGTTGCCGGCCTTTAAGGTGGAGGATGTTGGGCGCCGGGGCCCGGCATTATCTAATGCGAAACGCAGTGACAAGAGCCACTACTTCACGCTTTTTAATTTAAATAATGTAAACTAAATGAGGAATAAACATATATGTGATAAATTCACAAAAGAAATACAGAAATTATATTAAAATTTTCATCGCTTCGTAAATCTCTTAACTATTCTATTTCCCAGAGTAGTGAATTAAAATTTCTATTAAAAATATAACATAAACCTTGGTTCGCGAAATGAGGGCTTATAATGTCAAATTTTGAAAACCGTCAGGCTCTCAGCTAAACAAAGGCAGACAACTATCAACTTAATATATTTTGCTTGCTTTGTGCAAAAGAAAATGTTAAAATATTCATTTTAAAAATATAAATGAATAATTATGGTCATTTTAAATTTTTATTTTAAATCAAGGTTTCTAATGTAGAATAGTATTAAAATACCTACAAATATGAATTATTTATTATCATTGTAGAATAAACGTATATGCATTATATTTAATGAGTCATGACAATATGTTAGAAGTTTGTAAACGACTTCGAGTTTCATAATTAACTTCGGTTAGCGTGCTCTGTGCGCTTATAACTCACAAATGTTACTTTACTTTCCAGAAAGATAATTTTATGACTTGTCAGGATTAACTTCTTTATGTTTCTCTTTGGCGAGGAGACGGGACTTAATGATAAATCACTCTGTTTCAAAGTAAATAGTCATTTCTTGGAATAAAATTATAGAACCGGGACGATAATCTAAAGAAAAATACGTTTAGTTGTCCACTACTAGTTTGCGTAGACTATTATATAAATCGTAAAATCTTATCTTTTCCCGTTTCTGTAAAAACTCGGGAAAAGAGAGGTCTTTATGTTTTCTTACACATCTAAAGCTAACATACTAAAAAAATTAATTCCCCTGAATGGGAGTGAAACCCACAATTGTCGTAATATGTAGAAATAAAGCTTTATTTTTTACATAACTTGACCAAAAAAAAACCTTAATTTCGTTGTAGACATAGAGTAATGTGCAACCTAAATTCCCGAAAACGCAGCCACAGTAGACTATCCAAAGTGATTACGTCACAAACGAATCACATTTGGAAAAGATAGCGTGATAATAGCCGAAACCATTCTAGCGGGATTGCGAAGCCCGCGTACATACATACATATATAGCATCCAAAATGAAAGATCGAGTAAAAAACGAAATTGGACGGCGCTGGCGGCGCTAAAAACAACAGATTTCACGACTTATTACATACAAAAGCGTTGGATTTTTCAAATGTGAAATTATAATAATGCTATAGTTCTAAGTACATGTTATTTGTGGTGCATGTTTGAAAGGCTAACTTCATATTACTTGTAAAATTTAAAAAAAAAACATTACAATATCTTTACATATATTGTTGCCTATTTGCTACTTTATTTTATTAAATATATTACTGTAAAGTTTTATCTAAATACTTTTAGCAGTTATTGCGTGTAAATAATTTTTTCTTACAAACTTTCTTATATATCACATTAATAATATTAGACTTTTATAATTATTGTTTTGTATTAATTGGTTTATTTAACCCGCAATCGTTAAATATATTATATTAAATAGTTCATTTTGTCGAATGAAACAATATGGGTTTGCCCCTCGCGTTTATAGCCGCACATACCTCTGCACCACGACTTGCCTCATTGTTATTCTGAAATATTACTCGCTTTATCTATACTGAACAAATCATACACTACACGCGCATACAAACTCGTTATAAATAATTCACCTATTATTTCAAAGAAATTCAAACTTTAAATACTTAAAATTGTTTCACAGACTGTTCGTTTAAATAAAATGAAAAACATATTTTCTTTGCCAGTCAGTTGAAGTGCTGCAGCGTCGCGTAGAGCCGTAGTTATGACACTTGTAACTACAAAACGTGCACAAGAGATGGTTTGAGTAAATATTTAGAAATTCACTTCGTTTCGTTCGGCGTTGAGTTCCGTTACTCAACACGCAACGCCTTGAGGCTCCCAGGTTCCTTTAGGTTACCCTACTATGAGCGGCATATATCGTATTGTGATTGCATCTTTAAAAAAATGACGTATTGTTGAGATAGTTACGAGGGCTACAGTTGGAGGATTAAGAAAATACGATTTTTACATATAAACTTATATTAATAAAATTTTATACTGTTGTAAAAATTAAATCTAAAACTAAAATATATCTAAGACTACTGCTTTCAATGTTCGTAAAACCGTAATCTATATAAACTTAACTTAATCTAACTTAACCTACGACTTAATTATTCCACGATAGAATAATAAGTGTGCGAAAAAATTAAGAAATTCCATTCCCACTGGCGCCTTGCACCCAATCTTTCCCTTGTCAGCATTTCTGACGCTCGGCCGGCTTCGAATAGGATCACCCTGGTACTGTCGGTGTCGTAAGAGGCGACTAAAGTACGTGTGGAAGAGTCACGTCGCCAGTAATGGTAACACACATGGGTTCGATAATTAAATAAACAACATTTTCCTTTTAGTTTATATATTATAATAATATATACAGTTATATATAGTCTACTTTATCTTTTTAACTTTCTTCCTTTTATTTCTGAGCATTTTATTTTATTTCTGCTTGTACTAAAGCAGAATTACCGTATAAATAAATTTCGGTTAATCTCATTCACAATAAGTTATTCTGTTTACAGATAAGTTCTCGAAAGCATTTTCAAAAATGTACATTTATTATAAACAGATTTCTCCAATCTACATAATCCGCTGTAAAGCAGATGCCAGTACAGACTTAGCCCGAATTAACATATTAAAGGAAGTGCTCACCTTAATCGCTTGTAAGAGGAACTGGGTTTTTCTTTGTATTAATATTACCTTAAATCATGGCATATTTTTGTTTTTTACCATATAAGATACAGTATGTTCCATATTGTTGCAACCCTCCGTTCTCCACATGTGTCCAATTTTTAGAACGTTTTATTTACTATAGATCTATGGAACTTATCCCAACTTTACTAAACCTTTTGGTGTCTTGTATAGGCATTTAGTACATACGAGCTTTACTTTTCTTTATATTATTAGAATAATGATTCTTTGACAAATTTGGAGATTTAGAAATTTATATATTGCAATTCCAAAAAGATTCATCGTAGTACAGTGGAACCTGAATGTAAAGGTCATAGTTCAATCCCGTGATAGGGAAATAATTATATTTTACACTACTAAACACACATCGTCATATATTTCTTTCCTTCCCCCTACTCTATTTTTTTTGCTATATGAAATTACAACTCTACTATCAATAATTACACACACAAGTATACCTAAAGCTAAACTAATACAGTACATAACTAAAATATTAACAATTAATTTCATTTACAGGTCCAGAGTCCAGTGCTAGTCGTAGAACTGACTCTCAACAGGCTGGAAGGCACTCAGTTGAGGGCTCTTGGCCTCCTATCAGTATTCGGCTTCAATATGACGTATGTGGTGAAGGCGCCGTCCACCGCGCCGGAGCCGGCCTCGTGTAGCGCTATAGAGTGTAGATTACTGGGGCATTGTTATGCTAAGCCTGACTATAAGTAAGTTTTTTTTTCAGTTTCACGCTGTATCCCGCATGTAGCAGGGTAGACAGAGGGAACTTAGTGTTAAGATACACCGTTCCCCACATTTTGACAAATTTTTGGGTTATGTCGGGTTGGAGTTTTTGTTTTGGTGCCAGTGCGAAGAAATAATAATATTAATAAATAATAATTCATTTCCCCGAGCGGGGACCAAATCCACAACCGTCGCGTTACACTCTACTGTAGCTTTGTGCCCCTGCGCCATGCCAGCCTCCAGATATAAATATAGGTACTATGTAATACAGCTTCATTTTATGAAACTTACAAGAAATTGTTACTTAACGACATAGTAGCAATTGTTTTTTCCCGATTCTTATAAAACATATTTGACAAAAGCTCTCATTCAATCTATTTTAATGAATCGCTCAAAATTCCACATCGTATTGACTCAATTGCTTTGCCTTTTGTTCTCGTTTTAATTGGATGAGCCTTACGCAAATAATCGAGGGTAATTGATGAAGGAGTTGTAATATCTTAAGCTGGAAGTTGTTAAATTAAGTCTAGGCCTTTGAAACACGATATTTATTTAGAAGTTCAAAAGCCAACTATTATTTAAGTTGCAAATTGGTATTCTAAATTGTGTTGGTAATCTTTAAGTTAATTTAAGTGTTCTAGTTATATATAGTATAACTAAGTTATAGTTTATCCAATAAGCACGTCGACCGCATCCTTTTACAGCGTTTACATGACTGATTTTGTTAAGATTTCACTTCATGCCAACTTTTATTACTGTAGATCTATCGAATGACGTACAAAATGCTGTAAATACGATGCTTGTATCATTTCATTGCATTGACTTTGAGCTTTTTAATTTGATTTTATTTGTACTCTAATATACTGTAAACGTGAACGTATATTAATTTCATCTTGATATTTCCACGTGATCTCGAGATAAATGGTCCTGATAATTAGGCAACAAAGTAATCTTATAAGTTCCGTACCTGAAAAGGAAAATAATAATAAATGAATGAGACATTCATTATTTTGGTCATCATTTTCTATCCAATCACGATCTACCATTATTTCTGTCAGGTAAACATTAACTCAATTACAACATCTGGATTGGAATCGGTTAAAATTTGATTGTCGAGTGTTACCTCCCGATAATACTAATTGTATCCGTTCATTTGCTTAATAATTGCCGCTGAAATCTCAAATTGGATTTTCGCTTTAGATTGAAAAATCATGAATATTTAAAATTAATCCTTGTTTCGAAGGTCGAGCGGTTCAAAAAATATTTTGATGGCTTCTGAAGTTTTTTGGTAAAATTTTCATTTTATTTAACTGCGCTTGGTTAATTTTAAATACATACTTTATCTTGGAAAGTAATAAATAAAAATGTAGGTGCTATAGAAATATATAAAACTCTATAAATTTTTCATTTTCGTTCATTCAATGAACTTTTTAATTCCTTTTTGTTCCACTTTGGATATATGTAACTCCAAGAGACAATAATTCTGGATATTTGATAAAAAATAGCTTGTTAACGCGTTCTTCAAAAATTGCCTTGACAATCTGACGACAGAGATTTGAACAGAGAAATAGTCAACAGTAAAATCATTCTATAAATGTTCTCCTTCTTTTTCTTTTGAGGTACGAGAAAGACAAAACCATAGCATATTACACAAATAACGTAAAAAATTAAAAATTTCTTCGCTCTTGTAACAAAGCTGAGCGCGGCGTTGAATTCCGCCACTCAACACGCAATCCTCCAAAAATTTTGCGGAATTTGGGGAACGAAGTGTCTTAAAACTAGATTCTCTCTGCCTACCCTGCTACATGCAGAATACAGCGTGTAGTTAAGAAAAAAATTTCAACAACTACCCAAAGTTTTAATAAAAAAGCTTAGTGGAGCATTTAAGTAATACAAGTTTTTCATTATAGGGAGTTCTACTGCTCGTGTTTCGAAGGCTACTCCGGCGCTGACTGCGGCGTGGGGCCGTTGTGCCCGAGGACGTCCAACATGTGCAAAAACGGCGGTACCTGCAGGTAAGCGTGACCCATGTCAAACCTTCCCAACGAGACAGGTGTTTTGATAAATGAGGTTTGAATTGCACGCTTTGGCTGATCTTGATATAACATGTACTTATATTATATATACAGACCGTAATTAAGTTTCGTTTCAACATCGTTAATTAACAGATGTTTCCTAATAAATTACGCTTTAACTATGATTAATTTTATATTAAAGGAAGGTAGGTACTGTCAGTTTGCAGCACTTTCTCGTTTTTAAGATTCCGTACTTTTAAATAATTCAATTGCCTAAGTGGAAATCGAAACCACAACCGTCGCATATCCAGAGCTATTTTCCCAGGATGGTGGTACAAGCAAAATAATAAATTTTATATAGTATCCGCTGTTTACAGAATACACAGCGGGATTAATTGGTTTCGGATACTTCGATACTCATTTGGGGATTTACATAAATTTAGCAGATACCGGCTACATTAGGTAGTTTAGTTAACGGAGCTGAGGTCAGACTCGATACACGCTAGTGCTCCGGAGTACGTATACAAGTACTATGAGGCTGTTAAAGCAATTTCGAACTAGTTAATTTTCTATATAAATTTTCGCGAATTTTACTATTAAAATTACGTCTTAAGATTTGAATGTCTCAAGACGTATAGTTTCTACTAAAAGCAATGTATTAAGATGTATGTATATATTATATATATGTATAATATATGAGTTTAAAATATTTTTTTTTTCTTTAACGGAACTATAATATTACCCCACTACTAACTATATTACCCCAGAAGATAGAAGTAATATAGATAGAAGTATCTCGTATGCAGCAGGGTCGTCAGAGGGAGCTTAGTGCTAAGACACTCCACTCCCCACTTTCTGCCTTCTTATATTGAGGACCGACATCTATCACCACATGTATAAGTAGAGGCTTCCAAGCTGCTCTAATAGATGCGAAATCCATTGAAACTTCTCTATAAAAACATTTTTTAACAATATCTTTATAATAGAAGATTAATTATTTATATTTAATATAATTAGCACTGATAACAAAACACAAAAAAAAATATAAATATATTGAATAAATATCTATATGATACAAGCGGGCGAAGCCGCTTGAGTCTGTTAGTTATCTATAATAATCTGTTCCACTGTAACAGGCAAATGGGTCCAGCGGCAGTGAGTTGTATCTGCGCGCCCGGGTACACTGGGGATCTATGTGAATCACAGATAGCAGCTCCAGGTGTGTATAAATTAATAATATTATTATTTTATTTATATAATATATTTCAAAATATGGTAATAAGCTTTGGTTATACATATTATTTTATTACCAAAACCAGGCGCCACTCAACTCAAATGTTTACGGCATTCGGCGAAAAAATGTATAGTCATATATTAAATAATGATATAATTTCTATTATTACAATAAAAACTTTCAAGAACATATTACATATAGCTTTACTTATTCCGAACAGATATATCTATTGTAGCGAAGTCTAATATCCACTCCTCCAACAGCGCCTTCGGTGCAGATTTCCAATATCTCAAATCTACTCCTCGAATGCCAGTCGACCGTCCATTAGACGTCATATTTTATACAAGATATTAGAATAGTAAATATATATTATATGTAAAACGAATTTAGTTGTTTTGTGAACCTAACTATTCTATGGGTTCGGATTATAGCAGACAAACAAAATTTAGTGACTTAAAGTTAAACTTTAGTGAGTCAACACGCAATTTCTCCAGATTTCGGCAGAAAGTTCCCTCTGCTGACCCTGGTGTGTGCGGGATACAGCGCGAAGTTGAAAAAAAAAATAACAATAACAGAAAAAAAAATAAACGAACGAATTAACGAAAATAATGTATAAGTGTATTAAAACTCAGCAGTCAAGCACTTTCCACCTGCGATTTAACGACGTCATAATACTAGAGCCTCCATATAAATATTTACATAACTAAAAACCTTATTTATATTAACAGTTTCACGTTTTTTTCCCGCATAGCAAGGGAAAGCACATGGAAAGTAGTGTTAAAACACTTCGTTGTCCATTTTCTGTAAAATAATCGAAATATGGCATGTTGAGTGGCGTATGAATATAAACGTCCTACCCTATCAGATTGCACTGAGTAGAAATCGATCCTATAACCAACGCAATTACAATCTTGCCTTATCCCACTGCGCCACAAAGAGTATTTATTTGTATAAATTTTTTAAATTTCAAAACTTAAGGGGGTTAAAACCATTAACACTTAAATTATTTCGAATTAAAATTATTTGTATTACTTCACGAGAAACAAAACAACGGTCGTCGCTAAAAAACTGGCCAGACCCTATTCAATTTGAACATGGCGATTGCAAAAGTTTCCTCGTAATCACCCCGGAAGCCATTCGCAGCGCATTCCAATATAATTAAGCTTATTCTGTTAGACAACTTGTTTCTAAACAAAAATACTTTGATACAAAAATAAATATTTCGCATTGTGAATAGAATTTTTATTATTGTATATTTATTTTTTTAGCTTCACGCTGTATCCCGCATATAGCAGAATGTAGTGCTAAGACATTGCCTTCCTCTATTTTCGACACATTAAGTTTCGAGAAACTCGACGTCGCGATTTGTCTTTTTGCCAGAACAAGGATATGAAAATATTTAAAATAATGAAATTTCCGCTCGATAATAATATTTGTATATTGTATAGTTGAATAATTATGATATTTTATACTCTTAATACCAACTTTACTTTGAAAATTTGCTTAATTTGAACACTAGACCATTTTTTCACGCAGTAAAATTTAAAAAAAACATCGCTTTAACAAGTAGATAATAAAATTCAACAGTCCAATAACCACGTGTCGGCTATAAATCCGCACGATAATCGGCTAGTAAGATAGCATTTATTAAAGAAAATTAATTTATTATATATTCCACAGAATGTGGCATCGAGGAGTGCTCAGAAGGTTGTAAAGAGGGAACCACATGCGACTGCAATCCAAAAGACACAGATGTTTGTAAGTTAATTAAAAACTGAAAACCATATTCGTTTTTTCATATATTTATGATTTTATTCGAGTTATCAAATATTCTATACTAATATTATTTCCAGCATCCGCCCGCTTCGACGCAGGACTCCAAATTATGGACCCGGGCAGCAGTAACACATCTCAAGAGATTATTAAACAGGTGTCTAGTTAATATTTTTTTATTAAATTCACCACTGTCAGACTGAGGAGCTACTAGCGTTAAACAACAATACAAAACAAAACTTTTTAGAGACGTCAGTCATGATGCACACGACAGCTTGTGGGTTCGATTCCCGCTTGCGAAGTTGAGTACCGCCGCTCAACATTCAAAACCTTCAAAATTCGGCAATTGGGAAAGTGAAGAACGATAACTTCTTGTGGGAATTAGAATATTTTAATACTAGGTCCTCGGGCTTACCCTGCCTACCCTGCTATGTGCGGATTTTTTTTAGCCAAATTAAAAGTAGTAACACTATAATGATCCTTTATTTTTCAGATCACCAACTATTTGCGGGCATCAAATATAACGCTGCATGATGACATTCAATTGTTAAACATTAGGTAAGTCATGGGACTCCCCGTTTAATTGGCGAAGCGCGCGTCTTATAACTTTATAAGAATTAAATTTAAAATTCCCTTCTAATGTATTCTGTTTATTGAGGCCGTCGTAGCGCCGAGGTACAGGGCGTGACTGTAGACGCAACAGCTGTGTTGTTTAATGAATTATTCTTTATAATATAAAGACAAAGGGCGACATTGCGTTCCGCCCTCTCAATGCGCAGTCACAATTTTTTTCATCCTACATGCTATAGTTTTATATATAAAGTAATGAAACAGCCAATAACTACATACAATGTAAATAAATGAGAAAAGAAATAAATAAAACTTATTTAAAATGATAGAAATTTAAGAGATAGATTGAGGCCAGTAGTGGCGCGGGAGCACAAGCGTGTAGCTGTATACAGTTACACTGGATGGAAAAAAAATATAAAAGCTTTTTTACAATTTAAAAGTAAAATAAAGGAATGTAGAAAAATTATGAAAGACTATAAATATTCAGTCAAAATAATTACGCCATTATCTTTGAATTTTAATAGATTTTTATAAAATCGCTACCGTTACAGCCTTAACAACAGG
This sequence comes from Heliconius aoede, assembly GCA_037355905.1. Taxonomy (NCBI): domain Eukaryota; kingdom Metazoa; phylum Arthropoda; class Insecta; order Lepidoptera; family Nymphalidae; genus Heliconius; species Heliconius aoede. The sequence continues at coordinate 788,510 of JBAIZZ010000123.1, forward strand.
AAAAAGCTTCGATTTATAAATATTTCATGAAATTGTAGGACGAAGGAAAAAGAGATAATTTTAGTTGAATTTTAATTATTAAAGTGTCAATGGTTTTTTATTAATATTTCTTGTCTTTTCTGTAGATTTGTCCTACTATTAGGACAGTACTATAATAAACTAATATTGTAAATGTGAAAGCTTGTGAGAATTAATGTTTCACTTTCACGCATAAATTGATCTATCGCACGCATCACGCAAAACTGCTCAACAGATTTAGATGAAACCTTAGACTTATAGCACATCAGAATACTACATGTTTTTAGATTTACACAGTAGGGTAGGTAGATGAAACCTAGTATTGTCACTCCGCTTGCCATAATTATATACCATTCCTACCCCAGTTCCCCTGAAGCGTCGGGCACCCGCACAGTGTGGCTGCGTGTGTGGGGCGCGCGCAAGCAGGCGGGCGTGCTGCGCGCGGCGCTGGCACGTCTAGCGGCCACAGTGCCGCCCGCCACGCTGCGGCTTGAGATGCAGCCGGCGTTGAGCTTACACGTGAGTTAGCTTCATTTACTTATATACGTTCATATTTCCATTTCTTCGCTCTGGTGTCGAGGCAAAGGGTGACGATGAGTTCTGCCTACCCTGCTGTGTGGAGTACGTTGTACATAACAAGGTAGGCAGAGATCACCCGGGACTACAGTGTTAAGACACTCCGCTCCCATTACAACACTTCCGTTCCGCATTTTCCGTCAAATTATTGAGACATTGCGTATTGAGGGACGAAACTCGCCGCGTTTTTGCCTCGTCACCAGAGATAGGAAATCAAAATATTAAATATCATTCCCCTGAGGGGATTAACCCAAGATCGTCGCGTTTACAGTTTTGTGCTCGCTCCTCTGGCTTGTCCCTACGCGTTAACGGCCTCATTTCTTCAGAATTCTGTACACCATAATATGATGAAAGATAAAAGTGGATTTTACGATATCTAACGAAATAATGCACATAGTGAACTATAGTTTCTAAATTTTTTATGAGAAAATACAATATATTTTCTTAACCTTACTGATCTTAATATACAAACGAATTGAATTTGAGAAATAGAAAAATCTGGCAAAATCAGTTCCACAACGTCAAAGGCAGACTCGTCAAAAACTCAAACCAAATAGGTTTTTCAGTTATATCAGAGTACAAGCAATTACAAAAGCCAGATTTTTTTTATTTTTCAAATTACAATTCAAAGTTAAACAAATATTGTAGATTTGTATATAGCTTTAGCGCTTTTTGCTCGAGGAAAATTAAAATTTGCCTCAATAGACGACAGAATATACTTAAATACATTTTATTGTAAATTGTAAATGTGACGGTCGTGTGTTCTAATCCCACTCGTGGTAATATATCATTTCCTCGCTCTAACCCTTCCTCTACCTAACCTGCTATATATATAATAAAAGGCTTACATACTTTGAAAATACAATAGCAAAATCATACTCTTGTCCACTTGCCTCATAAATCGACCCCAGGATCAACACTTCTCACGATCGGTCTATATAAAATATCATCTAAGCTCGATTTGTCAACCAGTCAGCGAGTTACTTTGACTGACAGATAGACGTGTGACATGTCGATATATTCGCGTTCGATACACCTTTACTTCCAATAGAATATTGAAAGCTATATTGTGTTTTTAGTTTTGTTCAGTCTTTTAATTTCATTTATTGGTATCGGATATGTGGTCGTCAAATAAGCAATAAAATATTAAATCCACATATGACAGAAGTTTCAAAATAAAATAATTTACCAATATGTTATTACTTAAGATGCAAACAAAAGATCAATGAACGTTTTTCTTGTTATTCTATTCTTTTCACTAACATAAAACTAAAATGCTTAAATATGATATTAAATCCGTAGTAAATATTCCACAACTTCGCAACTTAATACAAAATTCAATAAGCTCAAGAGAAATATCGGCGCAAACACCCACTAGTTTCCCCCGAAACGTATTAAGTTTAAGTAACAAATATAAGTAAAAGTTACAAAGTTAAATGCAGTATTTATCGCCGCGTGTGCGCTCGCACACCGCGACCACCTGCTCTCGCGATGCACTTTAATATAGTACGAGCATGTGCTGGGTTTGTTTTCTGTGTATTTTTATAAGAATACTGGCTAATGCCATTCACACCTTTTGAGTTCATTAAAAATTGCTATTCAACTTACAGTAAAAGGAAATAAAAAAATGTATATTAAAAAATAATATTAAATAATGAAAAAATTATACATAAAAATAATGGTAACGTGAAAATTAAAATAGATATTAGAATAGATTATAAGACCAGTCGTGGCAAAAAGGCGTAAGTGTGACTGTAAAAGCGACAGGTAGTGGATTCGATTCCCAGTCTCGCCGTTCGTTCCAAGTTTTCGCCTCCAAAAAGTTAATAAATCTTTTATGGGTCTTTATATACCCACATGTATATAATAAAATGGTATTCTAAATTTGCTACTACCAAAATTTAAAGTATATTGAAAAAAATTCTAACAAGTAAAGCTTATTACACTGTTCAAGAGTATTTAGAGAATAAACATACATGGAATTAATATCTATTGAATGTCATGCAGGATAGCTGCCATCCAATGTAATAATTAAATTATACCATTGACTTTGAAAAGAGCAACTGCTGAGTTTCTTGCCGGCTCTTCTCAGCAGAACTGCCATCCGAACCGGTGGTAGTTTTTTGTTTATATGTTCACTTGACAAATTAAAAGTGCTTACGCTAGTCTATTTGAATAAAGAATATTTTGAATTTGGTATATTTCTTTTATATATCATGAATACATTATAAAAAAAATTATAAGGACAAAATATTATAAAAATTCCAAAAAACAAAAAAAAAAACGATTCAATCGAGGCCTACATTTTCGGGTATTCCCGGACTACAAAACATATACAGTTTTTAAAACGCAACTCTCACCATCTCGTCCCATTGTGAACTGCAAGCGCGCAGTCCTATTCATGTTTTGTCTCTGTTCTGATGTAGTTCCACAATGAAAAACTCTTTGTTTTGTAATTAATCACTGCTTAATTCAGAGCTGCGTGTTCATTCATATCATTAATTAAGATCTACTTTATTTTTTGTTACTTTTTGTTTTTTCCGTTACGGAAATGTTTACTTAATATCTAATTATAATACATAAATTTTTATAATAAATGTCTAAATTGTAAGTATCTAAGAGAAAAATATCATTTAGTGATTAAAATTCATAAGTATTTTATGTTCATCTAATACCAACTCCAACCAACTTACAACGAAATTAATTTATGAATATGTCTATACAATACAATGTCATGCAGTACATATACAACACATAGTACATAGCGTAGTGCCTCTTGCGGGGAAGTCATTCTATGTCACAGTGTCACGTGTCATCAGTGTCACTATATTAAACTAACACTAACTCAAATAATTTAGTCCTTTTCTAATCTCATAAAGTGATATGATGTTTTTAATTAAGCCATATAAAAAGCCATGTAAAAGTTAAAATTTGAAGTTGCTATGCCGGGGATGAACAGGATGTAATCTATTAACATAAAAAAAGGCAATTACGCTCTTTCCACACAAAGTTTTATTTACTGCGCCAACAACGTGATACTAACGCGCTGCTGCCGCACCTTTGTAAACTGTAACCGTGAGTTCCATAAAATATTTGAGATTTTTATCCTTACCGTAAATATATAAGAAGTACATATAATAATTAAAATGTACTTCTCTTAAGCTAACAAATGAAATGTTAAATATCGACCGTACCTCGTTAAACTCTTGACGCTGGCCGTCTGCCAGTTATACTAAACGCGATAACGTGAGCTGACATGATAGTTCCACCAGCTACTCCAAAATCAAGTAAAAGTGATTTCATTAGGATAATTCCTTTTATGCCTTATTATAAATTCTTTATCAATTAGTTTTACCCCTGAGTGAGTATCGAATCCACACCCGTCGCGTTTACAGTCACGTTTGTGCCCATGCGTCATGTCAGCCTTAAGTAATTTTTTTTCTAATTGATACATAAAAAGAATAAAATGCTGACATAAGCACACCTCCACATCCACCGCCGCGACACAACTTACCCAAAGAATCCAATTGACAGTAATGAGAAACTCGTAAAAATATGGGCGTGCGTTGCTTGAATTGAGATATAAAAATTTCATTACGCTGTAAAAATGTTTCTCTAGCTTAGAACATTTCTTGGGGATGTAAATTTTACCTTTTATTGCAGGCTTTGATCGTGAACCAGCGGCCGGAAGTATGGGAGGGGTCAGAGTTTATACTGAGTTGTATGGCGTACGGGTCCTCGGAGATTGCGTTCACTTGGTACAAGGACGGGGTCAAAGTAAACTTCAACGGCACTACTCGGTAAGTGTTAATTAAATTCTTTTTTTCGTCAATTTTCTTTTAATATTTGCCATTTTATTTCCTTTACAGTAATACTGTTTACATATTTTTTTCCCTTGACAGTAATACTGACAAAGATAGAATTTAGTTTTAGGGTAGGCAGATGGAACCTAGGAACCTGATGCTTAACACCACTCCGTCTCCATCCCAATACTTCTTTTTTTTCTGCTGAATTCTGTCGAGTGGTGCCAGTGCCTGAGTTATCAGAGCGAGGAAAATGAAAGTCTGAGGAAAATGATAGCTAAATTGTTCAAGTGAATCTACTCAGTTTAAACCTGTCATACGCTTGTGCTCATGCTCCACGACTGGCCTCCAGTATAATGGAACTGTTCAAATAAAACATTAAAAATCTCTTCCTTAGAGACATTTGGACAAGAACAGTAGCAGAAGATGCCTTAGGAAGGCGTATGTCAGTGCTCGGTATATCTGGGGCTAAGAAGCCCGACAGTGGTCGATGGTCGTGTTCCGCTGACGACTCCGGTAGAAGGCGGTGCAGCGCTCTACGGCTGACGATCCTGCGTCCTCCGGATATCCGGCTTGTACCATCTACGCTGACTGTTAATAAGGTAATTACGATTTTATATTTAATTTACTTGGGGCAAAAGTGGAGTAAGTCTGTTTAAATATTCGCCGTTTTTAATTTTTAATCTATGTTCAATTAAATCCTCTTTGAGGCCAATAGTGATGCAGGGACACAAGCGTGAGACTATAAACACGATGGGCTGAGAGTTCAAATCCCATCCCGTGAAATATTGAATATTTTCATTTTCTGACTTAGGTAACGAGTCAAAGCGCGGTGTTGAATTCCACCATTCAACACAAAATGCCTTCAGAATTCTACGGTCAGTGAATGGAAGTGTGGAATGGAATGGAATGGAAGTGAAAAATACTAAGTAGCATATTGTATGTTCCTATTGGTAAATACGAATGAACTAGTAATTGTTTTTTTTTTCATTTATGCTGTTATGGCCTTTTATAACACAAAAAAAAACTGAAATTTGATGCTAAAATTAAATTGCAACGACGAAAATGGACTCTAACTTTTTTAGCCATCAATAAATAATATTAAACTAGTAAAATATGTACAATATTTTACAAATAATGTTAATTTATTTTAAATAATGGATCATGCTACATTTTCTAGATACTTATATTAGAAAACTCTTTCTATTGATACTTTGCCTGAGTATTTTTTTTTAATTTCTGTATGTTACTCATAATATAATATTGTATTGATTTTAGATAATGGTAACTAAAATAAAACGAAAACCACCAAATTTTCTTTTTCTTTGTTTCAAGCTATATTCCGACTAAAGCAGGGTAGGCAGAGGGATAATGTTAGGACACTGTTCCCTAAGGAATACGACATCAAATCTTGGCCAGCACTGTCTCGGGTCACTCAAGAGCTTCACGTTACGGAAATGAAGATGGTGAGGTGGATATGCGGTGTAACGCGGTCTAACCGCATATGTAACATATTCATTCGACGTAGTCTTGGGATCCGTGACGTAGCTGATGAGCTCCAAGAGCATCATCCTGAGATGGTATGCCCACGTTGGGTGCCGGCCTAGGCCTCAAATATATATTTATATTATTTTTCCCAGGGTGACAACGTAAGCATAACTTGCCTGGCGGGCGCCGGTCGCGTGCACGGAGCGCTCGGCTTCAGCTGGGCGAGAGAAAGGTCACTTTTGCCGCTAGCGCCGGGTAGGGAGGTCTGGGAAGACTTGTATCCTGCTGGAAGTGTACTGAAGTTATATAATGTCCAGGTTTGTAAGTCGTATCTGTTTAGTTCTAAATTTACGACTGGCCTCGAGGTCATATTATATCATATCATTTTAAGTAACACCACAATGCAAAAGAAAAATATTTCCTTTTATCCGTAATCCTTCATTAAAATATGAAGCTTATTAAGTTCTGTATTTACAGAAAAGACCTAGATAACATGATAAATCTTAAGCCCTAACTAAGATAAAGTTTTAATGAATCACCATCTATTGTCGCACACCGCTAATTACTCCGCCGCCGCCGGCACTACGACATACCTACAGCGAATGACAACACCATTGTTACTTGAAGAAACGAACGAATGCGTCTTCATATTTTAATATTTTTAATGTTAAATAGAATTGACTAGCATACTTTAATTAGTTCTTATGTGTTTTATTAATCTTAAATTATATTAATTCTTTTTTTTTATATATTATAGTCAAAAGATAAAATTCAAACAAAAAGTATTCTATTTTCTTTTTAATATGTCTAAGAATGTACGAAGTTTTATGAGAATCGGTTGAGTACTTTCGGTGGGAAAGTAAATAGCAAATTAACTTACATTCCTATTTATAATATTAGTATATTGTCTGAGAATATAGACGATTTTAATGTTGACTGGACTGGTAATACCGATTTAGACTGACTAAAGAAAAAGCGTGAAATTTAAAACAAAATATTTGAGGCTTATCGTGGCGCAGGAGCACCATGCGTGTGGGTTCGATTCCCAGAAATATTCAATAATTTCATTTCCTCGCCCTGATAACACAACACAGAACCGCCGAATCAGAACTCGAGAATAACAGATATATAACACTATGTTCCCCTATTTTGCCACACCTGCTTGCTACATGTGAGACTCTGCGTGAATATGAAAATACTGTACCCTGGAAATAAAAATAAAATATAATTTGTAAAAACACTATGCTTCCTAATTTAAATAAAAAAAAAACAATTATTAAGTTAAAAATTAAAAAAAGATATAAAAGTATTTATGAAATTAAGGAAAAAATTTAACCGTCTTAATATTAAATTCTTTGATATTGAAAAAATCTATTTATGGAAAGTTGAAAAGATTCCCAAATAAAATTTATAAGACTACAGAATTCTGAAAAATCAAAATGGCAGCTGTTTAAAAAATTCGATCCGAATATACTACAAACGTAGTGGGTGTGGCTTCGATCGTCACTCTAGGGATATTTAAGTTTGCTCTGTTCGACAAACCCCGTCATTAGTTCTACCACCACACAATTTCTAGAAAATTGGACGGAAAGTGTAGAGCGAAATGTATTAACACCAAGTGTCTTATATGGGAAAAATCGTAAAAATATTTTTCGGAAATCGGAAAAAAAGAGAGTGTTTTTCTTTGTTATCTTACTAGATAAATATTTTTAGAAATCCGGTGAGTTTCGGTGTCAAGTGTCGTCAGTGGCCGGTACTAATGCTAAGGGAGTAACGATGTGGGCGTTAGGTGTTAAAGATGAAGCCTGTGAAATGGAAGCCTCCCATGGTCTGAGGTGGCCTAAAACTGCACCTGGAGCCCATGCTTCTGCTACTTGCCCACTTGGACACAGTGGCGAGTCTACAAGGTAGGCAACAACATAATACAATCCTATTTTTATATATTTTTCTCTCTTCAGTATATTTTACTAAACTAAATTTTTTATGGCTTTTAAACTGTTAAAAAAAATTTGAAACTGTGAACTAAATTATTAGTTACATTACTTGGCCAGCGAATAAATAAACTTGTAAAAGATTAAGTAATTTGCGGGGATCTTATCGATTCACTTCTGGTCTAGATTTTGCGAGCCGAAGACCACTCAGCATGGAGTCAAATGGATGTCGCCGGACTTCTCTGGATGCATCGCCGATTCTTTGAAAGATATTTACGAACAGGTAAACAATCTGTCTATTATTATTAGTATTTTAAAATAATAAATTTAAATGAAGAATTAAGTAAGTAAGGGCTATTTAAATTTTAATAAGAAACGAGAAAATCAGATAATATACAATCTCTTTTGTAGTATAAGATTCAAGTGAGATTGGCTGTAGCGTTCATTCTTAAATTCAATTTCATATACACGTGTATTTTCTAGACGACGTGCGCTTTAGAAATCATGAGATTATTTCATAATTCTCAAGTACAATTTTATATGTTCATTTTAGTAGCTATAAAAATGAGGATGTTATAGCTCAGTGAGTTCACACGTGCGCAAGATGTTGCAAAGAAATAATTGAGGAAATTTAGTTGGCGATATGATGAAACAGTCGAATCGATAATCTCAGCCAGACAGGCAAAATTTTCTTCATAGCTAGAAAATTTAGTTGTTAAAAATGTATAAGTCAACGACAAAATTATTCTTTAATGTGATGATGCAATGGGACGATGTCATGATGAAGGGATTTTCGGATTAAATAATATTTACACCTTTCAGTTTACGCGCATATCCTACGGTTACTCCTGGGAGAATGTATCCAACGTCGCTCACCAGTACGGAGCAGTTCTTAGGTTCCTTCCCGCACATCCCGGTGAAGGCACTCTACCTTTACAACATTCCAGGGAAATGCTGGAATATTTAAGTTCTGCAGCTGGAAAGTTCCAAGATAGACAAGAGAGTGTGGCGCATCTTTTAATGATATATGACACTTTATTAAGACATCCCGATGCATTTTTGGACGAAGAGGTAAGTCGTACGTCGTCATTATTTATAACAATTTAATAAATGTATCTGAACAGTAATTTGAAATGCTCCAAGTTTTGCTTATGAAAATTATTAATAAATTTAATCTATTTCCATTAAATTTAATTTGCAAATTTTCTATATAACAATAAGTAAGTAAAAAAATTAAGAATTAAGAAAAAATCTTACGTTTCTGTATTATTCATAATTTATTATTTTGTAATATCATAAATATTCACAAATCTATCATACCTCTTAAATACATTTGAACCCAACATCATAAATCTTAGAATCACAGATGCAAATCCCATATCCTCATCATAAATAATGGTTTTGATGAACACGCAGGAAGCTGTCGGGTTTATTAGCTGGTACAAATTACGTCAATCACCTTGTTAACGGATTATCTAAACCTAATGCTATTAACGTCGCTTGCGTCGATTAATAAATGCCAACTATCATAATAAAACTACTAATATTGTTTAATTATCCCTTATATATAATTCTATTAATAATAACCAGGTTTAAATACTCTTTATAAAAGTATAAATATGAACGTAGCGGTATTTGAACCTGCGCCTCTATCTATTTAAATTGTAATAACCATATAAATATTCCTACGTAGCTCTGTTGAGAACGTATGGCATAGATGGTCAGAGTGTTTGATCGGTTTCGAAGAGGCGCGGGTTCAAATTCCGCTTAGTCAAATTGTTTTATCTGTTTCTTGAATAAAACTTTAAAAAATAAAACAAATAATAATTAGGGTTATTTTAAATGACTACTTCCAATTATTTTTATTTCGTCGCTCTGGTAACAAAACAATGTGCAACGTTGAGTGTGCTACTATGCAAGTAGTGTAGGTAATCTGAGAACCTAGTGTTAAGACTCTTTTGTTCTTATTAAGAAACCTCTCCAACTGTCTGTTCCACCACTTTCTGCTGCTCTCTGTAATTTGATTTTTTTTTTATTTTAGAGGATTTTAGATATTTACTTCGCATTTGTGGAATATATGTATTTTTTTCTTCATCTCAATTATAATAATATACAACTATTGAGAATTCCAATATCTTTTTACCTTAGTGTTTTAATAAATATTTAAAAACAAAAATCCAATTATATATAACATCCTATATATAACATAACATATTAATAATAGTAATGTAGTTAAGCCCATTGTGAGAGACAGACACACAAAGCAATTAATCAACTCCAATAGTAATACTCGAGTGTTATATATTAACAACTATTAACAGTCTCTCAATACTCTATTAAATGTAAATGTAGCGTGTGGTTACTTACGACAATATAAATTGACATAAAAAGTTTAAATACGCGGAGTTAGGTTGCGTGAATAGATTTGATTTAAATCTTAAGAGGTAAAATTAATTATATATCCTGTATCCGTTGTGCCTGAGTAGAGTCTCGTAGATTTTTTTGTGATTGTGCTCCTCACGGCATACCTGAAACCCTGCAAAAGAGGAACTGAAATTACACTGAAAAATTAGTGTACCTAGAGATTTTTTTATGTACGTCACACTTTCTTAACCTATGCGGCGTTAAGTTTCGCTACTCAACACACAATACCTCTAGAATTCGGCAGAATTTGAGGAACGGAAGTGTCTTTATGGGAAGTGGAGTATCTTAACACTAAAAAAAGGGTCTCTGAAGTAGAAAAGGTTTTTCTCATGACACTTATAAAAATCTTTACTAAACTAATTATGTTTTTATTAACGTAAAAAAAATATTTATTATTGTCAATAACTGGACTGGCCCCAATAACGATTAAATTAAAGTAATAATTTCAGAAAATATACGATTTACAAAATGCAATAGTAGACACGGCGGCGATGAAGGACAATCTAGATCACCAGTACCAAGAGTTCATTGTTAAAACCAAGCAAGTTCGAGAAGACAGTGCGGCCCACTTCACCTTTACTCCAAGTCCTGGATCTGACGAATGGCTCCTGACGTCAACTGGAGTGGAACTGGTGCCTAAGACTGGGAACGCTTCGGTGGTAGCCGTTCAGTACCACGATTTGGCAGCTCGGTTACCTTCTCTGAGAAGATCCATTGAATTTAAGTATGTTTTTGTTTCTTTTATTGACTTAAAAGCTGAGTGAAAATTTTTCAGTAAAATGAAAAATCCTTTCAAAATCAAATTCAAATTCATTCAAATTTTTCAAATCCTTCCTGGGTAGTCGTCAACGAGGGATATAATATAATGATTTAAAAGGCCTAATACGAATTTAAACGCTTTTATTTCATTTGCATACCGATCATTGTATAATATATTTTGTATATAAATAATATTTTGATTTAATATGTCTTAAAATTATTTCTGTTATGTTTTTTACATTATTATTTATTTTTAACTTTACTCTCTTATTTACATATAATTTATTATTTATAATTTGTTTCTTTTTGTTTATTACCCACTGGTTTATAAACCGTGGGCGTACAGCACGTCGATTTCCAGGAGCGGTCGTGAAGTGGAGTTCCAGTTGGCATCAGCTCAAGTGCAGATATCAGCGAGCAGAAGCGACGTTCATACAGTCACTTTGCTGTTTGTGCATTCGAGAAATTATACTGCTATAGGTAATGTTAATTACAGGTTATTTCTTTTATTATATACTAAAATTTATTACGGTTTTCTTTTATATTAAAAATATAGTTATAGGACATTAGGGCCTACCAATATATAATATAATACATGATTTCTCTTTGCATTGAAATAATCTTTTAGTTGTTCTGAGGATTTCTTCAGGATTTTAATGTTACATAAAAAAATATTATAGAAATATTTTATGAGCAATAATGTCAGTATATGTTTCAGTTTAACATAGCAGTTGAAATTATTTTCACATAATATTTCTCTTGATTTATGTGTGAGGGTTACGCGGGCTGCAGTTGGAGGGTTAAGAAATATTAATAAAATTTTAAATTGAAGTACAAATTAAATCTAAATCGAAACTTTATCTAAGACTAATATTTTCAATGTTAGAAAGTCTGTTTAAACCCAAAGTAACCTAACTTAACCTACGACTTAATTATTCCACGATAGAATAATAAGTTTTTGAAATGAAGAAATTCCTTTCCCACCGGTGCCGTTCAACCAGTTCTCTCTTGTCAGCTTTTTTGGCACTCGGCTGCCTATCAGATGAACGCATTATAATATTAAATAAGTTTTTCGTGACACCTGTGACACCGAGCGAGCAAGTTAGCAACTAAGAAAACAAACAAAACTTATAACAACATTACCATAATTTTGATTTATTCGGTCACAATTAAATAATCATTTTAAAAAAAATCCTTGTCTTAGGTTCTAAGTTAGCCTGTGGTCTCCGAACCCCCAGTGAGCCTCGGATATGGGTGAGCAAGGCGTGCGAGGTGCGCGTCCCGGAGCCCGCGCACGTCTCGTGTCGCTGTAGGGGACTTGGCACTTACGCGCTGTTTACTATCGCTAGATCCACACTTGTAAGTTTCGAGTGACTTTATAGATTTTGCTGGATTTTGGTAACGCCTTTAATACTATATATTTCTTTACCTCTATATACTATAGAGGCTCCTCTATCCAATAAGGCCGCCTATTGTGCTATTTTATATATCATCGTAAACAGTTTTGTTAATAATTATTCGATTTAAATACATCGAATAATTAATATATCTACTACTATCATATGATAGATTTGATGTGCAAAATGTATCATGATTTTTACGGACAATATCAATTAATAATAATATTTTCTAATCGAATTCCCCTAAAAAACAGACAGAAGCGGAAAGAGATCTGCGCGGCGTGGTGAAGATAACGGTGGGCGTGGGTGGCGCCATGTGCCTTGCGGCGGCGGCGCTGCAGCTGCTAAGCCTGGTGCCGCGCCGCACCGCGCGCCTTCCCGTGCTGCTCAAGGCGGCCACCGCTGGCGCGCACTCAGCCGCCGCGCTGGCGCTGCTCGAGTGCGACACGCGCCAGGAGGAGGCCTGTCCCGGCGCGCTAGGCTGGGTGTGCGCAGCATGCTGGTGCGCGGGGTGCGCAGCCCTGTGCGCGCAGCCGCTGCTGCTGCAGGCCGAGCTGGCGGGACGGCACCAGCGCGCGCCGTCTGTCGCCTTACTCGCTGGCTAGTAAATCATTTTCCGTAAACTTAGACAGACAGATAGACACGTTGTCCGTCTGTCTGTCTGTTTGTCTGTCAAGAACCTTTGCTACAAAAATGAAATCGAATTAAGAATTTGAGAAATTCTGTTTTCTTTGTTTAAGTTTTGTTTGACACCCAAATGAATAGATTATATTATAGGTGTAAAGGTGTAAAACTACAAAATATATGAAGTGCATTAAGTACACAAATGTGACACTGAGCCGTGACAAAAACGGTCAAAAAATCACATAGTTCGTAATTTGTGGAGTTTAATAGGACAAACGATATTTAATATTACAACTGCTTGCATTTTTTTAAACAGGTGTATGTACACTGGCCGGTCTGACGGCGCGCCTGTGGGGCGGAGCGCCCCTACAGCTGGGAGCCGCCGCGCAGGCCGTGTGCGCGGTGAGCTGTGGTGCGCTCGCGCTGCTTTGTCTTGCGCTGGCGTTGTGCGCCGCGCTGCGGCTACGCAGTATCACGCACAAAGTGCCCGCTGAACGGCGGACGTTTCTGAGGGATAGGTAAGTATTTTTTTTAATAATATTGTATAATAGTAAAAACTCATATGTATTTTTTTACTTAAACACGCATTTGCCACCAAATTTTTACAAGAGTAATAATGAAAACAATGTATCCATCCGAATGGAAATGGAGCGGTCAGAGTCAGACGCTGCAGGTGTGGTGTGTTGCAGGGCGCGCGCGGTGCGGCACACGCTGGCGGCGCTGGCGTCCACGAGCGCGGCGCAGGCGGCGGGCGTGTGGTGGGCGCAGCCGGGCCCGCGCGCGCTCACGCACGTGCTCGCGCTGTCCGCCGCCGCGCTCGCCAATGTCAGTATATGCATTACATACAAGTATAGATGCACTCTGTTCAATTATCGCATTACAAGTACTTTCTAATCACAACACACAGTAAACGTCAGTAGCGCCAATTCTAAAGGAAACTACTCACAATTCGGATGACTGACTGACTACTACTAGTTAGTTAATAATCACATAATGTGATATATGAACGAGTTTTAAGTGTTAAATTACCTATATATTATATTTGTGATTAATCAAGCAAATCATATTATACTGTATTTTCTTAAAATTTCAACATTTATTATATAATATGTAATAAAAATTATTAGAACAATTATTAGAATTTTTATAACTAAATATTCTTATAACAATAATCCAGGGCATAACAATGTTGGTGTGCTACGTGATACGTGACGAACACTGTCTTCAATCAGCCCGGAGACTCCTGTCACTACCGTCGAGTAGAGACTGGCAAGAGTCTCCCGCTGGAGATACTTCTCTTAGCTGTAAGTTAAATAAACTACAAAATTTATTTTTATGTTATACAGTACCCGATCCTCCCTTATAAATAAATGTAATAATTCATAATTATTTTAAAAGTTTAAATTTTTAAAAGCTACGTAACGCAACCTTGAGATTAAGATTTTTTTTTTTATTTTCATTAAATCTTTAAAAAATGCGCTGTTTCATCACAGTGTATATAAAGCAAGGCGAAGAAGTGGAAAGTAGAGGAGGCGCTGGTGTAATTGAATCGACATCGTCTCCAGTATCACCGCTCGCCTCATATTGGCGGGCACCTGGACTTGAAAGTCCTGCTAGAATGCACAGGTACATAATTATTGTCTATATTAGATTGAGATAATGTCCGGATTGCAGCCATGACATAAACTGTAGGTACTGGAACTATAGTGAAGTTTAACTTCTATATACCGACTTGTTGTCAGGAAATGTGCAATAAGGTATATAATGGAAATACAGGAGAACTTGGGAGTCGAATCTTTTTATATCTTAGGAGATATTAACGCTCACCCAAAGGGAGTTATTTTATAAGGAAATGATTAAATAGCCATTAATAAGTATCGAGCATTTTTCGAATATATTTGTCTATTGTTTGTTAGATTTTATTTTTATCATTCCAATTCATGTAACGACTGAATATGAAGCGTGGAAAAGGAAACCTTAAATTTATATATATACATTTTTTATATATATACATATACATATACATATATTGTAATTATTATGATATATAGTAATTGTTATCGAACTTTTTACAAAGACAATCAATTTATTGCATTTTGTCCAAAATAATAACGAAGAAAGAAACTAACTTTTATTTTTTCCACACAGAAGACAGTCAACACCAGACAGTCGAGCAGATATCGTCAGATGTGTCGAGTACAAGGACTCACTACTAAGTCCATTACGATACGACGGGCACCACGTGACAACCACTCACGCGATATGCGATCTTATACCGCATACTCCCCGAAACCCCCAAAAATCCCACATCCCCTTAAATTCCTTAAAACCCCACGACCCTCAACCAGAATACATGGCCCGGGTGTGCTTAGAACTTGGGGTCTTAAAGACCCCACCACTCGAAACACCATTATTAACGTGCTCAGTAGACTTCGAGCCCTACGATAGAACAATAGACACGTCAAAAGAAGCTTGTACAATATGCGTACAATCTAATCCAGACGTGTCCAAAATAACTTCTCAGCCAATAAAAAGCTGTTTAAAAAAAACTAAAAAAGATTTTTCATCAAGCACTTCCTTACCATCAATGGATATGATGGACAAGTCCAAGTCAGACATAGAAGAAGTGAACAGAGAGTGGAATAAAGCCTACGACTCTCCTGACACAGATCGAATGCTAAACAAAATATCTGATGACCTGGATTTCCTTCTGAACAGGACTCAAGATAAAAGTACGAACTTAAGTCAAATAGAGGAGGCACCAACTTAGGCAAGAATCTAGGATAATATATAAATAATTTAATAGAACATGGTCACAGGGGTGCGTTTGTGTACATATTATTTGTATATAGTGATATAAAAAGGAAAAGTAAATTTCTTATTCGTGTACATAAAGAGAATGCAGATTTATAATCGATTGGAGAATTATCGATGCATGATTTAAGTTCAATTATGATTTAAGTTTATTTTCTATTTTAAGTTAGTTTAATTTTCTCGTAAACTTACACAAATAGAACCATATTAACTTAACTTTATTATTAATTATAATTTACATTACTATTTTATTATATACAGCGTTCAGAGTAAGTTAAAGCGATAGTAAATCTGCTACGTCTGATATATTATATTATAAAGACGTTTCTAAATAATTTATTTATATAGTAAACTAAACTAATTAATAATTATTGTTTTGAGGTCGTCGTAGCGCAGTAGCACAAGGGTGTGACAGTAACGCGACGGTTGTGGGTTCGATTCCCACTCGGAGATGTAAAATATTTGTTTATGTTTATATTTTCATTTTCTACGCTCTGGTGTCGAGGCAAAGCGCAGCGTTGATTTCTGCCCCTCAAGACGCAATGCGTCCAGAATTCGGCAGAAAGTGGGGAACGGACGGAGTGTCTAACACCGAGGTTCCCTCTGCCTACCCTGCTGCGTGCGGGATACAGCGTGAAGCTGAAAAAAAAATTAAATAAATGTTTTGCTGCAAAATAATAATTAAAATAAATAACCGACAAACAGAATTTGCTGTCGTTGTATATTTTTACATTTTTATTCATAGCGCCATTGTTGTAGAATCGAAATCTTTCCAGAAGAATCTATATTTAATATTAAATTATTTTAATAATCCAATTAATTTAAATGGATCCTTTTCAACTTATATACAGTACAGTGTATTCTGTTACTAAGTCTCTCATTCAGTCAGCAAAATAAAGAAAAACAGTACCATATAAAACAACTACCCTATAAAGAAAATCTCTATAAAAAAGACAGTTTAAGAGCTCTCTATATAGAAAATTCGAATATTTATGTTTAAGTCAATCATTTCAATGTATATATTGAATGTAAGTGAATTTCAAAATCCTTGTAAATTTTATTAAATAATAGTAATTTGTAAATAACTTACTTTTTAATGGACATATTCACTTTATCATTTTCAAATGCTAGTCAAATGATATTTACATGCAATAGTAGACCGTTATAATATTTTAGTTCAAATTTAACTAAATACACAGAATCTATGTAGTATAAATATTTTTATTAGAACTGTTATTGAGTGTGATATATTTTCTTTATAATACGAATATAAATAACGTGACCACACGTCCCGTTTTGAACGGGACCGTCCAGTTTTTTTGAAATGGCACGTAAGTTTGATCGGTGGACTCACGTTTGGCCGTGATTGAAAACCTTAAAGCACTCTGTAAACGAAAATAAGCTTAAAAAGTCAAATGTTACTTTTTTAATATTTAGTTAAAAATATGTAATGAATATTGCAAAGTAAAGCGACGCCCCGTTACGAGCGAAACAAAGAACGGCCACGTTAAATATAACTAAGAATAAACAGTATTAGAGTACAAAATTATTTATTTAGTTTTACAAATGACAAACTAGATAAATATTAATATATTATTAAACTTGTGACGAATATTTTATTTCTATGAGAACGTTAATGGAAAGCATGATTAAAGAAATATACATCAGCCAAAATATAGTGTTATAATAATGTAATTATTGAAACCAGTTTTTATTTTGATATTGAAAAACCAAATATATATAATAAAGAAATAAACAAATAGATATATTAGAATTGAGAAACAATATTCGTTACAAGAGTATTTTATTTTCGTTATAAATGTTAATTAAATGTGACAAAAAGTATTATAAAAGTTACCAACGCTCTATACATAATTAATAAGTTGTATTTTTTTTTATTTTTAACTTTTCAGTATACGATTAATTTTAGTTTAATTTTATTAATAAAATATATTATAGTTTTTTTTTTTTAAATAATAATAATGTTAAATTTGTCCAAGCCGATGTTTATAATCTAATGTTGAATGTAAATAAAATATGTAAATACGTTAGAAACGATTTTAAGCGAATCATGTACGAGTACCTATACATTTTGAGTTGGATCAAGTACAATATATTTTTTATTTACAATTAAATACAATTTTTTACTATTTATTTTGATTGTTTCATTTCTATTTATTTTCCAACTTATTTATACCTTTATATATAAATGTGAGGATGGACGTCTGTTTCACCTTCACGCAAAAACTGTATATAAAAGTTTTAATAACCGAAAAATCCGGCCCCGTCGGGGTTTTTTGTAACCAAGTGACGGACAAGATATACGCCTAAAGGTCTCACGCCTTCTTATAACAAAATATGCAAAATGCGAAGCACTGCTTCCGCTAGCCCGTCACCGACCGAATCTGTTTCTCTCTGCATTTAATTTATTCTTTAACATATGTTTATTACGAAATTTACATTTTTTTTTTATATGACAGATCTAAGCCTGTAAAAGTGAAACGAATATCAAATAACGATATATTTGTGCCCTTTTTTATATTTTTTGTCGTCGAAATCTATAAAAAACTGGATGGTACTCCAACATTGATACACAAGTTTAAAACTGTAGAACTTTGAAAAACGCTTGAACTTTTTTCTGTATTCATAAAAACCGAAATAAATAAATTACTATAGAGTATTTTTCCACATAGTATTTAGATATTTTTCTGTAGCTCGACTTATGTGTAATATAATATAGGATAAGTATGGTCATTTCCATACGTATGAATACGCCGATCCGATCGATCGACGATTCCGTCTGACTAGTGATCCCGTAAAATAATCAGTTCTGTTCTCAAGTGGGAGTCGAACCCACAACATATCGCGTTCACAGTCATACGCGTGTGCCCCTGACCCACGACTGGCCTCAAATAGCCTGGGCTTCTCTGAACTTTAAGGATAACTAATTTTTTAATATAAAACAGACTATAAAATGCAAAAATTTGAAAAATATATTACAAATATTAACTTTATTCTTTTTAATCTTTTCAGTGATTCAAAAATAAAACCGAGATCCAATGGAAGTTGTTTGTAAGAGTAAGCTAAGATTTTTCGGCCTATTTCATATTGAGATGGCTTACACTTAGTTCCCCGAAGAAAAGTTGGTAATTTTTCATGGCACCCGTCTCGGTTGTTCCAAAGTTCCGTTTTCGCGTTATTTGTTGGGTCATGAATCTTGACGCTTGGGCTCACCTCCCACCTCACCCAGACGATGAATGAATACAAATAGCGTTTACCCTTTGGCTATTCTTTTTATTTATATCGTCTGTATGTGAAATAAGTATGTTTTTAAACTTCACGCCGTATAACAGGGTATATAGAGGGAACCTAGACATGACACTATTTCTAAATAAGTCTTGACGATGCAAAAGTTTCGAAGGAAGTTTTCACCGTACGTATTTTGTTTGTGCAAGGTAAACCTTTTCCACGAAACGTTTTACGATCTAATAAATGGTACTCGAGAACAACATTATTTATTTCAAATAAATTATAAAATTTTTGGTGGCTTTAAAAAAATATGAAACTTACAACGAAAATTGATTAGAGCTTATTTTTTTATCAGCTTCACACTGTATCCCGCAAGTATGCAACTTTTAATATTATCATTTCATTGCAGCATTGAGTTTCACCACACAACACGCAATGGCTGGACAATTCGGCGGAAATCATAAAAAGAGAATTGAGTGTCTTGACACTAGGTTCCTTCAGCTTACCTTCCTATATGATCCTTCGGATAGAGTGATTTTACTATTTAAATCACTCGCATTAATTTTTTAAAGCTTTATATTTTAATGAAAAAAAAATATAATAAATTACTCAATTTGTCACTTATATTAATTTAGATGCTTAATTTCTATTTAGACCATCTAATACTATATATATTATAATATATTATTAAATTAGATTACAATAGTAGTGACATAGAATGTTAAACTAATTATCGTGGACAATCAAACAGCTAGGTCCAAATCACTGTAAAGGAATAACGTTATATTTAAAGTAGATTACAGTATACTATTATCGATATATTCAAAATAAAGTAAAGTTTCACAATTTGTTAATAAATTTAGTGTATAATTTAAAACAATAGAATATTTACTTAGAGACAGACATTTGATATACCTACTGTTATTAAAAGCCACATGAAGAAACATATATGAAAAAAATTTGATGAATGAAGATGGAACATTTCTTCAAGCGAGATCATTTCAGCTAGAATTACAGCTTTTTATTATTTCAATAATTAAAGAGGCCATCGTGGCGCAGTGGCAAACGACTGGCTGTATAGTAGGTTGGTTCCTTCCCCACTCGGGGTAATGATTATAATATATTTGTTTTTAGTTCTTATGATAAATAAAATTTTACTTTTTTCTCACTTATCAAATAAAATAAATATAAATTTACAAATACATATAGAAATACGCAAAAAGTGGCTTCTAACATTACTCGCACGCATCATTAGATGCGTACTTCAGTATATTTTTTGGTTGTTCCCACACGCCTTGGCGGTTCGGCTGATAGTTATTCAATTTGGCACATGGATTGTTTTTGACACGAGAACGGACGTCGGCTATTTTTTCCCATTGAAAAAGTTCGATGTATTCCTGCGGGTGTGCGTACACTACTAAACGCGTAATATTTCGTCAAGAACAAATCGATAGTCTCGCAATTTCATTTAAAAACCAATTTATCTTATAAAAAACACATTAGGCAACTGTTTTACTTTGCGTGCAGAAAGTTTGACCAAAATTAAACGTAGTCCCCACAAAATATTAAGGATCCTACCAGAACTCCTAGGAAATTTAAGATAGAAAAATTTTACTATAGATGGATGATGCGTACTCTAGATACTTTTATATAAGGAAAGCAAATACAGAATATTTCCCCTTATTTTCCAAACTATCTAATTTAAACTACGTTCTGTTTCATCCTAGGACGAATTAAAAAAAACCTATCTCTCAGATTACCCTAACATAAAAATTAAACCCATAATCATCGTTCTTGTGATCAGATTAAGCTTTCACATTCAATAAGAACGCAAAAGCTGGTATAATTTTTTTAAAATTAATAAAGCACTCAAATCAGTCTTATATAAAACGTTAGCGTAGAAAGGATAAATAATCACCCTCAAGAAAGTTAGTCCTCAATTTCAATAGCAGGTCTACTGAGAGGAAGGGTGGTGTGATTGAGTGGAGACAAAGTGTCTATTGTAAGTGTTACCAGAGGGTTCTTTGGCTGTATCAACCCTCGTGTTTTGGTAACAAGTTCTTTATATCATATTTTTATTTAGAAAACCTTGTATTTTTTTAATGTTTTAGCTTCAGAATATATATACTAAATAGTGGAATATCCTCTATTTCAAAAAAAAAACACACTATATCTCGCACACAGCAGGGTAAAGCATAGGGAACATTGTGTTAAGGCTCTCCGTTCCCCGCTTTATGCCGAATTCTGGAGGCATTGTGTGTAGAGTGGCGGAACTCAACGCCGTGCTCTGCCTTGACACCAGAGCGAAGAAATGGAAATATAAATTTTCACGCCACTCATTCAGAACCTCGTGAAAGCAATTATTCGTTAAATTTTAAATGAAAGGGCATAAAAAATATATATTCGAGATTTATACGAAAAATAGAACATGAGAAATAAAGTAGGCAACAGGGTTAAGAGATTTAGTTCATTAAAGAGACGGTTCTGCGTTCGTCAACAGTTCGAACAGTTCAGCTGACAGTGAATGCAATGAAAGCTGCGGGTTATGGGTCCCGTACATCAAAAGGTAAACACGGAACCCTTATAAGATTTGTTGTCCATCTGTCAAAACCTTTTGTCTCAAGATTGCGATATGGTATGAAATTGAAATTAATATCTAATATATAGGTAGGCTTACTGTCCTTTGCATCACAAAAAAATCAAGCTTCTAAATGAACGCCATCAAAAGATACGAGCATTTGAAATTATTTGTCAAGTGACGACTTACGATATAAATAAAGAAAAAATCTAAAAGTGGATATTTATAGATATTTCAACTTTATAGTGCTTTTCATACATAATGAGTACTCAACCGTTTTTGTATTCATAGGCTTATTACAATTTTTATATTACCTACTAATGTTTTGTACGTAATAATGCGAACGAATTTACATTTAAAAAAAGTGATTTAGGTAGATTTGCCTTGGCGATTCGTATATTCTAAATAAAATAATAAAAAATATATATTTCAAAAACATGAGAGAGAGTTTGATACAAGCAACATAATATTCTAAAGAGAGTAATTTATTAACTAACTAATTTTAATTAAACTCTATTCTATTAAATATCTCTTTCTATATAGGAACAGGCCATACGGACCGTCAAATATTTTCTACCTTTCGTAACTGCAACAAATAGTACTACAACTGTGTGTCGATTTTATTCTTTTATTTTAATGGAATAGATCAGTGTTGATATTGTGCATATTCTATTTGTAAAAATTCATACTACGTATTGGTGAATCCGACATGATATGAATCAATTTTTTTTATAATAGATAAATAGATAAAAATATCTATTATAATATTTTTTCTCGTACATTAGAATTTTTATTATTACTCATGTGCAATCATATTTATTGACTGTAAGCTACAGATAAGAGATATACGAGATACAAGGAAATATGGTGTTGTAGTAATTTTAAATCTACCTGTACAATATTTTCTTAGGTTTTTCTTTGTAAGCCACAAAAGGTGGAATAGTCAAAGAATCCAATAGTAGAATTCACAGAGGGATCAGAAGTACAAGGAGACCCGCCTTTGTCGAGCTTTCAGCGAATTCCCCGCCCATTTTATTCTAAGTCTTTGACTTTTTTGAACATATTCTTTAATTCAATTCCTTTAAGAAAATCTAGAGAAAAAGTATTATTTCTAAGTTATAAGTGATGTAAGGAAGGAATGCATGACTTGTATTAGAACCACTGCATAACTAAAGATTAGAAGGGATGTACAAAAGCCATTTAGACTAGCATTACTCAGTTCTTTTTCTAAGAGCAAATCCTATTAAATAATTTGACACAAATATAATATTATATAAAAATGTTGTATAAATCGAAACTATTGGAGATTTCATGGATGACCTTCCGACATACGCAATATTGATTCTCTGCGTGGGTACCGGACTCGTGATGCCGGGTGAGTATCTCAGAGCAGTGTCGAAGACTTGCAAACCAACTTTAAATAAGGAGGTAACGCTCCTCCTCTTGAACTCTCTTGTTTCATTTGAATTCTTGCTGAGAGCGAAAAACGGAGTAAATATACACCATTATTCACAAATACTCAAATTTTTTTACGTATTTTATTGTGTTATTCCACACTCACGAAAGAAAAATACTTTTTAGAAAACATATGAAAATTTGAACGTAGCGGGTTTTGAACCCGTGCCTCTGAGAAGCCGTCCAAGGAATCGAATCCACAACCACTCGCGTATATAGTCACACTTTATGCCCCTGCGCCCCAATTGGCGATTCTGACTTTTACTGAGTAAAATAATATTGACAATAAAAGATAGTATTCAAACGTACGCTGTATTTCGCTTAGGCAGAAGTAACCTAGTGTACAGATTCCGTTTTCCAGTAATTTTTCGCGATATTTTACATTGAGTGGCGGAACTCAACGCTAAAAAGAATTCACCCCACCGAGTCGGAATCGAATGTACAACTTTTACTGTTAAACACTGTGCCAAGGCATCAATATTTCTCGTTACCTCGAAATATTTTAAAAGATCTTTATTATAAAATATAAAACTTTTATTGTTTAAATTTCGCTATATTTCACAGTCCATACATTCTGCACGATTTATAATTTATCTATATTATATAAACTGAAGTGAATATGGCAATAAATTGCTATTCTATTGTTTTATAATAATGTCAGTGACATTAAAATGAATCATCGATCACATTTGAGTCCGCTCGCTTTTTAATTAAAATTCATTTGTTTGGACGATTCACTCACTATTTGTGATTTATTGTATGGTTAAATAATATAATTGTAAGTTACGTATACGTATATATACAATATATATATAATTTATATGAGGCCGCCCTTGCCTCAGGCCGTACTGGTGTAGGGGCACAAGCGTGCGACTATAAACCCGTCTTAAGGCTAAAAGCTAAAAAAAATATGAATGATCGATAAGGTACCATTTATATATATAAAAGACAGTTGTGGCTTCGATCAATAAAATAAATACTTATAATAATAGAAATATTTATTTACGTTTATATTTCCATTTTTCTTCCTTTTTCGCTCTGGTGTCGAGGCAAAGCGCGGCGTTGAGTTCTGTCACTCAACACGCAATGAATTCGGCAAAAAATGGGGAACGAAGTGTATTAACACCGAGGTTCCCTCTGCCTACCCTGCTGTGAGTGGGATACAACGTGGAGCTAAAAAAAAAACTTTTTAATTTCATCTTAAAAAGTTAAATCTTGTTACAAAATCAGATTAAAATATTTCACAGCTCGACATCTATTCAAAAAGAGCTACTGCCGCCCCAGCGAGAACAAATCCATGTACAACAAAAGCAATGTGTTTTTTTCAAATAATTTCTGTGTGAAAACAAAATGTGTTAAATACAATACCACTTTCGAGTCCAAATATCGACAAAGCCCCAGGCGGGGGCGGAGGCGGAGGCTGGTAATGAAACACGGTCTATTCATTAAGTTTGCCTAAAGATGCCTCTAATTAGCCTTCCACTGACCCTGTTTCGCTAGTGTAAATATTTACTCTGTCATAAAGAGACTGAAATGTACGTCGGTGTGTTGTCGTAGCGGGTATACGGTGAAAATCAATTCGCAGAGGAAAAGTATAGTAGATTTTGTTGTGAAAATTACTTATAACTATAATTATTAAGTAATATTATTTATTAATAATTATATTATAATTAAATTAAGAAGATATATATATATTGGCTATTCTTTCAATTTGCTTGTTGTTCGATTATTTGTTTGACTACATGTATATGATCGAGAGTCGAGTAGTCACTTCTGAAGCCGGCTTCTTCTCTTGGCTGATTCTTGTCTAGGGTGTTGGATATTCTATTAAGGCTGATAGGTCAGTAATTGTTAATGTCATTGATTTTCTAATTCAAATGAAAATCTAAATTTAAATATATATTTCATCACCTCGAATGGGAATTGAAGCCACAACCAGTCGGTTTTACAGTCATACTTTGTGCTCCTGCGTCATGACTGGCTCTTAGAAAAATAACCTTTTGGTATGTAACACTTAAATATGAAGTACAGGGTATGAGAAACACGCGGCCGGCTGCTGCCAGGAATTCTCGCTGTACACTCGTGACTGAATTAAATTTAATTAAAGTATACGTACAGTATTTTGTAGGCTGTTTTCATAATGTTTCATGAGAAACATATCTTATGTTTATTATACCAGGAGGCAGTGCCCGCTATCCGCCTTTTGTAATTATATTATACAGTATATTATACAGCCGCGGTGTAGGGGTAATGGGAAGTAAAAATTATAAAAGCTGACAAATTTAAATTTTTGAGCACTCGTTTTGTATGAAATGAACTACAAATATAACCTTGTAAGGGATGATGCTGCAGGATGGAGGTGGGGGATTTGTCTGCCGCAGCCATTCCCTGGTAGGACTTGGTTATTTCCAAATAAAAAAAAAACATTTTAAACGTTTTGTTTCCCACTTTCCATCGAGTTTTTAAAATTATTCATCGAACGGGGATCTAACCGAACAATTACTTTTGCAGTATTTTTTTCTTCAAGCTTCTCGCTAAATCCCGCAAGAAAAAAAAATATTAATTAATTTATTCCTCCAAGTGGACATCGAACCCACAACCACCACGTACAGTCACAAGTTTGTAACTCAGCTTACAGTACTTCATTTATGTATCTATGTTTTACATTATATACTACTACAGTACTAAAGAACAAATACATAACAAAGAACGTTGGATCCAAAATGAAATTAATTAATCGCTGTCGTGAACGACGAGACGGCAATATACTTCACGTTAGTTTATCATAAGCCAGTGGGGCATTATTATTTATTGACGGCAAAGTAATATTGGGAGCTATTGTAATTTTTGTTGACATGATATGTATGTCAAGAATACCGGAAAGGTGGAAGGTTTTTCTTTGGTTTCTACCTATCCTATATATAACATGGTATGCAAAGAAAATCTAGTGTTGAGACACTTCGTTCTCTGTTTTGAATGGAGGAGGTTTTGTTAATATACTCCGTTCCACACTTTCTGTCGAACTTTCAAGGAATTGTGTGTTCATTGGTGGAACTCAACACCGCGCTTCACCTTGTTACCAGAGCGAATAAATGAAAATATTATACTAAATAATAATTTATTTCCACGAATTTTAATCGGACCCACTAGAGAGAAAAACACTCTTTTCACTACGCTAACTACGCTACCACATAGGAAAAACATGTAGTAAAAAGTATTTACCTATTTATCCTTTCCACCACACCAACGAAGTTTTGTATCAGAGTTATGGTAAAACATTTAGGGTGATTTAATTATGTATGGTGAAGACCCGCGCTGCCCCTCGGGGGCCGTTTTGTAGCGAGCTCAGATTTCTGAACAATTTCATTCAATATTTAAGACGGCCTCATGATTTTTGTATTGTTTCCTCATTTTTCACCGAATTTACCTCGATATCAGATCGAAAAAAAAAGTCTAATCTTACCCCTGCGCCACAACTGACCCAACACACTATATATAGTGAAAAACATTAAACATCATAAACTAGACTAAGGCCATGATTTATAAAAGAATAAATCACCAGTAATTCCTACGTTAGTGTTGTCAGAAACACAGATCATATTAATGGCGGAACTTATCTCATTATCTTACAATAAACAGTTTGAGGGTCAACACAACTAGAATATATACATACAGTTAAAATCAAGAATGCAGAGGCGACCCCTTTATTATAGACTCGACTTTACCTTAAAAAAATATATTTATTTATTTAATTTTTTTATTAAGTATGCGTCTGCATATTCGTGGTTAACAGTATAGATAATTCGAAATCACCCTCCTCCAAAAACAAGACCTTACTTTGTTTTATATAAAATCTAAATAATACGATAAAATAAAAAGCAAAAATAAAAAACAAATAAATAATAACATTCTTCATAAATATTTCCATCATTGTTATTACACTAAAAGGGATGGATTAAGAATGTCGTTATAAAATACATCTACATTTTACGATTCATTTCAAAATATACAGAAATTAGGTCAAATGGAACGAGTAAATGTACGCTGCGTTCATTTGTTGTGACAAAACACTTCTACCGCTGGATTTTGCAGAGGTCGGGAGCTTCCAGCGGTTGGCGGCTACGTGTGATGTAAATGTATACCATCAGATATCTAAGACTGAGGGTTTGTGGCGAATGACGGCTAAATTATGCATTGACCATTAAGCTTCGAATCTAAATAGACAAACAATTTGCATACTACTGTACAAAATATCTAGATATTTATTATTTGATTTGATACTGTTTTTATTAGTTTCACGCTATATCCCGCATGTAGCAGGGTAGGCAAAGAAAGCCCAGTATTAAGACACTACGTCCTCCAATTTCCGTTGATGAGGCATTGCGTGTTTTGTCGCAGGTTTCAATGCCGCGCTTTGTCTCGACATCAGAGTGAAGAAATGAAAATGTTTTTTTTTTGTCCCCTAATAGGGTCACTATATATTCCTACAAAACTTAGCCATAAACAAAGACTAGGAAATAAAAATGTCAAAAAAATATAAAAACTTTTAACGAGCGCATCTGTTATATATGAAGTCACTAAGCAGAAACAGATCATCAGGTCAATAACGAATGCAGAGGCGACCCCTTTGCAGACTCGAGTCCGGAGCAGATCGGTACAAGATTCTTTCTGATCTTGCCAACGGTTTATCTGCCACTATAGATTTTTTTACCTTAGAATAAATATTCTAATTTTATATTCTTTTTTAGGGTTCCGTTTAAAAAAAATCTTAATTCTTCTCATTGTCATTTTGTTTAATAACTATACAATATGTTTTCTGGTTCGTCTTGAATGCTTAGAGAGAAAGGCTAAGGATCATAAAGATTGTAAATACCGGTAAAGATATTCGACAACAGACATGACAATGACAAAACAAAGAAAATACATAGAAATATATTTCTATGAACTACTTTGAGCTTAATTTAAAAATTGTATTTATAAATAAACTTCTTGTATTTGATAATATAGTTTTACAAAATAAACTCGCGACCATTGTATGCAGTCCGATACATACGAGTACAGCTAGAGAGAGAGAATATGGCGAAAAATGGTGAACGGAGAGTCATACAATTCTCTCTGCTTACACTACTGCCTACCCGGTCTACCCTTGCGAAAATAAAATTAATGTTTTAAGAATTTCTATTCACTGAGCTGTAGAATTTATTTATAAATTTTCACAATCCACCGCCATATATTTTGTAATTACATATTTACATATTAAACGCGTTAAAGCTTAAATGTAATACGTACGTACAATGTATCCTAACAATATACGGCTATTTATATTTTATCCGAGTACATGGCCAACTTTACTGTAAACGGATTTATGTGACGCTATTCTGTAATACATAATATGTTTTATATTTATCCAAATAGATTCAAGCTCAACAGAATTTACTTTTATTTCCCGATTACTGACTTAACTATCACAAGCTTTCGTTGCACCTCAAATACATAAAGACTTCAAAGATAAATAATTATATATATACCTACCTATATTTTATAAATGAGGATCCATTTTATTAAAATATTAAAATAGAAAATACTATAGTCATAAAACAAAAACTTTATTTCCTATTAACTAAAATAATTCGATTACATTTATACAACTACTATTTCTGTGACACTAAAAGTGATGTGACCAATGAAAATGCAAATCACTTATGCTGTTCGCTATTTGAACTAGGGCTAATATAACAGTATATAGGGCGAAAACGCTTTTCACGCTTCACGCTGTATCCCGCACACAGCAGGGTAGGCAAAGCGAACCTAGTGTAAATTCTGGAGGTATTTTGTGTTGAGTGGCGGAACTCAACGCCGCGCTTTGTCTCTACACAAGAGCAAGAATATAAATGATTTAAACATTTCATTTTCTGGAGTGGGGATGGAGCCCACCACCAATCGCGCTTACAGTCACACTTTGTGCCAGTACGCCACAAGTTTACCATAGATAGTAACTAATATATACATAAGCGAGTCGAAAAACTTACAATGTCGTCCACATCACGCTTCCGTCATAGCTTATAAGGGATAAAATGTATTCACAAAAATAAACAAATACTTGGTTGAATCTTCAATATATTATATCTAGTATTGGCTGTAATTCCAAGCTATTATCAGGAGGGTCCGCTCTTTTATTTGCGATATCGAGAGACGGTTTGCGCTGGTCTTATTAAAGTTCGTTCCGTACACATCCCGTATCGGATAGCTCGTTCGTTAGTTGCGCACGTATGGCATATCATATCAGTTTTTTAACATAAATTCAAATATATTGTTTGTTTAAGCGATATTGCATGATGATGTAACATTCTGTTAAAGTGTTTTTCTATACATTTCACGTGTCCTACATTATGTATTTACCTGGTAGAGATTCTGTGGTTGTAGTTTAAGAAATAGTATTTACTAAATTGCGGGTTCAAATCGCACCTTTTTTTTTCCTTTCACACTTTATCCCTTATGAAGCAGGGTAGGCAGATAAAACTTATTATTGACACGATTTTATTGGTTCGAGTTGTAACTAGTATATAATAAAATCTAAGGATCTAAGTTATATGCACTTCAAATTTTTCTGTATCATCATGAAAATTGGAAATTTTTCATTCTTCAGTGGGAATCGAACCCACGACCTGTCACTTGTACAGTCACGTGCTTGTGCGCTTACGTCACGACTGAACAACATTGTTTATTTTCATAACTTTATTATACATTAAATATTAATTAATATAGTTATTTACGGTACCGATTTCTATGTAAATCCTCACTACGACCGATTCTAGGATATTATATTACTTCTCTATGATAGCGGGTAATTCGATCTGTAAGCCAAATTTAATATCGATCTGGTACTTAGTTCACATTAAATAAATCTAAATAATTATAATCAAACTTTGAAATATTTATTTATGTTTATATTTCCATTTTCTTCGCTCTGGTGTCGAGACAAAGTGTGGCGTTGAGTTCTCCCACTCAACACGCAATGCCTCCAGAATTCGGCAGAAAGTGGGGAACGGAGTGTATTAACACCGAGGTTCCCTCTGCCTACCGTGCTGTGTGCGGGATCCAGCGTGAAGCAAATGTATCCCGATAAACTAGGGTTTGAATTTTTTTTATTGTTATTTTTTTAAATCACACCGTGTTCTATAAAATTATAAAGTTAGAAAATTAAAATATTTAATTGAACACGTGTTTCTTGATTTAATAGAATTCACCCCTAACCCCCACCAAATAACCCTCAACCCCCACCCTGAAAATAATTTCGTAAACATATTTAGTAAATATTCGTGTAGTTCAAGCGGGCGAAGCCGCCCAGGTCGGCTAGTATACAATATAACGACCTCGCTGATAGTTGTCACGTATAATAATATGAGTAAATGCAAAACCGCGCTCAGGTACGCGGCCGTTGTGATTTGTAGTTTCACAAAGAATGCCACAAATTGAAATTCTGCCAACTGCAATCTGTTACCATTCTAGTGAGAACTATATGAACTTCTAAATATTTATATATTTTTATTATTATTTTCACTAGTTAGATCGCTTTAATTGGTTTTATTGAATCGAAATTACTTTAATTATTTATTCTATGTTACGTATACGTTGATACACAATAGTTGTCATAAAAGTAGGCAGGAAGTGGACGATACTTCTTAGATAATATAGTTTGGTTAGCGGAAGTTAACGCCGCTCTAGTCCAGAGTGTTTTTATCATATAAATTTTCTCCTATTATATATATATTATATTATATTTTTTTCTCCTATTCCGAAAACCAAGTAAAGTAGTTAAAATAGCAACAAGATCTGTAAAATTAGTGTCTCTTACAATACAGTAATCAAAATCTAACACAACACTACGCAAACTGTATTGTTGTATGTGTATTTCAACAAAATTTCCATAATGGAAATTTACACGAGTCAACACATTCGATGGAGCCTGCAAATTGAACTCGACCAGCACGCGTCGGCATAGGTTACCAGCGCGAACGAATTGTTTTGAAATTTAAATGCAATGTTATATAGTGCTGTCAAAAATATTTATAATTTATTTTCAGTTGAAGCCGGATAGATACAGATATAGCCGTAGTGTAGTGTTTGTCTTTACTTTATCTTTGATATTGTTTTGAGTAAACTAGGTTTGAACGAGAACTAATGTTTACTTTAGAATTATGCTGTTGAACTCACTAGCTAGGCAAAGCTTATGTTATCGCTTTATTTGTTTTCCAAGAAAACATAGTGAAAACATTATAAACGTAAATAAATATTTCATTTCCCCGAGTGGCGATCGAACCCACAACCATCGCGTTTACGGGCGAGACCTTGTGCCACTGCGCCACGACGGCCTCTATTTTATACTAGTAAATTTCAAATTTGGATTATCCATATTTGAATTAAGAAATTAATTTACTTCATAAGAAACCATGCTTATTGAAATGTTGATTCTTATCGTTATAATTTTCATCCACTTTCGATTACACTTCAACCAAGCGAGCTAGGTATTTTAACAAAGTAATTGAAAGTCTCTTTCTTATATTTGGAGAAGAGCAAACTTCGGCCTCGAGTTCCGCCTCTCAAGGCACAATGTCAATAAAAATTGGCAGAAAAAGGGTAATTATCTACCGTATTGCGAAAATAGACGTGAAGAAAAGAAAATCTAATTTTTTGTTACAAGTTGAATTATAATGTTAGAATGTTTATTGGCTGTAATTGTATATTACAATAGCTGTGGTTCATATACTTTAAGCTTGTACTCAAAACTTGACCAGAAAATGTAAAATCGAGTAATATCAAAAAGTTTTCTTTATCTAACCTGAAAAAAATATAAAATTAACAAAAGTAAGAAAAAAAGCGCGTCTATCTCCACCTTAAACGCACCTGCAGCTCCTCTGGTGTCGCACGTGATCTAGGGCGGCGGTGATCACTTACGCAAATAATAAATATTTTATAAATAATATTATTTTATGAAAGTGAAATATGCTTATGAACTATATATAAATGAAAATTAGTATAATACTGCTTGCATGGACATTAGTCGCAATAAAGCGTCATAAATACGTAGTCATCGCGCTGAGCTCGCATTTGCATTCGTTTACAGTTTCACTTAATGGTTTATATGACAATGGTTCTCACCCTATAGTTAAGTAATAGGCAATATAGTTAATAATAGGTTTTTAATAGTAGATTACCCTACATTTTCTCGTAAGGTCGTTGATAAAAATATTTTATAGTTTTACATTACTACCGTACTAAGGTCTCTCTTGAGCTATTTAGCTATTTAACAATAAAAGACTGTTAATTTTTTTTTTAAATAAATTATAAGAGTAAAAAAAATATTTTTCTTCTTGTAATAAATATTTAAGGCGTACGCAATAATATATAATATTCTATAAATAAACTAATTTTCTTTATAAATTAATTTTCTTCGATGTTTCCTGTATACATGTACAAAATACATATATATAATACTTATATTATTTATCATTTGTATGACTTATCCACATATATCCTCGTGTTTTATCTATCTGGCGTATAAATTTTCTTAATGCGGGTGAAATTGAGGCTGATCGTCCGTAAATATACCCTCTTAAATTTCAAACTCAATAAGTTCCTACTGCGTCTCATATAATTTTCTTCAAACGGAAAGGTTTTCCAATAAGATTCTCTTTTATAAAAGGACTCTTGAAAGAATTTCGAGGTTACTTATTGACTATATTAATTGTCAAAGATCTTTCTCAACCATTGAAAAAGACCGAGGCTTGTTTGGATACGCGCCAAATAAACGACAATGCGGCAAGCACTACTCACTTTTTATTTCACACTACTTACTGTTAAAAAGAAGCTCCTTCTTCTACATTTTACTCTACATTTTTTTTTATAATAAAACATGTTTTCCATCATGCACAAAGCAGGGAACCTAGAGCCTATTACGGATTTAACCTGTTATGACTCTCCGTTCCTAAGATTAAGATACTTCGGATCCCCACTTTCCGCCGAATTCCCGAGAAATGAAAAAAAGAAAAAAATATTATATTTTCTCAGGCTGAAATTGAACCCGCAACTTATGACGTTTACAGTTACGCGCTTGCAGCTCTGCTTCACGACAGCCTTTAAAAAAAAATATTTGGAAAATGGTTACTAGTTTTGAAGTAGGTAAATGCTTGATGCGATGGGTTCTATTCTTCTTTCGAGAACAAAACGCAATGGTTATTCGCATTTTGCTCTACATCACTTAGCAGGAGACAAAGGATGTGCCAAGAACGATCTGATGGCTCTACGCTCTGATCTCCAATTTCCTCCCTTAGAAAACCTACTGTTTAAACATTTTCAACAAGAAGCTCTCCTTCTTGTTTTGTAAATTATTTTCCAATAAACCCATTATAAAATATATATATCAAAAGTTTAATTTTTATCTTTCTCTTTTTAGCTTCACAGTGTATTCTGCATATAGCATGGTAGACAGAGGGGGCCTGGTGTTAAGACACTCCGCTGAACTTTCCAGATTACTGTCTGTAGTGAGCGCATAGATAGACAGACCACATTTTTAAATGTTATTACGTCATTAAATGCCACTAATGACATTTTTTATATATCGTACGAGTACAGACACCGATCCGTTACGATTTTATAAGCATAGAGATGAATTTTTAATAAATACTTATAATAAGATACTAGTTTTAACCAGATTTAATTGGGGATTGAGTTGCAGTTCTCGCCTCTGATTGCTGCCAGCTCTAATTACGAGGTGTCAGCGGCACGCGCTCTAATATCTGTTTTATTCCACCTAACGCTCTCCTTAACTAAAACTACACTAATTTAAATTTCACTAATCCTATGTATTTACATAATTACGATGGATTTTAGTTAGTTATTATGAGTTTGTAATGTAAAGATGTGGCTTTGGATAAAAATTAAATTGTATATTCAAAACGTTTTTGTATATATTTACATATTATGTATCTAGTTATCGCTGATTTGCATAGAAACCTTAGAAAATATCATAGTAAATTTGAATAGCTAGTTCACTTTATTCAGCTTGTAAGAAATAAATAGATATGTAAAGATGAAAAATACATACATTTACACTAAAAAGGTCTGAATCCGGCAGAAAAAACACTGAACCCGATAACGGGGATAATGGGGAATAGAGTGTTTTAACACTTGCTTCCCCCTTGTCTACCCTACTGTGTGCGGGACACAACGTCAAATTAATAAATATTTAATACAATCCTATTGACAGCGCGCTTATGCCCGTGTTAAACCATTTTTCGCTGTTTCATTTCTTGAAGAAAACAAATAAAATCTATCAATTTAGTATATTATTTAGATGGAAAACTATTGGATATCAATAACAATAGAGTGTATCGCCGTAGGGGGTGAAATGGTCTCCCCTTGTAATTATCTCCGATCCGTACATCAGGCAAAAACTAATAGAAAGGTTGAGGTCAAGGTCATTCATGAAATAATGTGGTCACTTAATTTTCTTTTTAATAAATAACAAAAATATGGATCATTTGAGTGAAAAATTTAATTGATCATTTGAGTCAGAAACTTTGAATAAGTAGCTTTTCTGTTCAATGGCAGAAAATTTTCTGTGCCTTTTGTTGCGTTATTTTATCGAATGTTCAAGAAGAATATCTATTTATTAGTTGTTTTATAAAGTTGCAGCCACTGAGCGTCGCTTTTTTAAATTCGAGTTCTAGTTTCCATTCCAGAATTTATATTTTTCTCCCATCCTTAGAAACACCACTGTGTTGAGTTCTATCGTTCGACGCGCAATGTCTCAAAAATTAGACGAAAAGTGGTAAGTGAAGGATATAACCAGGTACCTCTGCTTATAAAAAAAGCATGAAAACTACAGTACATTGGTACCATGAAAAGTATTCTTACTCAACTTGTCTGCTATATTTTGTTTATAAAATTGACATTTTATTTTCTTGTTTATAATTCACTTGTTAATTATGTAACATAGGCAGACTATTTTTTCGTTCAACTTATAGGTTTGTTATATTTTTGCCAGACATGAATGAATAACATTTTTTGACGATAAAAATCTGTTATGGCCTTCGCGTAAATAATAAATGAAAATTATCACAGACGCCGTCTAACTGCCGTTTTTATAGTAAACAAAGTTTTGCGTGTTTCCTTTTCCTGTACGCTTGCAAAACTGCTCTCTACTGTATGTTAGTTTGTATCTTCATGATAAATAGCTTTTAATGTACAAAACAGCTTTTAGAGAAATTTTGGCACATTTATCGTGCTGTGCGTGAAAGAATATTTTTTTTTCATCCTTATACTTTTGACGTATTTCTGTATGTGTGTTCTGTTTGTGGCATGGTAGCCTAAACGAATGATAATATATATATATATAGAATAAGTAAGGCACTTACTTTAACAAAAAAAAAAATTACCACAGATCAGAAATAATTATCATCACAAATTCTGTAGCTTTTGAGCTCCATATAAACGCACTAGAATATGTAGATACAATAATGTTATCCATTCACCACTCACTATACAACATATGGTCGATGTGGCTCTCTCCAATGACCGATTAGGGCTTAATATTCATATGGTGGAACCGCTGACCATAATTGCAGGGTTTTATTATTTAAAATTATGTTTGAAATTTATTTAGGCATAGTAACACGTAAAAAGCCCAAGAACCCCGGGAGAGCATGCATGAAGAGGTTGATGACAGTTGACGAGGCAAAAGAGGAAAGTAGAGACCGTATCGTTTGGCGTTCTCTCTGACTACCCCGCTAGGGATAAAGCGTAACGCTAAGTAAGTAAGTAACTACTCAGTAAAAAATTGTGTAAACACTGAATATAAACATCGAATTTCTGTCGTTTTTTCATCAGTTAAAATAATTGCTGCATAATTTAATATAATTTTTGAATTTATATTCTCATTTCCTCGCTCTAGAACGACGCGCTCGAACTCAGAATTTTTCTATATAAATCGAATCTATAACTACTTCGATAATTTCTAACATTTTTTTTCGACAGCATATTCTTGAAAAGTTTTAAGTTCTGTTTATGCTTTTTACTGTTGAAAATTTCATACAGATAACAAAGGTTATCTTAGTATTCTATAAAAGTTTTACACAAAATTATTTATTTCAAACTACACTGTAATAGTGTATATGAAACATCATAACTTTTCTCTTTCGTTAGAAGTAATTTAAACTGACGAAAACAAATATTAAACTTTGCCTCAGGCATTAAAAAGTTTACAGTAAAATTCACGTTAAAATTTACTTTCGTTTTATAGATAATCTCAGTATAAGTCGTGGTGTAAGGGCACAGTGTGACAGTAAACGGTTTCGTTTGGTTGTGGGTGCGATCCCAATTTGGGGGAATGTAATATTTAATCGGTGGTTCGATGATCGAATCTGGTGTCGAGGTAAAGCGTGGCGTCAAGTGAAGGTAAGTTTTTAAATTAATAAACTATTGAAATAAACAATTAATTTTATATTAAACCTAATTACACTACATATACATATTCAGTAATATGATAAAGCTGAAGTATTTATTTAATTAAACGTGCTAGTTTCAAATATTATATTCCAAATATAATTTTGACATCGTCCTCATAATTTTGTCGAAAATTTTCTTTTAAATTTCATGCACATAAAACAACATATTTAAATTTAATCTATCTAACCTCATTTTCGACACATACTTTGTGAATATTTTAATTACGGGAGTATTTTATTTCTCACGAGATATTTTGGAGTCAAAATCTTAAAATTGGAAGGAAGATTTTAGTGAAGAACCGCGAGGCTCGTGAAATTTAATTACCACACGCTAATTCCAGGGCCAAAGTCATTTAATATTTTGTATATTACTATGTGACCTTATTATATTTGCCATGATTACCTTGAATGTAATATTTTTTAAAATATAATTTTTTATGTAATGTGTTTTCGTATACAATATTACCGAGACTAACAGTCAACTACAGACAACATAGAGACAAAATTACTAGACTTAGAAATAGAAAGTTGAAATTTGGAAGGACGAAAAGCTAGGCAGCTGAAAGAAGAACTAAGAGAGGATTTATTAAAATCCCTTAATTAAATTTTCATAAGCTCGGTACTTTCTTTAAAGTATACGCCTGACACTACAAAAGTACACATCAACAAATTTACAAATATTACAAGTTATTTATATTATCCTTACCTACATAGAATGAATTAAATAAAGAAAACTAAGACTAGTGACTAGAGCATATAGCTTACCGTACACCCTTCACGCAATATAACCACAGCTTATATAAAATATACGAATTTTCTACGTACGAGAGCACGAGGTGCTCCATATTAATGGAAATAGCTGAGATTATATTCTTCCTTATAAATTTCTAAAGACTAGAAAATGTCCCAAGAATAAATAACGTTGGGATGCTTAAAGAGATTATTATACTCGTAGTATATTCATGACATTGAAGTATTAATAATTTTTGTATGAAATTGTAAATTTCTTACATTAAGCATGTTTTATGCTATATTTTTTGATTCAATAAAATTAATTTTGTTTATTATATTATAATGGTTACATAGTAAATAAGCTTTCCACCCGTTGTATTCAAGTGATGGTCTATCTTCCCGCGGTTAAAAATACAATTGACACATTTTTATAAATATTTTTATATTGTCATCCTTATCAATGAGTAAGACAGTAATAAATAGAGAGAGAGAGAGAGGAAAAGAAACATGGAGAGAGGAATATAGGCAACCTGTAGCTGCATTAAACCTTATCGATCTATTTTGACTGTTTCGGCTTGTAAAATTCGTCAGATTATACAGGATGGAAGCGTCAGAGAACTTTTTACGAAAACGTAAACGAAAAAAAAAATATATGTTTAAATATTTAAAAACAATTTAAGAAATTAAAGATTTTTTTTCATTTCACGATTTTTATTCATACCCTGTATTTCGTGTGACGCACACATACACATAGTACAACAAAAATACTACTTAGCGTTGCCGATCTTCTACTTTTCATTAATTCAAAAATAAAAGGAGAAAGATGAAATCTCTCGTACTCTTTTACGTAATAACCTATTTCTTACAATAAATGTAAACTACGTTTAAAGCTCCTTATTAAGACTGCTAAATAAAATCCTACTTTAAGGATTAACTTTACTATGAAATTATATAAAAATGTATTGATTAATTTTAAATTCTTAATTATGTAAGGCTTAATTATAAAGTATTTAAAACTGTGGTTTCATTTAAAGTGTTGCTTACACTTGAATTATTCCTTTCAAAATAAAAAAATATAGCCACGCTCGAGAATGTAGAGGTAACGTTTTTTTTTTCTGAAATCTGACGCGCTCGAGAATTTCAAATGATGTACTTGTTTTTTCGAATCTTATACTTTATCGTAGACGGGCGGCCATACGAGTATGATGGGGCTCATATTTGGTGGAAGTAAGTACGTAACCGAATACAAGGAATTTTCCAGTATATTAATCTGGCGTGCTGTAGTAAATTCCAAAGTCACCCTCTTCAGCTCCCCTTTGATTAGACTATGAAGGATTCTTATTTGTGATACTATGACATTCGTAAATTTTGATTCAACTTATTTTTTTTCTGTAAATATTATACGTAGTATATTACAGTAGATACTACTAAATGGTTTGTGAAATTGGCAAAAATAAATCTATTTTACTATAAAAGTATTCGATAACAACAAGAAACCAAGATTTTCTACATACATTATTTAAACACGTCTTTATGAGAAAAACCAGTGTAACTATAATATAAAATGGCATCCCACATCCCCTTGTGGATAAAAAGCAATTGCAGTACAAGTCACGGTTGTATAATATTTAAGCAACATAATATTTTTATATTAAAATCAGAAAATAGGATCCGACAAGTATATATAAATCATCTTGCGAAGAATTTAAATTTTACAGCGAATAGAATGGAAAGTAATAAAAGAAAATGCAAAATTTACGACTATAGAACATCATGCAGTGCGTTTCAATTCATTCATTATCCGATTTCGTTAAATAAAAAGAGCAGAAAGTGAAAAAAGTATTTGGAATTTTAGTTAAGTGGGAAACAGAGTGTCTTAACACTAAGTTCCCCGTCGCTGCTATGTAAGGAACATAGTGTGAATCTAATTTATTAATTTATTTATTTATTTAACATAAAATTTATTGTCTAAAAGTCACAAGTTCTAACTAACTTATATAATTGGATTTATTAATATGATGTTTCAAAGGCATAGTCCCACACATATTTTGTATATGTGTTTTATATTAACATATTCAAAGTCCTAAAAGCTTGTGGTAGAATTTCCATGTTAAAAGTTGTTCAATAAAGTTCACTGCGAACTTTATAACGTTCGCCTCACACGGCATTGTTTCCGACGCATTCTTTACAAATTTCTGTTCGCCTTCAAATATTTTAATTAGTGAGATATTATACTTTCATTTGAGAATTTGAAATATTCAAGATAAATTTTTATCCTACGTGTTTATAATTAAAAATATATCCTATATTACATAACATATAAAAGGATTTTTGAGTCAATCGTAGCGCAGAAGCAAGAGTGTGCAAATGTTAAGGCGATGGGTTGTGGGTTTGACTCTCTCATTTGAGGATGAGGAAATGAAATATTTAATATTTTCTTTTCCTCGTACTGGTAACGACAAAGCGTGGCGATGTGTTCTGCCACTCAACCCGCAATACAACTCAGAATTTGAACACCTGGTGTAGCTGCCCTAACCTGCGAACAGACCTCTAATTCTAGCAACGACTGTGGTCTGTTCCCAGGACTCCAGATTTCTTGGGCACTAACCTAACCTAACCTAACCTAACCCGGCCGTGTGGTCCCGGCTTAGAATAGGACCACCCTGGTACTGTCAGTGTCGTAAGAAGCGACTAAAGTACTTGTAAATTAATGTTATTCAATTTAAATAATAGACTCTCAATTGCATTTATTGGAAGTATAAGCAAATTTAAAAACTTGTAGTTACAAAGTTAAGTAGTTATGTTAACAAATGTGTCTCAACTTTTACCACATAAGTTATAAACATTATAATGATAGTAAAATAAGTATTATGGTCTCAACCGTCTAAGTATAAGATGTTAGTAAATACAAATAATTATAATTCCAGGAGTGCACCATCTGACCCAGGTCACCCGCATCTAGCGAGGACTTCGGAAAGATGGGTGTATTGGATAACGAGTCCCGGTCTTAAATACAAATAAGTGAATATAAATATAAACCTAGTAGTGCACTCATCCGACCCAGGTCGCCCGTATCCTATAGCGAGGACTTCGGAAAGATGAGTGTACGGAAATGATTTTTGGTCTCAAAAGAACACTTATGTCATAAAATAATTAAAAGTCTAGCAGTGCTCTCGTCTGACCCAGGTCGCCCGTATCCATTAGCGAGGATTTCGGAAAGATGAGGGCATTAGCAATTGTTAAATAAACGAACTGTACGAATCAACCCCTAAAAAAAAAAAAAACCTAACCTAACCTAACCTAACCTAACCTAACCTAACCTAACCTA
>JBAIZZ010000123.1:829293-1078061 GCA_037355905.1 Heliconius aoede
TTTTTTTTTTTTTATCGTGAGGAAATCCTTTTACGGATACCAGCTTGATTGGGGACTCGAGCAATGGTTATGTGGGACTCACGGACTGGCGTATCCGAATACCCACTAAAACCTCACGGTGCTCCTCCTCGACCGCCTTACTGGCCACGAGACGCGGGAACTATAATCGTCCACGAAACGTGGCGGCGGTAGCCTGCTAGGCACGTCGCGGAGTCAAGGGTGTGTGTGTGTGGACACCCTCGACGGCCTTCTCGGAGTAGCGCGCGGGAGCGACCTGCGCGCGACTACTCGGGCCAGGTTGGTAAGCGGCCAGCTTCCCCAAGCTGACCGCCCTCTGGCTCTTTAGGGCGGAAGGCGGCGGTCGTGTGCCGCCCTCCGGCGACCCGGTCTCTTGCGCCGGATGGCGAGTTCGGCAGAAGCCTCCCTCGCCCGTTCCGCGGACTCCTTCTCGAGCACCACTGCCTCGCAGAAGGTTTCGACCGCTTCCCACGACGTCTCGCTACCGGCCATGGCCTTGACGACGGCCGGCAGTGAAAGGTCGTCCCCTATGACGTCGCAGAGAGCGCGACGTTGGGACGCCCAGGCTGTGCACACCTCCAACGTGTGCTGGGCCGTCTCGTCGAGGCAGTCGTCGCAGTGGTGGCAGCGGGCGTCGGGCTCCCTCCCGGCGATCCGACACAGGTAACCCCCGAAGCAGCCGTGCCCCGTTAGCACCTGCGTGGTGCGGAAGGTTAGGACGCCGTGACGTCGCGCTAACCACTGGCGGAAGACTGGACTAACAGCCTCGATCGTTCTCAGGCCGGCAGATGGTGTCGCCAGCCGAGATTCCCAGACTTCAATTGCGGCTTTCCACACATCCTCAGCGCGTGCTTGGCTCGCCGCTTCCTCGGGCGCCAGGCCCCGACGCCGGCAATAGACCGACGCCAGAGCGAGCGCATCCAGGTCCCACGGCATGACTCCGGCCAGCACGCACGCCACCTCACCGGAGACGGTCCGGTAGCCCCGTATCACCCGGATGGCCATCACCCTTTGCGCCCGTCGCAGCAGGGTAACATTGTGCCGGTCCAAGGCGTCCGCCCAGACGGGAGCACCGTAGAGGGCCATCGACCTGACCACTCCGGTGTATAACCGCCGACTCGCACCGCTCGGCCCGTCGACGTTGGGCAAAAGGCGCGCCAACGCCGACGCCGTCTTCATCAATTTGGGAGCCAGGGCTGTAAAGTGGCCCTGGAAACTCCACCGACCGTCCAGAACGAGTCCGAGGTATTTCATGCTCCGAGCGACGTCGATTCTGACGCCGCCGATGATGATGTGGGCATCGGATGGTGGGCCCTTACGGGGAGCATGAAAATATAGCGCCTCGGACTTGTTTAAGGCGACTTCTAGACCTAGCCGCCTTATGCGACTGACAACCTAACCTAACCTAACCTAACCTAACCTAACCTAACCTAACCTAACCTAACCTAACATATGGATTAGATACGTTGATCCCATTTTGTGATCTTCTCTGCCTTTAGACCTAAATCCCTTTAATTTCTTGCTCTTGGTAGACCAACTCTACAAGAGTTTAAAGTGTATTTAAAAAAAAAACAAAACAATATATAAAACTTTTTCGTTATTTAGTGACTGACATACTTGTGGCGTGGAACGCTACAATTTGTAATGTACTTTTGGAAAGTAAAGAGGAGAATTATAATGAGATTTCTTAAAATTATTGAAAACGATACAGCGTGAAGTTAAAAAAAAACCTTTTTATTTCTCCACATTCTAGGTACTAAAAACACCAGAATTAGCACACAAAAAAAAATAACAAAAAACAAATAAAAAAGAAACATAACCATAATATATAGGCATACCAAACGAGTATAGAAACAAAGTAAAGTAAATGAACAAGCCTGCATACACACTCGTACATGCGTTTGAATCAGCGAGAGCGGAGCTGAATGTGTACTTGTACTTTGTTAGAACTAATTATGTGAACCACGCAGACTTCACCTTCTATTGCTCGCAGTCACGACGGCAGGTCACGAGCCTGTTGCGTTGTCGTGTGCTGAAAAAACAATCACTTGTAAAATTTGTAAAATTTTATACACGTTAAAACTTTCACGCTTTTTATCCGCATATGGCAGGGTAGCTATTTTCCATTTTTCGCCAATTTTAAGAACATTTTGTTGTAGAGT
Organism: Heliconius aoede; assembly: GCA_037355905.1. Lineage (NCBI taxonomy): Eukaryota > Metazoa > Arthropoda > Insecta > Lepidoptera > Nymphalidae > Heliconius > Heliconius aoede. The sequence goes on from JBAIZZ010000123.1 coordinate 831,474, forward strand.
ATTGTTTGTCATGGTGGAATGGGGAAAATTGAGGAAAATTATGAACATAATTTTAACGAAAATATATCGAACCCATAATTATCGATATTGCGCCACGATATCGCACCCCGATAATCCCTTAAATGTTTAGCCTAATGTTAAGACTTCCATTCCTCACGTCCCAAATTTTTCGAAGCCAGAGCGAAGGCATTAAAGTGTTGAAAAATAACAATTAATTACCCTGAGTGGTAACCGAACCCACACCCTACAGTCACACCGCTACCACGACTGGCCTCTTATGTTAATATAGCTTAAAATATTGTAATTATCTAAAATGAATGAGGGCGTCGTGGCACATCAGCACAAGGGTGTGACTGTAACACGACGGTTGTGGGTTCGACTCCCACTCGAGGAAGTGAAATATTTATATTTTTATATCTTCGCTCTGGTGTCGAGGCAAAGAGCGGCGTGGAGTTCTACCACTCAACACAAATTACTTTCAGAATTACTAGGTTCCCTCTGCCTACCCTGATGTGTGCGGGATACACCGTGAAGCTCATTTTTATTTGATTTAAATGAAAGCTTAAAGTAAGTAGATTCACTTAAGAAATTCGTCTTAGTTACTTATGAACTGTTTGAGTCTGCAACTTCAGGATGAATTTATAATAGCTTTCTTTGACTTTGACTTCTCGTACGATGGAGAATGCTTTTTGTCTCTTTGTTACAGTTAGTTCAATTATATTGATAAGAACTTTTATTATTTGGTCTATTTTATATACAGGTGAACTTAAGGCTTAAAATTCTTGTGAAATGTTACTCATATTTTGGTTTTCATATGTTGATTTGTTATTTGTTTTTGTTAGTAATTATTTACACATAGAATAGGTGGTTTGAAAATTATAAAATTATTTAAAAAATAGTATTATTTATATTTCTGTATTCAGTCAGTAATACATTCTTTTTGAGCTTCACGCTATATCCCGCACACAACAGCGTGGGCAGGGGAAATCTAATGGTTAGACATTTCGTATCCCATTAAAACACTACCGTTCCCTACTTTCCGTCGAATGTTGAAGGCATGGCGTTTTGAGTGGCCGAACTTAATCCGGGGATTTGAACCCACAAGCTGTCGCATACTTGTGTCCCTGCACCCCAACTGGCCTCGCTACTTAGTTGCACGGCATAAGGCACTTTTTACACCAAACCCAAACCTCTTACTAGCAGTAACGAAATTTTAATAATGTATAGAGTTATAAAATCTAAAGTAAAATTGCATTTACAGGTAGATAGCTGTGCGTAGAAATAACTTTCAAAGTCGAAATCGACTCACAGATTTATGATCTGGCAACACCATATTGAAATAGGTCATTTATATGCGTGACATGTTCCAAGTTTCAAGTTGTACCGAAGTTGGATTCTCAGTTAGTATTTACATTGTAATTTGTACCAGCGTCCACGTCTTGTACCAGTTTTATTAGTTTGAGTATATTTAACTAGTTGTATCAACAAAGAATGGATCACAAGCGTGCGACTGTAAAAACGACAGGTGGTGAGTTCGATTCCTACTCGAAGAAATAAAATATTTCATATTTTCGTTTACACTTTCGCTCCCCACGGACGGAGTGACGGAAAATAATATATATTGCTATGTTATAAAAATATATAGCTGTATCTTCTATTACTTCCCGTTTCCTCTGGCTTCCTTGATTACTGCTCAGCTACATTTTCTAATACTACTTATCATAATGCCAAACTTACAACTTTCTAAATCCAGTAATTTTGTCTATGGCTTGTCTGTCGACTTACAACGTCGTCGTAACGACAGAGGTTTATTTCCAGTGAAGCTTTAATCAACTTTTTTTTTCGTACAAAGTTTTCACTTCAAAATGCAAACGACATTCATAAAAGATGATTTTTTACTAATTTAATTTCGTTTCTGCTGAATTAAGTAAAAGTTTCTTACTTAATTGTTTTTTTTACAGCTTATCACTGTATCCCGCATGTAGCAGGGTGCGTAGTGTTTAGACTCCCCACTTTTCGCTGAAGGCATTGAGTGTTAAGTGGAAATCAACGCTGCAAAAACACAAGAACGAAGAAATGAAATTATTCAATAATTAATTTCCTCGAGTAAGAACCGAACTCACAACATAGCGTTTAGGTTTACGCTTGTCCCGCTACGCCACGCTGTAGCCACGGTTAGTTTATATAAAATACGTTAATGAAAAGGATTTATCTCCCGTTGATAAGGAACACTAGAACTGATTTACCGCGAAGACAAAGATATATCTAGAGAGGCTGGATTAATCTTAAAATCCTTTTGTCGCCTCGGCCTCGCCTGACGTTGGTTTTCTGCGGATAAACGGTTTTGACAGTTTCATATTGTTTTTGTGTCGTTAGCTGTAGAGGCGCAAGTTTGTTTTGCCAGTTACTAGGCTTGCAAGACTATTTATACTTGCCTATTGCGCTGGTTTTTTTCGGTTGTTAATATTATAAGCTGTATCAACATTTTTTAGTTTAGTTTTAAATTATTTCCACTATTTATTATTTTTTTAAGGTGATGGGTCCGAAGGGCTGAAGATCGAGTGTGGTGGCAAGAATCGGGAAAGGCCTATGTCCAACAGTGCATAATCGATGGCTGTAAATGATGATGATGATTTATTAAAATATATAATGAAAGTGAAAAATAAAAATCAATAAAAATTAAACTGACTTTGCGTCGCTTATGTAACCAAGAGACGAATTACACCTCTTAATGTCGGCCTTGGAATAGCTTAGGGAGTGTTATATAACCTATCTCGAAGACCAAGTACGAAAATTTCCTTTGTATAAAGTAGAACATTCAGCCGGACATTTTTGCGTTACAAAAAAAATTACTTTTCAAATTTCTAGACCGAAAGAAGGTTTTACCAGTATAAGGTAACGATTACCAGCCGTATATTTCTAATGTTTGTTACCTTATATACTTCGTATCAGTAACGTGTTTCATCAATAATAGAACCTTATATTTTATTGAATAAAGCTTCCTTTTAAAATAATGTCTGCGTTGCAATCAAGTATGGTCAGATAATGAGATCAAATTGTAGGTAAACAAACCGCAAACACTACACTTCGAAATTCAAAAGGTTATTATCAACGTCCATATTATCAGCAATCAGTCAAAACTTTAATAAGCTTATTGTTCTTTATCACGCAGCTTTCGGGATTTATGTAAAGCGTATATTTTGAAACATATATTGGAGATGAAGATGTTTGTAATAATAATATAATAATGAAAACAAATATTTGTAAATTTATTAGTTTTTAAAATTATTCGTAGTTAAAAAAAAATCCAGTCATGGCGTGGGGGCACAAGCATGTGAATCTATCTCTGGTGTCAAGTGGTGGCGCTTAGTTTTTAAAGTAAATACAGTGGAAAGCTAAGAAAAGACACGTATCACAACGAGTCTTAAATTTAAACGTAACACCAAACATCTTATTTGTACATATATTTTTACAACTACCCTATACGTCATAAAAACAAGGAAGTAAGGGTATGAGAGAAATATCTCAGTAACTTTGTGACAGTGGTGCAATGCAGTCTTTGCCTAAGTAAGTCATGTCTTGAATAAACAAATACTTTTTTATGTAACTGTTTTATGGAAGGAATTCTAATCTTATCTATTTATAAGAGGTTATTGTGAAATGTAACATATTGGAAAAGCGTTTGATAGAAGCAGCTCTCTTGCTTATATTGTTGTTATGAAGTGGCAGGAGTGGAAACATTTAGCATGGAGCTAAAAAAAACAGGACAGCTACTTCTTAAATTCAGATTTAGCTTAGCCAGAGCCCATTCATCTGATACCACGCTTGAACGGCTTTAATACCAAGTTTGGCCTCCCCTTTCAAGGCTATAATTTTTTTTTTATTTAACCATAACTGTAGAGTTTTCAGAATTTTTCTTAAACAATAACTACCTGTAGATGCTAGCTGCCAAATTTCATAATTCTAGGTCGACCGAAAGTACCCGATTAATTTTGGTTCTTTTTATACTGTAGAAATACGCGTTTGCTATATAATTAGATATATGGTTTGAATTCCAACTCGATATGTCCAAGCGTTCCTGAGATAAAGACTCTTAACAGGCAGCCAGACAGACGGACAACAAAGTGATCTTATAAGGGTCCCTTTTTTCCTTAAAAGGAACCCTAATAAACTCTAATAAATTAAGAAATACTTTTGTGGATTACTTACCTCTATTTGCAAGAGGAAAGATATTTATTAAAATATATTACTCGTTACCATCACCCACTATACATATTTTTTACATTTAGGAAAGAAATCCTCCTTTATATCCTTATTTTTTAAAAATAATAAATCAGCTTCACCTTGTACTTAATTCTTCGGCAGGTTAGGTAGAGGAAACCTAGTGTTAAAACACTTCGCTTTCCAAAATAAAAATTAATTTATTAAATTTATTATATTTTTAATGTACATCAAGAGTGTTGTTCTTCCATAAATAAAAAGAAACATAACTATAAGAATAATAAGAGAAAATTTGTCTAACTCTCAATTCAACAAAATATTTATATCATATAGAGAAAAAAATATACACAAAAATGATTTATCCCACTGGATAAATTAAACCATGAGACCAGCCAAAGGTTTATCACAACTCCCCACGTATATTTTTTAAATACGCCGTGAATTTACGTCTCACGTTTTGACAGCCCTCGTGTCAAGTGGGCTTTTTAACGCTGGGCGCAGGCACGTAGGTTTTTCGGTGGAGGTATAAATTAGATTTCTTAAATTTATGCCGTGAAATAATATTATAAGAGGTCATTGTGACGCAGTGAGAGCGTCGGTGATGATTATAGATTCAACCCTGGTGGGGTAATTATAATCTAATGACCGAAAGCCTTGTGAATAGACAATTTAGTTTATATTTATCCATGAAGAAGCTTCCTGTATAAGTAAACTGGCTATATTATTGGATTATAGACCGTAACGTCGAAAATATTTTTTATATCATCAGTCAAAGTAAGCTACTTAAATACTACATACTACAAAAAGGTAAGGTAGATTGATTCTTCTCAGTAGTTTACACTATATGTACTCGTATATGTATAAAAAAGTGAAGAATAAAAACTTATAGAATATTCGTGAAAACACTGTCTCCTTGGCAGGTGTTTTTCCTTGTAAAAATAATCCACATGAAAGACACACATTTATAGTAAAGCTAGTGCAAAACACGATATCATTTGTGTACTTTGCATATAGATTACTTACTTCAACGCTTTGTTCAAGATAAAATCATAAAAATAAAGGAAAAATAGCTTTACGGTTTTCACCCTGAAGTGACCGAAGAGAGAAGTTTCTCACTCTTCTATTCTATTTTTCAGACATTTCGTATTGAGTGGCGGAATTTTTCTTTCATCGCGCTGCAGATTACATTACACACTCCGTTCCCCATTGTTTTTGCATATTTAGCTGTAGAAATATGACATATTGAACATTTTGTAAGGCTACGACAAAAAAGGTATAATAAAAAATAAGGATATATACAATATATAGGCAAACTTTACCCTCATATGAAAGGGCGACCGTGCTGACGCGTAACATACTTTCGTTACATAGAAATGGCAGTATTTCTTTTATTTTATTTCGACAACTTTCCAGGTGTTATTATTCTTTGTTCTTGACACCAATTTCTGAGTGTAAATGAAATGATTGTCAGGACGATGCCAGTATGCCAGATTTAAAATATTGAGTTGAGTTCCACCTCTCATTTTGAAAACTGAGCGGTAAGCGATTAACGGTATGTTTTTCCATTCTGTCTGTGCTGCTAAGCGGGAAAAGCGTGACGCTGCTTTTTTTTACTTTTTTTTCTATTTCTGAGCAGTACTTATGAGTGTCCAAATAATCGATTATTTTCTTACACTACATTTCGGACAATCCAAATTACATATCAGTAATTAAAAAAGGGTCAATTTATATTTTAATACAAAATGTTAGTGCCGTAAATTTTGTTTTCTACTTCTGTTACGCCAACAAAATTTGACAAAAAAATGAAAGCATGAAGCGGAAACACTTACTTTGATCTCTTTTACATTTCATGCTGGTTGTCTCTGGGTTGATAATGAATAACTAGATCGCCTTTCTTCAAATTATGTCAGTTTATCATTCAAATGATAAAAACTTTAATAAGAAAGATAAGTAAACAGTAGTAACGCCTACATGGATCGCGTTACAGTAGATTAAACTTAAAATCAACACATAATATCACTTATTCTGTTTTATATGCATGCTGTTCAATTACACGCGGTGAGTGTATAACATGTATATGTGAATGAAATAAAATATTTAATATTTATAATTTAATTTTAGCGTTAACTTGTTCTATTTAGCCCATGTTTGCTAAAAATAAATACTTCATAAGTCTTACTTCTCACTTATTTACATTAAAATATAAAGTTTTTTCAAAATGAAACAAATCCCTTTAAGGGCCCCCATTAGAATCTAAAATTTCAAAACGAAAAAAATTACGACGCAGATAGCGAATAATAGTCGCCAAGACGTTTTAATTGTATCAAATTACTTCTAATCATAAACCTTTTAGTGTAATTGAACTTTTGAAATATAAGGATCTATCTAATATCAGGCTGACTTAAGTCAGTACAGCTTGCAGAGACAGACGGTCACAAATTGCCCCGCGGAGACTCACTTTTTTTCATACGGATCCCACCAGTCATTTAGAATTCTCTCTTATTATCAACGGGACAACGTCATTAATAATAGAAAGGATACTTTTCGAGTAAATTTGTCAAAATGTAATTCAACTTCATTATTTTCGATGTTGACACCGACTCGGGTTTGTACGTTTGTCTGTTATTATATTGTGAATATAAACGATGTTTTTAGATTTACTGTTCCCGCGTATAGTAAGTAGGGTATAAGGATATTTTTTCTCTGATACACTCGAAACAAAGGTGATCCTAATTTCGATAGATACTAAATTCTGCCATTAAGGATGTAAGGTCTCAAAAATACGAGTAGGAGGTTTTTTTTTTGGTATAACAGTTTCCCAATACTTATCTTCCTTCTCTTGTTATCTTGGAATAATAATATTTGACTAAAATACGAAATGTCAGTCACTTCCTATTTATAGATCTTGAACGAACCCTTTCAAGCAAGTTTCCTTCATCAACATTAATTTCGTATAAAAAAAAACGTTATCACTTCGCAAAAATTTTTTATCCATTCTCTGAACCGTCAACTTAATAAGTGTATTTTTTTTTTTAAATATTCAGTACAGTGAAATCTGCCATTCTTTGGCATGAACTTCCTTCTGAAATACGACATTCTCAAACCCTTAAAAATATATTTAAAAATCGTCTAAAAGAGTATCTTTTCAATTTATAACTGTAGTTTATCTTTATATCGTTTGTGTATATATTATGTAGATTTATATAATATATTTATAAGATTGTATGTAGATATTATTTTAAACCTAATTGTTCACTATATTCTATCGTTATTATAACACTTTTTATAATTCTCAATAAAAGCTTAATCAGCGAGTTATATTTGAAATTGAAGAGGATTTTTGTTTCATAATAACCAAACCAATTATAGAATTTTCCTATATTTTTGTGGATTCAGCATCATTGTTTTGAACTTTTTTGTATAAACTTCGCCTGAATAAAATTTTCAATGAACGTCGAGTTGAAATGATGCATTGAAACTGTTCTGTGAAATATATATTGTCTTACGAAGTTCATTAAAATTCCCTGTAAATCACCTCTAGTCGTAGTCTTGTTAAAATATACATAGTATAATAATTTTGAAATTTATAGCTATCTTCACATTTTCATTTAGTCTTTAAAAAATCGTATTTTTGATACATGCCAAATAAAGAGTTAGATTTTTATATTATTTTATTGAAAATATGAAAGATGTATATCTATACATTTATATAAATATGAACGATGATATTTTTTTAAGATTTATTATCTGAATAAATCTGATATTGAAATAAACCATAAAATAATAAAACAAAAAATAAAAAATAAAAATAAAACCGATCAAATTCGAATCAAACTCGCATACGTGGGCTACGTACTTCACTTCAATCCCGCTGCTGGTATTTGTATGGGTTACATCACGCTGTATCCCATACAAATGCCAACAGCGTAGGCAAAGGAAACCTCGAGTGGGGATCGAACCTACACCCTGTCGCGCCTACAGTCACAATTTTTTTTTTAAGAATACATCATTCATATTCTTGTATCAACAATATTATTGTTATATATTCTTAAAAACGAAATGCGTTCAAAAGATAAATAAAACTTTACCACGATTTATGTTTAAAGGAGTTTACGAATTTGGCTCTTTTTCAATGTATTTAAAATATGTTTCGATATCATAACAGTAAGATGTGATATTCTAGAAACTTATTTTATTCTCAAAGTGTGACTGTTGACCCGACTGGTTGTGGGTGCGATCCCCACTTGAGATAAAATATTTATTTAAACTTATATTTCCATTTCTCTGCTGTAGTGTCGAGGCAAAGCGCGCCACGGAACGGAGTTCCTTAATAGGGGATAAAGCGTGAAGCTGATTCTGCCTATTTTATTTATTTAAAATTATAATTTACAACCAAAATTATATACAATTTTAACTAAAATAAATTTATTACACTTAATTAAAACCAATTTAGTTATCCTGTATATTTTAGAGAAATCAAATAACGCATCAAACTTAATTAATTAATTGTATACAAATTGGATATACAACTATATCACGTAACGGTAATTAGTAGTATAGAACTTTGTGTCGTTACGTATGATCACCTGATAAAAAGTTATTTCAAGGTCAGCTCAGCTTAAATCAAAGCTTCAAGATATTTCCCGCAAATCACCGTTGTAGGAAGAGGGAACCTAGTTAGTAGTTGTGGTCGAGTTAGGAAAGTACCAGAAAGAGGCATGAATGAAAATATTGAACATTTTATTCCTCTGAATATAAATCGAACCCATAATCGTTGCTTTTACAGTAGGCGTATGCTACTGCGTCATGACGGCCTCAATAAAAGCCTTTTCCTTCCACCGCCATTTCCGCTGTCATGTCATTTCTGCTTTTTCAAGTCTAACTTATAATTATAAAAAGACACAACAATGTAGTCAAATCTTAAACAAACTATAGAAGTTATAACATAGTCTGTTTATTCTAAGTATATAATTTTAACTTATTTCTTTAATTGAATCCCATCTCCCCGCGCCGCGACGGCACAAACCAAGATAAAAATAATCATTCTAAAATTATGTTATAATTCGTAAGAAATTCTATTATCTTTTCATTTGCTTACTGTAAATATAACAAGAAACGTATTTTCGGGGCATTTAAAATTTTCTTTGTCTCGTTAATGAGACATCAGAGTCTTTCAAATATTTGTATTACGTATTTAACTTGTTAAAATATTATATTTTTGTGCCTATGTTTTTTTTTTATTTTATGTTTGAAAATCATAGATATCAATAAACTTTGGTAAATATTTTTAAAAATAATAATTTGTCAACAAAAATTTCTTTTGATCTTCAAATAATTTAATAATTTAATACAAATAATAAAATAAGTCACTCAACACGCAATGCCACGCGAATTCGGTATAAAGTAGGGAACGGAGTATCTTAACACTAGGTTCTCTCTGCTGTGTGCGGGATACAGTGTGATAAAATAAGTCACTTTATGTGGTTTAAAGAAACTAAAAAAATTGACTAGTGAAGAAAAAAATATATAACTAGCCTTAGCACCAGAGCAAAGAAATTAAAATATGAAATAATTAAATTTCCCGAGTGAAAATCGAACCCACAATCGTCACATTGACAGTTCCACGCTTGTACCACCAAGCCACGTCAGCCTCAATAGTACTTACAGTATAATATAATTAAATATTTAGTGTAAAGTAATCATGTAAATTGAACGTCGTTTAAGTACGTCGTAAGATCAGGGTGTACTTAACTACAATACTTAATCTTATTTAAATTTATTAATTGCAATTATTTGTGATCAGCGTTGGCAATTAAGCGGTACACCGCAATCCGATCAATCGCGTCCCACAATTATTCTTAATTAACGTCAATTAAACTGTAATGGTGCGAAGAAATCTACTAATGCCAGCGATTTATATACTATATGACTATTGTATGTTGAAGTTAATATCCGTGGACCTACACTTATAAAATTTCAATCAGTTAAGAGATTATTTTCTATTATCATCGTGCAATGGCAAACTCAGGCAATTTTGGTCATTTAAGTAACCCTTGTAAGCAACTGAAACTAATTTGTCGTTATCTATATCTTTGCTCTGACATTTGGTAAGAATATATCTTACCAAGTGAATTTTCTGATTTTTCTTAACCAGGTTATATTACGTAACCCGATTGGTGTAGAGACCAGATTACACTGCCTGGCTGGATGTTGGTATTGACAGAACTTGCTGCGTAGACTGGTACCTCGACTGGTGGCCCTAATTATTTGTAGTTAACCTTGTACCACATGAGAGCATATGCCCATAAACTGAAATTTGTTAACTCTTGTACTTCCCGAGCCTGACTCACAGCACAAGTACAAGAGCGTTTTTTTTTTAAATTAAAAATTAGGATAATACAAAAATCAAATAGATATAGTTCAAGACACAAAATGTCTATCTCAATGATTTGGTTAATCATGTTGATTCAAATCCCACAGAAAATTAAAGAAATAGATCATCATTCAGTCACTTATGAATAAGTGGAGAACGGAGAGTCTTAAAAATATATTCTATTTCCACACAATCAGTGACAATAACAAAAAATTAAATTTTGTGTATGCAAAAATTAATATCATCTTGTCCAATTTTAAAAGCTTTTCAATATTGAAACACACACAATGTTTCATACGAAATTAAAATAATGAAATTCTATCTGTAAAGTGAACATTAATACGTTGACATGTTAAAAACAAAAGCCGGGGCTTATTTTCTGTACAAAGAAACAATATTCTATATGCAAATTAATTAATTAATTTATTTTTTTGCTATTATATTTCACGCTGTACCAGGGTAGGCCGAGGGAGCCTAGTGCTAAAACACTCCACTCTCCTCTCACATCCAAATTCTAGAGGCATAAAAAGGAAAATATGATGAAATGGCTCATTTCCTCGAGTCAGAATGGAGCCTACAACCTGTTACATTTATAGTCTCACGCCTGTACCCTTGCATCCAGTCGTGGCGCGGCCTGAATTGTAAGTGTAATAAATTAATTTAACTTTCTTGACACAGACAATGATAGGATATCTAAATCCATCATTAGAGCAAATTTTAAGGAACTAAAATTAAAATTGTAAAGTATAAATTTATTTTATACATTAAAATTTGCTTTACGAAGTAGTGCAAGTAAAATATTTACCTTTTTAATAATTCTTTGACGGGTGGTTAAGTCCGTTGTGAAAATGATGAATAACAAAGTGGGTGTTGCGCTATGGAAATTACGATAAGGTGTTCTTAAAATATTAGTCGTTCAGCGTATTACAATACTAATAACGAGGTCAGTCGTGGCGCAGCGACTTGCGGCTGTAAACGCAAGGGATTGTGGGTTCGAATCTTACTCAAGGATTTTTTTTAAATATTTTCATTCAGATTGCTACTTGTGGGGTGCAGCTTGTTGCTGGACAAAAAAATTGTCACTTGATATTGGAGACATAGATCCTATTTTACAATTTTTTTTTGTAGAATATTTTTCATAAAGCCAAGTATTGTTATAGCGTGTAATTGTACTAAATGTTTAAAGTATAAAGATGTAAGAGGAAAATAAGAACCCATTACCACATTCCAAATATATATACCACAGAACGCTCTTCTAACCTGAAAAAAAAACAATTCTATATATAATATAAAAATTGATAACAGGTAAAAATGATTCATTCCGGGCATATTGAATGGAGGCCGTAGAGAACTATTTAGCTCTCAAATTAAATGCGAATCCAAGTTTGTGTAAAAAGCACTTATAGTGAAGGAGCTTTGATCGCGTTGATTCCAGCGAGAAAAATATATATTTCTTCGTTTACTTAATGAGCTCCGGATTTTAGAGGGACGCTTGTTTAGGCCTCGTTGTTTGTTTTCACGTTAAATGTGAAATTTTAAATGTAAAATTTGCAAATAATTAATGTGTTAGTATATAATAATTAATTGTTAGTGATTGCAACACACATTATATATTTTCTTCGAAAATTGTATCAATATGTAGATCTGATATAAAATATAATATATAAATATAAATTTTGATATATATAATTTATCAAAATTTACTTTAATAGAGATAATTTTTTTAATTTGTATTTCGTCTAGACTTTTATGGAAGCGAAGGAGGTGTTTTTGATCATATAGAAATAATCAGTTGACCACGACATCAACACAAACATATTTTTTTATTCCTCCACTAGTTTCTGATGTGACTGCGTTCAAACAAATAAACTACAACTTAACTGAAAGAGGTCTAATTCACATTATTCAAGATCACAATAAATAAAATAAAATATAACTTCAAATATTTATTAGGATTCTAAAATCTATTGGGTCTCAGATCATCAGACATAAAGGGTTCAGGACATAAAAATAGATCCGTATTCCATGATCTCTATATTACTGGTTCTTAGATACTTTGTATTTGTTCGTCTTACAAACCTTTACATGGGTTATTTTTAGTGTAACCAAGTTAGAACGCACTCACTCGTTGGCGTTTGCCTCTGGCGGGAGTCCAATAACTCTTTAGTTTTCTTACTTCTATTTTTAAGTGTTATAAAACAGAGTTAAGTTACTTGGTAGAATTTTATTTGACATCTCGAGCGTATTTTCTACATGGTTTAAGTTATTTGACTATATTTAAGACTGTAGTTGACGGTTGTAATGAGATTTTTGTGATTGATTTTTTTTATACTAATTTTATTCCTTTTACGTAGCTTTAAACCAACGATATAGCATGACATAATTTTTCCCTCACGATTTTAAATTTTATACAGAATTAGATTTGACTAGAACAGTCAAAAATACTTTTAAACTTTCTCTTTTTATACAATAAACTCAAATTTTATTTAAAAAAACACAAAACAATGTGTGTAGTATTTTAGATTAATACAGCCAATATAAAAAAAAACATCCACAACTTTAAGCAAATTCTAGAAGACGGATAAATCGAAATAACGATAGATACATTTATCTACAAATCCATTCTGCGAATAGAGTTGAGCGTGATAAATAGCTGTAGACATTTGGCTGAAACAAATGTTTACCAGCTCCAGTAGATGTAGAGTATTTCACACGCAGGAGGCCCCAATTCATTCTGCTTAATCAGATGAAATAAACTGCGTATTCCCTTCTGGAGGATAACTGATAGAATTCATAGGGTTTTTGTTACTTTGTCCATTTTGCTTGTCTTTTTCTGGTCTGTTTGTCTGTGTGTTTTTGTTTTTTTATAGCTTCACGCAATATCTAGGAAGAAATCTAGGAAGTCAATATTAAGACATTCTTTTCAACGTCCGATTTCTTCTCGACATCGATGAATTCGAGTAGCGAAACTCAACTCTACCTTGGCGACAAAATGAAAATAATTTATTTCCCCGAGCGGGATCGAACCCACAACCATCGAATGAAAACCAAAAAAGATTATACATTTACATATTTTTTCATATGGAGCATTAACATAAAAAAAAATGAAATTGTAAATATTATAAGTATTTTTATAAGTATAATCCCTCAATTTATGTTTGCATCTCTTTGAACATTACGCGTGTTTAATTTTGTGTAAACAGGTTACATACATTATTTACACGACATAAACGACAATTATAACAAAATTTAAAATATCCGTCGCCGGGCACAAGCGTGCGACTGTAATCGCAACAGGTTGTAGGTTCGATATCCACTCGATGAAATTAAATATATATTGATATTTTCATTTCCCTCCTCTGGTAACGAGGCAAAGCACGGCGTTGAGTTCCGCCACTCAACACGCAAGTCTCCAGCTTAAGTACGATAGCCTCACAGTATATGTATTTTTTATATAAATGGAATATTAATCGATTAACAATATTTCATTCCAGTTGAATCAAAAGCTAATCTGTGTTTAATAGTTTCCAATAGACGCGGCCGGCTGGCTTATTGTAAAGATAAATTATAGCCTGTACTGTATTGAGGGTGAGATCATCTAAATTTTGCGATAGATTCAGCCTAAATTTCTATTTTAGTAAAAATAGTTCAATGAATTAAAAAATTACATTGCTGAAATCTATTATTTAAATTTATATTTAATCTTATGAAGCCCTTCCGGCGAGGCCAGTCACGCATCGGACCAAGCATATGACAGTAAACGCCACCCACCATTAAACACGTAATGCTTCCTTAAATCGGCGGAAAATGGATATCAGAATGTCTCAACACTCTCTTCTCTTCTCTTGCTATGCTTACCTTGCTACACACGAAATACAGAGAGAAGCTGAAGAAGAAAAAATATTTAATTGTCAATTCCTTGGTACAAAATTTAGTTATTTCTATTCTATTATAAAAGTTATCCATCTTCTATTCAAAATATTTTTTATACACAAAATAAACATGTCAAGAATAAAGGCTTTGCGGTCGTCCGCCACGCTGAGAGTAGTATATTCTAAACACTTATACGAGAGTTTGTACCGCCCTACGTAAGCTAAGTACGGTTGTTGATTCTTATATTCAATATATTATATAAATCTTTTTATTTCTATGAAAAGTGTATAGTGGTCCGATACTTCAGTTGGCTTAATTTTCTTTTTTGTGATATTTCATTTAAGAATATTTACTTACGCTTAGCGGGATAGGCAGAGAGAAGTCAGTGCTATGAAACTTGGTGGCGCGCTTTGCCTAGTTATTATGGAGACAATGAAAATATGTTATAATAACTATTTCATTTCAATATTTTTTGAAAGGGTATCGCTTACAGTCGCACGCTTCTCCTATTCCGCCATGGCTGTCCCAAATTTATAATATGGTAACAATTAATATGAGACAGTCGTGGCGCATCGGCACAAGGTGTGACTGTGTTGATGGCGATGGTTGTGGGTTCGATCTCCACTAACGATTATAATAAATTGACGAAGTGAAATATTTGTTAACATTCATTTTCATTTCTCCGATCTGGTGTCAAAGCAAAGAGCGGCGTTGAGTTCCGCCACTCAACTGTTTTTTTTTTTATTTTACCTTCACGATGAATCCCACACACAGAATGAATCATGGGAACTTAGCTTTTATTAAGACACTTTGTTCCCAATAAGAATCGTTCTCAACTAAATATATTAATTATTATGATAAGTATAAGATAAACAAATATAAACTTTATTGGCATTAACTTTAAGAATTACAATGGGAAATCCTATTTCTGGATGATTTTTCGAAAATTCTAATTTTGAGAAATCTCATTACTTCTGTATATTCGCCAACCCCCTATATCATAATTTTTCATCTTTCTAGGTCCAGTATTTTGTCTGTCAGTCAGATGGAATAGCTATATAAATGTATAGATTACAACTATTTTAGAACGAGATTCGATACGGACCACTAAACAACAAAGGATTTTTCTGTATGAGCCTACAGGCCAATGGAGCGTATGCAATAATAATAATTGGATATCTCTTGCTCATATTCGTTAGTCATCTATATATTGTTATACTTGTACACTTTGGGAAGAAAGGAGATGCCTATAAAGGCATCTGGGGTCCTTTTAGGCCAACAGATTTTATATAAGGTTTTTATATTTTTCCGAATAAAAATATAATCATCGTATTTGGAGGCTTGTCTAGTCATTTAACCATGACTTTCAAAATTTGGATGCTATTGATTTGGATCCCACTTACAATTACTAGTTTTTATATGGCTTCGTTCGCATGGTCAGATAGAAAAAACAAGTGTACGCAACATGTACGGAAGCTTTCAGACCCGTTGTTAAAAAAGGATTATTCAACACAAGAAATAAAACTATCCGAAACTGTAGCTTCTTTTATTAAAGCGTTCAACCGAACAACTGTACATGTTATACAGATATATCAGATGCAGATTTATAATGTTATACGTATGTATGTTCATCAGCTCTATCTAATACCTATGTTTGTATTAGTTTTCAATAATAATAATCAGCTTCACGCTGTATCCCGCATACAGCAGGGTAGGATGATGAGGATGCCTAGTGCTATGACACTGTGTTCTTTTAACGCCGGGCTTTTGCCTTGGTGCCAGAACGAAGAAATTATATATATAAATAAATATTGATTCATCCTTTCAAGTGGTGATCGAGCCCCCAACCGTCGCATAACAGTCATACCCTTGTGCCCTGCGCCACGACGGACTATCTCTAAGTAATAATTATTTCTTATAACTTTATTTCTTAAAAATTATAGATTATTAATGTCTCCGAAACAGAAAAGTTCATAAATTTACAATTCAATAGCAGCCAATTGTTCACCGAGATGTTCTAAATTACCTTAACATATAGCAAAGACATATTTCAAACGCGCGCTTATTCGCACCCCGCTGTACTTTACGTCTTCATAAAAAGAAAATATGGTGAGATTTTTGCTGGTAGTACACCTAGAAAGACAGTATTTTAATATAATAATTTTTTAAATATTATTTTTAATATGGATTGAGGTAATTTGTCTAGTTTTTCTATTGATTAAATTAACAAGTTTAAATAATTGATGGATGTTTAGATTAAAGCTGTACTTTTGCTAAGTTGCCTAAGTGTAAACACTAAGTGTAAGCGAATACTGGGCACTTCCGCCAGGCATGAATCATTACAAACAAATGAGCTGAAACTGACAAACAACGTAATTTGTTTTGTTTCAAAGATAGTAGGAAAACAAAGGATTTCATCATAAAAGTAAACACTATAAGTTAATTTTATAATGATAATGTAGGTGGAATATGATCAGAAAAAAAATTCATTACTTTTAACCGGCAAAATTAAAATAGACGTGTACTACAAAAAATACACATGAAATACAATATATTAAACCAAACACATATTAGTTAAAATCAATTGAAAAATATTTATTACAATCTCGCTAAGTAAATATCAAACAAACTCATAATACGCTATATGCTACAGTTTTCCTATTTTATCGTAACAATTTATTATGCTCTTTAATCACATGGCTCTAGGAGATATTGTGGTGACCTCGTTTGAAAAACAGGAACTTTAATAGAATACATCCACTTCCATCCAACGCCACGTCCCGCCAAAGTTTGTATAGTTTAGCGGACCGTATATCAGCGGCGTCTAACTAAAGCCTTGAAAATGGCTCTGAATATGTTATGAGACCAATATTAAACTGTTACAGAACTCGTTTGGACTCGCTAATATTTATGCTGATCACGAATTGGGTGTCTTTAATTATATTTCTTGATATATTACGTGACAATCCATATATGTGACATGCAGCCAGAGGGAATATGGAAAATTAGTGTTAAAACACTCTGTCCCCATTAACATCCCCCTTTCCCACTTTCCGCCGAAAAGTAACTAGTTGGCAGTTAATGTGTCGTTTTTCAGTTTAATAAATTAGATATATTTAGAATATTTATAAGAAGAGATATATAATAAATTAGATAGAATTTCACATATACAATCAAGAATAAATGAAAGCTAACAATTAAACCGTTATAAATTTACATATAAGGAAATAAACGACGACATTTTCTTAAAAAATACTCAATTATGAAACTTATACAAAAATAATATTTTCTCAAGCGACCGGAAGTCTTTTCTTTAATAATTTCAATCGTTGAATACCTAAGAAGCGTAAAGTACTTCCGGTTCGAGCTCTCGGTCGTTGGTCTGACAAATTGTCGGTTCCCGCAACCGGATCGCGACATCCCTATTTTGAATGTGGACAGAGCTTTATCCCTTAAACTAGAAGCCACAACAAACTTTGTTCCGGCAGCAACTTTTTGTTTTTGCTGACTTTAATTATGATTTGTAGGGAATTGTGTTGTTTATGCTGTAATTGTTATAATTAGTTTATTTTGGATTTACTTTTAGCGTATTCAGGGAGCAGCACAAGGGTGTGACTGTGATGCGACGGTTGTGGGTTCGATCCCCACTTGAGGAAGTGAAATATTTATTTACGTTTATATTTCCATTTATTCGCTCTGGTGTCGCAGCAAAGGGCGGCGTTGAGTTCTGCCACTCAATACACAATGCCTCCAGAGTTTGGTAGAAAGTGGGGAACGGAGTGTCTTAACACTAGGTTAATTGATTGTTTTATATTGGTTAGGTTAGATTAGTATAATAAATTTAACAGTAAAAACAGTAAGATTGTTAAATATAAGAGATACTGATTGTTTTTTTTTTATTCTGTTAGACATGTCCAAGAGGCGTCACACGTTTACAACCTTAAATATTGAAGGTAAAATATAAAGGCCATAAGATTTTATTATGATATTTTAATAGAGACCGAAATGTGACTTCGTTTTTTACATTTTTTAATAAAAAATATCCTATGTTATTTCCAGTACCTCTAAGAATAGTGCACAAAGTGTCATGATAATCGGTGGAGTAGTTTTGGCGTAAAAGCGTGACAAACAAACTTACATTCAGGCTTATTATATTATTATAATGTAAATTCGAAACTCCTTACAAGATTTCACTTGTCTGTGCGTAAAATCGTTGGTGTTGGGTAAGTTAGACGCTGACTGCGTCTATATATTGTTGTTCTTTAGAAGTTCGATATCTAAATTGTACGGACTAACTCAATGCCAAAGTTTAATTTACTTAACGCATTAGAAACTTAGACAGATTAACTTGCTATTTAATACGAGTACAATATGATTAACTTTCATTTCCTGTTTTGTTATTTACTTTTGAAAAATATAAAGATGACAGGTACTGGATGATGACGGTTGATCGATGATGAAAAGATTTGAAAGTTACTTAGTTTAGGTGGAGGTTCATATTTTTTTCAGGATTTCCTTTTAACATGTATTCTCCTATTGTTAACGTTATATATTTTTTTACCGCACAATCTCCTTTATATGCTCTCCATACACCATTACATTGGTGTAAGAACAGAACAGAAAGTTTGGAAGCGTGTGAATTAAAAAAAATATTATTTCTATTCCATTCATATTTTCTAGGCCATCGTAGCGCAGGGGCGCAAAATGTAACTGTAGACGTGACAGGTTGTGGATTCAATTCCCACTCAAGAAAATAAAATATCTATTTAAATTTATCTTTTCATTTCTTCACTCTGGTGTCGAGGCAAAATGCGGTGTTGAGTTCCACTTAAGCATAATCTCTTCAGAATTTGGCGTAAAATGGAGATCGGAGTGCTTAACACTAGAAAAAAAACTAAATAAATAAAAAAACTAAAAAACACAATAAATAATAGTATCGCAATTTTGGAATAAGATAGTAATAATATTTTTAAAGTTGAAATTAAAATTGAATATTTGAATATTTGAATAAAAACAGGTAGATCCCACGTTAATGTACTTATTACGAATGAATAAACGGGTTCGAAATATTATTAAATGAAAATTTAATTATTAAATGAAGCTTTGAAAATATCAAGAGACTAACATTAAACAATTAATATTAATTCGAAATGTAATTAATATGCTTATTTCAACTTAAACATAGTTACATCAGAGCTGTCAGATGAAAGGTTACTTCGAAAGTTAATTTGACGTCATCGCAAATTCTAAATTATATTAATTTTGACAATTTTATGAAATTGTTCATCTTTTTTTCCTTTTTTTTAACCGACTATCAATTCATTTTTTTGTCAGGTAAAAGCTTTTGACTGGGTGAACCGATTTTGATGATTTTTTTTTATTTCAAAGTTGCTTGGCGCGTTGCGGTCTCTTTTTATTTTGGCCCCATATCTGACAATAGTATCTGTGAGAATGTGTGAAATTCATGTGTTTTAAATTTGCATTAGGTATATGAGACAAATGGACGAATATAATTATGCCGTGTGATCCCGGCTTAGAATAGGATCAACCTGGTACTGTCGGTGTCGTAAGAGGCGACTAAAGTACGTGTGTTAGTCACGTCGCCAGTAATGGCAACACGCATGGGCAGACTCGACCGGATTAATACCACCCTCGGTATTTAAAACCGACGTTAAGTACAGCGGTGTGGCTCTTGCCACTGCGTTTCGCATTAGGTAATGCCGGGACCCGGCGCCCAACATCCTCCACCTTAAAGGCCGGCAACGCACCGGCGTGCGTATACGTGCGTTGAAGTCGGTTTTGTTTTCTTAAAAAATATTTTATTAGCTTTACGCTGTATCCTGCACATAGCAGCGTAGGTAGAAGTAAAAAAAAATCTAATGTGAAGTTGTGAGGCGTCACATTGAATATAACCACGTAATTTATTACCGACAAAGTCATTTCATTTTGATTGGAGCTTACACAAGAAATCCAGTGTAATAATAGTTCTAAACGGTCGTTTTTCTAGTTTAACGTCACTACAGGGATTTCGATAGCATCTTAGGAACATTTTTCCGAGAAAGTTTGACAATTTTTTGTTTAAGTTATGTTTAAAGAATAAATAAAGTGATAGATAAGGTTTTTAAATTTATTTTTTAGCTTCATAGTGTATGCTGTTCATAACTGGGTAGGTAGAAGGAACCTGGGTATCTAGTGTAAAAACACTCTAGTCCATTAACATAAATGTATTGCCACTTTCCGGCGAAGTCTGGAGGCATTGCATGTTGAGTGGCAGAACTCAACGGAAGGACGGAGGAAAGACGACATTAAATATATCATTTCTCATTTCAATAAGTAAGTGAAACATTTTGTGATCTCCGCCGAAAAAAACAAGCACAGTATCTTAACAGTAGTCTTTCTACCAACTTTGAAAAAACAAGGACAAGCACATAAACAACAACTTTTTCTCATATTATATACCTTATAATAAGTTTACAATGCATACATGCTATTTAATACATTATTAATTTGTTCATTTTGTATAGAAAGATATCTAAAATAGCAAAAAAAGAAAATTAAACATATTTTTGGCAGATTAAACGTACGGCACTTGCCGTAGAGGCTTTTCTTCCTTTAATATATACAATCTTATTCTCATGAGAGGAGCACCTTTCAAGTATTTTTCATTGTTACTCAGAATAATACATGACTGAAGTCTAACAAAGAATCCCGTTACTTGGCCTAAAGTGTCTATAATAAAAATCATCTTTCCTAAAATTATTATTATTTTATATTTATACGTAAAATACTTACTTTTGAATATAAACACGACGGTTATGAATTTGATTCTTATTCGGGGGGAACTAATTATTTTAATTTGATCAAAATTATAGTATTTTTATTTTATCAAGCCTAACAGAGGGTAGGCAAGGCTCAGTGTGAAGTTCTGCCACACAAAACACAATATCACGAAAGTTCGGCGGAAAGTCTGAAACGGAGTGTCTTAACACTAGATTCATTCTAACCACTTGTTATATATGGGATAAAACATCGATTATTTTGATTACAAAATAATAATAATTCTAATATTAATTAGAGATACAAAATTTAAGACCAATATATAATAAAAAATATATCTAGATTCTAGACGAATGTTTGAGCTAGCGTTGTGCAAAAAAATTACGAAATAGTGATGACTAAAGTTGTATTCATGATAATAATAATAGATGACATATTTTTATGCGAATAAGATTCATTCTACTTTGTTTAAAAATATTTTTAAAATTTCTGTTTAATAAAAATCCTTATTAAATCTCTGAGCTCACTCTTTGTTGGAGTTGTACGTCCATTCTTCCACATTTTTTAATTGCAATATATTATTTTATTTACTTATTTAGCTTCACGCTTAATCCCGCACACGGCAGGGTAGGCAGAGGGAACCTAGTCTTGAGACTCCGATCCCCACTTTCCACCGAATTCTTGAAACATTGCGTGGTGAGCGGCGGAACTTAGATTCGCGCTGTATCCTGCACACAGCAAGGTGGACAGAGGGAACCCAGTGTTAAGATATTCCGTTTGGGCGAAATTTGAAGCAATGAAAAATATACGTGTTTACAGTTACATATTGCTTACTCGTGCTGCCATGCCACGACTGGCTTCAATATAAAACAAAATATAAAATATATGGAATTAAGATCCTTATTGAAGAGCTATTTCAACATACATCTAATTATGTTGTTTGCGATAGTTATTGAGTCTTCACGCATTCAAAAGCACATGCGCACAAGCACTCGCGTATTTGAACGCACAATTTCAAATACTGATAATTAAAAATTCATACAATCTTAACAATTTTTCAAACATTCTTTTTTTTTTAATTTCTATTTCTAATAATCGTAAAAGTCAATATCAAAAGCTAAAAAAAAAAAATTGCGGGACGTACGAGTACCTAAACTACAACCACCGCGTGCATGGAGAGTTGGCCAAATATTTATGGAGCAAAATGTGCCACGATACCGCTCGTAATGTCGGTAGACTAACGAATTTAGATTTAATAGCTGTAATAAAAGCTCTCGGGAACTAGAACTTTCATTAATCTTCAGTTGAGATGGAAGTTTCGTCATATTGAGTAATATAATCAAACTAGCGGCCTATCCCAGCTTTGCTTAGAAGGGAATATGATTTCTACACAGGCACTATTTTTCAGCTTCACGCTGTTTCCCGCATGTAGTACGATAGGCAATGGGAATTTAATGTTAAGACTCTTTTAATTTGATTTAAAGATTTATTATTTTATTGAAAATTATTTTTAAAGCTATTTATTTCTTGAGTAATAATTATTTTAGCACATATATTAGGATTGTGTTAATTTGAAACTTTTAGACTGATTGAAACAAAATACCATGTAGCACAAACGTCAAACAGAATATCATGAAAATTCCAAATATTGCCACATTGCTATAACTCTTTTTTGATGTGTTGTGTGCGAATTTGTATTTATTTTAAAAACTATACGTCAAAGTAAAAAATATATATTTATACTTGTTTTTGCATATTTTGTAATATATGTTATTTAAATTTTGTATTTAGAGTAGAAACTAAATGTATGCCAACTATATCTTATTTCTTTCCACACCATTTAACTTCTGGATATCTAGTAACCCTAATACTTCCAACCATATGCTAGTAAATACTAGCATATTCCCGAGTAGTATAATTAATTCTCCCGGGTGACAATCGAACCCACAGCCGTCGTGTTAACAGTCAGTAACTTTATATTCAATCTATATAATCCCTACAACAAAATATATAATTTCTCCACAAAATAACCAATTGGATAGTAATAATAATAAAAAGCAACATTTCCGGGTCAGAGTGGCTCCGGAGTCGCGTCCGGTGGGACATCTGCATAGAGACTCTATTGAACGAAATGTACCGGCTTAATGTGAAAAATAACTGTATCCCTCTTGAGTTTAATATTTATAAGATTAGTAATGGTTTTTTTTGTTATTTATAAGTTTTTTTTCAGCTCCGTGTGTGTAAGTGGAGGGAATATAGTGCTAACACACTCCGTTTCCCAATTTCTACCAAATTATTGCGGATTGCGGAGGTTGAGGATAACGTATTAAGATGCAGGATAAGATGTACAGCTAAAAATAGACAGTCAATGTACTAATTAATGTACAGTTTCTAAAATTATTATCCTTTCATTGACAACATTTAATATAAACTAATATAAAACAAACTTTTCTTAGAATTTCATAGTAACATTTCTTAGAAAGAATTTTTAAACTTTTGAACTCACGATTTATTGAAAGTCTCATGTAGAGTCATTACGTTAGATATCTCTATATATCCAGGGTTTTTTCTAGATAAATTATAAAAAATTATACTTAGCCAATTTTGCATAAAATTAAGAAAGTGATTAAAGGATTAAAGAAATCCTTTTTTTTATAGCTTCACCTTGTATCCCGCATGTAGCAGAGTAGACAGTGGGAGCCTAGTGTTAAGACATTCCACCCTCCATTGTCCGCCTGATTTTGGAGGCTTTGACGACGCGCTTTGTCTCAACATCAGAGCGTAGAAATGAAAATATTAAATACTAAATTTCCCTAAACGGGAATCAACCTCCGTAACCTGGTGCGGTTACAGTCACACGCTTGTGCCCGTACGTTTTTGATAGGATAAATATCAATTTAATTTGTAATGTCACTAATTCAGATCGAAATGAGAACGCAGTGACATTAAATTCTCTCCGCTTACTTTGCTGGAAAAAATATTTTTATAAAAAAACCAAGTCACTTACAAAATAACTTATTCATATAAAATTATTTTATTTGAAATAGCTACTTTAGAAATACAAAAAAGAGATTAAAAATAACACAAAAGTTCAATAGAAGAAATTTACTTTATAACACAAGTAACTAAGTTTAAAAAAACCTTAACAAACTGAAAAAAAAAACTGGAGTCAAATTCAAATTGAAAATATTCTTTATTGAATAAAATATTGCAAGTAATTTTGAAACCCGTGATAAGAATTGTGAACATATTGGTGTCGAAGCAAAGCGCGGTATTAAGTTCCGCCACATAACACGCAATGCCTTCAGAATTCGGCGGAAAATGGGGAACGGAGTGTCTTAACACTACGTTCTTTCTGCCTACCATGCTGTGTGCGGGATACAGCGTGAAGCTGATTTGCTTATTTATTGTTGTAATACTATCAAAAATGTATGTAAAATTTTTAAAAGTGAAGCCTACCATATTCTAACTGCAAATCTGAAAAAGAGAGATAGAAGTAGACTAACAATATCCTTACTATGCGAAGTGCTTAAATCATTAAAGGCTTTATAATGTGGCAAGTGTGAGTCGTAAATCATTTAATACACATAAAGAATTTAAGGTCCTCATGAGCTTCTCGGCCTATGCAATTAACCGGAACCGGCGGTCAAGTTTTATGGTTACACGCCTTACGGTTTATGGAGGGAACTTCTTGGGACCAAAAACCATTGTGTTCTGATTCAAATATTTATCTTGATTAAATCTGTAGTTTTAATTATTTTGATAGTAAAATATACATATATTATTTACTAGAAGACATACGTATTTGTTGCAAATCTAGCAAGCTTAAAAGTTATTACGTTGCTGATATTTGAGAGGCTTATTGTGACGCAAGGGCACAAGCGCGTGACGGTGAATGCGACAAGTTCGTTCGTTCTCACTTCAGAAATTGAAATATTTCATACTTTCAAAGCGCGACATTGACTTCCGCAACTTAACACACAAAGCTTTCAGAATTTCGTGAAAAGTGGTGAATGGAAGTGGCTCCATGGGGCCCCTGCTATGTGCGTATTAAATATTTTGTCATCTGAAATCAGGACAGACATTTTTTGATTTGCAGAGTAGGTAGCGACTTAATGATCTATTCTTTTTTAATTTTTTCACACGGGGTTTTTGTTTTTTTTTAAATATTTTTTTATTTTTCACTTTTGGTTAAGATTATGTTTTTCTTTTCAAATCTAATGGTACCTCAATTATGTAAATCCGTGCAGCAGTTCTGGAGATATGAGGTAATAAAGAATATTACATATACATACACCTGAAAAACATACCGTCCTTAGCAGTTAGGAAAAAGACGAAAAAAGGGAAAAATAAAATAAAAAATTATATAATATATATATAAAATTTTCTATCGTGATCCGAATAACGAGCAGTCAAAGCAATTTTATGTGAAAGTGTATGAAATAACTCTCACGTCGCTCGTGCGGTCGGCAACTTTAAATACTTGTAGGTATCGAGATTCTTGTATACTCGTAGGTAACTGGAAAATGAGAGCTGGAGTTTAAAATAGATATATTTTAAATGCTTAAGATATTTATATTCTATGCATATAATAAAATTGCAACAGATCGACGTCTGTACATAGAAGATATATTATGAGAAAATCTATTAATATATATTGTATGTAATTGTTTCTATTATAATATTTTTCTATGCGTTTTTTTTTTGTTTGTCTATGCGTATCCCATCTTGGGTATAAATTATTTTCATAACTAATTATACAAATTTGTACAATGTGTTAATATATATATATTACTTAATATTTTAAAAAATAAATTGATAAAAACAAAAATTAAAGTAAATACTGTTGACGCTTACCTTAGGTTCAGTCGACATCTGCGCTAGTTCAGCGTCACCAAGTCTGAGTGGTTTTGCGTCGTTAAAATTTTACGATATTTGTCAAACCCCCTTATTATTTGCTTTGAGACGCTGTTTCTTATTCCATTTTATAGAGAAAGTTGAATTATGTTTTCTATGGTGAATATTAAAGATGTTTTTTTAGTAATACTCTTACTTTTATACGTTCAAATTATTAAACGTTTTCTAAATATTATGTTTTCCTAAATATGAAATAACACTTTGGAAATGTTTTAAATATTTAATTAACAGTATTATCTCTTGCCAAGCGATAATCTTCGGGCCAGGTGTGGCGCGGGGGTACCAGCATGTGACTGTAATGTCATCTTTACAGTCACATGCTGGTTGTGGGTTCGATTCCTAATCGAGGAAATGAAATAAGTTAAATTTTAAATGCCTCGCTCTTTTGTCAAGGCAAAGCGCGGCATTGAGTTCCGCCACTCAATATGCAATGCCACCAGAGCTCGGCGCAAAATGGGGAATGGAGTATTTTTAAAGTAGATTCCCTCTGCCTACCCTGCTATGCGCGGGATAACGTGAAGCCGATTTTTTATATTAATAATTAATATTTCTTATAATTTCCGTATAATGGATCTCTTTATTCACGATATAATACGCGTCAATCTCAAAGGGGTGTTAATTATCTTTCGTATTTTGCATTATACATTGTATTTATTATATATTACTATATTGTCCGGCTGTAATGATATGGGTATCGTATTCGTCCGGAACTTGCCACCCTATTTTATTCGTAAAATAAATTTTGTAATAAATACACTTTTATATTTTGATATCATGTTAAAAACGCAATTTTTGTTTTTTTTAGCTTCAAGTTATATAGCACACAGGAGGCAGAGGGAACCTAGTGTTAGGACTCTCCATTCCTCACTTTCCACCCAGCTTATTCCATTTGCTAGAGATATTTATTTTGTTTGTTTAGTGGTGAAATTCAAAGTTATATCAAAAAATTGACAAAAAGATGTAGAATTTCGAGGTCATGTAATATCTTGTTTTTAACTAAATTATGAAATAACTGAAAGTTCAACACGTGATCCAATCTAAGTGCCCTAAAAGTGGAGAACGAAAGTTTCTTAATGGGAAAGTTAAATGCTATATCATGGTTACAGCGTGGAACTGTTTTTTTTAACTTAACAAATTCTGGATTATTTATACCAACATTGTATCTTTGCTCCCGGCGACGGTGACAGCTCTACAGTAAACGGAAGCAATTGTAAGTTTGAGTTTAATAAACTCCATTTCCCTTTAAGATACCTCCGTTCCCCACGTTCCGGCGTAGTCTTGAGGCTTCTAACTCTATCAGAGTTAGAGAGAGAGACCAGTTAGAGAGTCAGAGAATATACAATACAAGTTCATTAATAATAAATAGACGGTGGAGAGCTAAGCCACTAAGTTTACAGAATCTCCTCTTAGGTAATACAGAATAAAATCAACTATACAAACGATTATATTAAATCTACATTTCCTTTAACCCTTTAAAAGATTGAGTCACCAAATTGTCATCGATAACAATAAAACCTTGGACTCTGTCGTTTTACTGCTTTTATACGTCTTTATATATTTCCAACGCCGCCGTGGCATCGATTCTGTAATAATCCGTTGCGTTTGTCGGCTTTAGTTGACTCTTGAATGATTTTCCGTGAGGTTTTATTATTTTGTTGTGGTATTGAAGTGATACTTGCATAGTCATAATACAATTATTTAATATAATTTTCCATTTCAATGCTCTAGTTAAACAAAATGCGGCGTTGAGTTCCGCCAGTCACGTTGTGACTGTATTTAATTTCTTGTGAGGCAAGCTTGCCATAAATCTGAACTGATATTCTTTATTTATTGGGAAGACAGTTTCTGATATTGTGATAAGCATTTTGAGAATGCAGGAAGCATTTGGTCTGTTTTATTTTAACTTTTTTACATTTATCGTTAAATTTTCGTGTATTTTTTTTTCATATATACTTAATTGGCCCGGTCTTTTGCGGTCTCTGCCATAATTTCAATTACTATTCAAAAATTTCATACTGATATGTTCTAACAATTTATACCATCAATCAAAATGAATGCTTATAAAACAGAAACCGGAAATCTTTCAAAGCTCATAAAGTTTGTGACTCACTGTAGTGTCAATAAAACTCTAATATAGGGCATTAAGTATACTGTAAATGCAGATCGATCTTATAGTTTAAAGATAAGCAAAGAAATAAAATCTTAATCTAAATATGAGTGGCACGTGCCATAAAATGTAAAGAGATACAGAGAAATAACTTAGGCTCGAAATATTCATTTGCATATTATTTAAATTTAAATAATATTATTGTATTCCACTGAATAATGAAGTGTCAACGCAGATTCAATAATTCAGTAGAGGATGATACAGATGTTCTTTTGTAATCCGTAAGGATTTATTAGGTCGGCCAATTTTGCATTTTATTTTTCATTTTATTGTTTTTTGGCCAATAATTATTACAGTCTGACAATATTATTCTTTTCAGTTTCACGCTGTATCCCGCATGTTAGCAGGGTACGCGGGGCGAACCTAAAAACTTAGTAGACCTCATTAAGACACTTCCGCCCGTCCGATAACTATCAAGAAAAAGAACCTCTTTGTATTAATTTCCTTAAAAAGGTTATTTTATGGACTAAAATATTAATATAATTTGCTTTTTTTATAAGCCCTTTGATTGCGTACAGCAGTCTATAAACCTAGCAGCGCAAGATTGCAGTTACAACTCAAAGTTATAACGTGAAATTCGACAAGTGGGGTCAATTTTAACCTTCAGCTAAGGGTTCAATCAAAAGAAAGACTTTACTTTTATCAACTAACAACATAATGTATGAAGGCAAATTCTTAATGCATATTATATAAGGTTTATACAGCCTTTTTTATATGAAAAGAAGGTTCAATAGCAAAGGCAGCAGTGCGTAGCGGAGTATTCATAAACAAACAAAAAGGCAAAACTTTATTCGAACGAGGCGTGTTTGACCTTTTATGATATTTTTTTTATGGGAGAGGACAAGGCAAACGAGCGTTCGGCTCACCTGATGGTAAGTGATCACCGACGCCCTCAACCCCGTGTAACACGAGAGGAGCTACAGGTGCGTTGTCGGCCTTTAGGATGCAGGATGTTGGGCGCCGGGGCCCGGCATTACCTAATGCGTAACGCAGAAACAAGAGCCACTATTTCACGCCGGTTTTAAATGCCGGGGGTGGTATTAATCCGGTCGAGTCTGCCCATGCGTGTTGCCATTACTGACGACGTGACTCTACCACACGTACTTTAGTCGCCTCTTACGACACCGACAGTACCAGGGTGATCCTATTCTAAGCCGGGATCTCAGAGCGAAAAAAAAATTCTATAACAAACTTACTATTCTAGTACGAGAATCTCATTTATTATGAACGACGAACTTTTGAAAGTTTCACCATTACTAATGAAGTTAGTAAAAGTTAAACAAAGGTTTTTTTTGTAAAAGATATATTTTTTTTAATATTAGATTTTCTTTTATTTTTTATCCTATATTTTGTTGCTTACTAATTTTATCCCGTATCTCAGGGCAGGTGGAAAAAATTTATCATAAAAACACTTCAATCATTGCTTCCCGCCAATTTACAATTCGACACCTTCCGTCGGCGATGGCACTGCGCCACGATTGACCTCACGAATTTTGAAGATAAGAAAATAAATAGATTTTGAAAATTAAACTCATTTTAAGTGCACCCTTTGCACCGTAGATATTTAGAAAAATCTATTTTCATTTCAGTAAATAAAAAAAATCCGTGACATATAGTTGTATAATACAAAATCGAAGCTTTCAATAATGTCTGTTTAATTTTTATTTCGGAACGGTTCACGCTTCAGGTGTTTCAAATGAGCGTCAAGTCCCTAGAAATTTATATTACTGGCGATAGATTTTATTTTTCAAATAATTTTAATATACCTATATGTTTTTGCTGTCTTTCGAAATATACCCAGTAAGATACCCAGAAGGAGCTCGGTGAAAAATAATAACAACATTCCTTCGAGTGGGGGTTGTACCCACAAGCACAGTCACACTTTTTTGCTCCTGTATTAAGATATCCTCAATATTTCAATTAGTTTTTTTTTAAACCGAGAATGTAGTGAAAGTATTAGCGAGCACAGCCAATATTAGACGAAAACTTTTAACATTTATATCCGAATACAATCGAATAACGAATATAATCTGTAACTATCATTCATATTTTACCAATTTAATGAAATTTTAAAAATGTGTATGAAAAAAGTCTAAATATAACAATAAGACGAGAGAAAAATAAAGAATAAGACGAAAAGAAGAATAGTGTAAATTAAATTACAACCCTCGGTGGACGCTTTGTACGTAATTACTGAATGGCGTCGCTCAAGTGGCGTCTCAAAGGGGACGTTACTAGTTTTTGACGTAAAGTTTCCGTATTTTTATTGTAGCCTTTTGTTAGCATTTGTATAATAAACGACAAAAATATATCATTTTGTTAACAGAGTATATATTTCGTCAATAAATAAAAAATAGGTTTTTCTAAGTGTCTATAAACTTCACCTAAAATTAATAATTTAGTAAAAATATTTGCATTAAATATCTATAAGCACAATGATTAAAAATACATGCCTAGGTTCCCGCTGCCCACCCTGCTATATTCAGGAAACAAAAAAACTGAATATTTAAGACTAAAAGTCAACATGGCCATAGAAACTGTGAAGTTCCACTGGTCCATAAATAACTGCTCAGCTCTAAGCATTGACCTAAGTACTATTTTGCAGATACCATTATAATTTTTATTATTTATTCTCATATTATTTACTGTTGTGCAGAGAATTAAGAATTGGAATTTCGTTAAGTCGAATATAAGCTCAATAATATAAAATATTATATCAAAAACAAAAAACTGCATACATATAAAAATAAACCGACAGTTACCCTTGCAGTAGACTTAACCCAGTGTTAAGATACTGCGAACTCGTTACCAGAGCGAGAAAATGAAAATCTTGAATATATCTCTCCGTTGAGTGGGAATGGTATCCACAACTATTGTACGACTTTTATTAATTATTTTTTAAGTATTAATTATTATACTTAACATAAAAATACATTACAGGATTTGCGCTAGTAGAATTCGTAAATTCTATGATAAACGAGCGGCAAACTTAACTCACGAATAGTCTAATTTTCGTCGACACCATAATTCTTCATTTAATACGTGCACGCGTGATTTATGCCTCGCCTAGTAAGTGATAAAACCTGGAGGGGAACTATTTTCAGGCTATTTTAATATTCACAAAGAATGCTAATATTGCAATTTCTATTTTATGTAGGTAGATGTACCCTAGAATATTCACTATATTTATTTTTGTTCATTATGTTTGTTTTTCATTATGTTACTCCTTACTGAGTAACTGACAGACAACGCAAAGCTGAAACTACGGGACTCAAACCTGCACCTCTTTGATCCAATCCTCTAGCCACATATGCTGTACATTTTTATGGAGCTTCTTGGATATTCTTAAACGATTGTTACAACTTTATTTCTTTCCTCATTGTAACATATCTCTATAAAAAATTAAAATATATATTTTCATTTCTTGCATTGAATATCACCACTCAACACGCAATTCCTCGAAAAATTTGGCAGAAAGTGGAGAAAGTGTCTGAACACTAGGCTCCCTCTGCCTTCTCTGCTATATACGGGTATTTTTTTTTATTTCCACATCTCAGAAAACACAAAAAATATAACTGTTGGTTTTTTTTTCATTCTCACAACAGTAAAAATTAAGTGTTAAAATTAAGAAAATAAAATAATATTTATGTTTGTTTCAAACTTAATCTCGGAAAGGAAATGTAAACTGTAATTATTTTGTAAGTGAAAATGCGACCAACTTTTGAATAGCTGGACTATTAATTATACGAGTGCGGGACTGAAACTCAAATATAAAGTCAATTTAATCCGCGGAGACAGTGAGGACCAGTCTCTACAGTGAATAAGGATTTTGGCGATGATCTATTAATTTACAATTCACTTATGATATTAATAACAGTATTATTTTATAATTTTTTATATTCTGTTAGCAACAGTTCTTAGGTAGATTTTTGACACACACAGTGTAGGTATCCAGATCTATTTCTTTTAAATGCAAATTAATTTAAAGTTCACACTAACAAACTAGCCAAATCTCACTGACCCTAGTTAGCAATAGATTAAATACTACATTTTATTTCGCCATTTGCTTTTACAATTTAGCAAAAAAAATATATATACGAATATATGAAAGGATTAATGAGTAGTGGCGCGTGCACTGTTTTATTGAATACGCAACGTTTCTGTTTCCGTCGTTTCCATTAAACGTGGATTTGACGCTTTTGAATATTTAGTGAGCGCGTGGTGTGAATTACGGCCTCGAAAGCACTTTATCACCTCTTTATTTTATAATTAACAAGTCATATCTTGCGAATACGTTGGCGTGTAAAACAAACTATAAGAGAAGATTCACATGATAGTCTTGGTAATGGCTTGGTTTTCGGTAGGATCTCATTTTTTTTCAACTTCCGGGTGAAGTAAGGCATTCCTGCGTGAAGTAAGGTATGCATTGAGAGCATGGTGCTCAAATTAAACCTCACACCAGTCGCGTTTACATGCTTGTACAAATTGCCACGACTGGCCTCATATTCTCATCTGAGTGATATTGTTATATGGGTGATTCGAAAGGCGTTATACAAATATATTATATGCCATTAATATGCAGGTATAACATCTAAAGACATGAAATGGATGAGAAAGAAAAGAAAGGTAAAAAGTGAATTGATATTCTAAGAAAAGAATATATTATAAGCAGAAATTATCTCAGTATTTTTTTGTGTATAACTAACAAATCAAAGGGATACATTTAAATTCCATATAAAAATAATTGAAAATGGAATTAACTTTCACAAGCATTGGTCAGATCTCGTAAAGTGTTTTGTGTATATAATATTGAAATTATACGAGTACTTACATTTTTTGTGGAAACGAGGCAGACTTCGAAAGCCGAGCTCGTGGTTTCCGTTTGAATGAATTAAACTGTTCTGTAAAAATTTAAAGCTTCAGTTAATGTAAATAAACGTGAAATTCAAAGACAATTGTTATGAAAGAGAACATACTATATTTTAAGTTTTCAAAATAAATTGATTATTTACAATATTATATGAATATTTTTTTCCATAGCTTTTTTAACCCACAACCGTCGCGTTACAGTCACACTCTTGCGCCGCTGCGCCACGACGGTCTCTTTTCCATAGTTGGATGACTAACTTGTTTCACTTTATTTTAAATAACTTTAATATTACATGTTGCAAAAAAAGCGGGACTTATCTAAAAATATTTTTAACTTCTACACGTGTGTGTGTTACCTCATTAGCGAGAGTAAGCGTGAGTATATAGTTATTTGACATTAAAATATTTTCAGTGGAATTTTTATATACTCACATATATTTTTATAAGTTTCTTGGTATATAAATGAAAATAAATTAAACAAAATTTTAACTAAAAACAATTATAATATTTGTAATAGTGCCTAAATTATGTTGGTTTTTTTTACGCACCACTTATTATTCAAAACATTGTATTTTTTCAATTACTTCGTATACCTTAGTAATGATAAGCGAGACACATGTAGAAGATAAATAAATAATCAGCTTTACGCTGTATCCCACACACAGCAGGGTACGCAGAGGAAACCTAGTGTTAAAACACTTCGTTCCCCACTTTCTGCCAAATTCTGGTGGAATTGCGTGTTGAGCGGGAGAACTCCACGTCGTGCTTTGCCTCGATACCAGAGCGAAGAAATGAAAATATGAAGTATTTACTTTCCTCGAGTGGTATTCGAACCCACAATCGCTTACAGTCTCTCATGCCACTACGCTACGACTGGCCTCAAAAATGTTTTAATTGATTTATTTAAAAACTTAATTTTAAGAACGACAACTGCTATAAAGATATGAAAAAAATTATGAAACATGTAAAAAAACCAAATATAAAAAACAACTAAGATCACACATCCAAGTAATATAATATATAACTAACAATAAACCTAGTCGAGTCGAGTCGTTGGGTTGCAATACCTAACGCCTCAAGAATTCGACAGAAAGTGCAGAACTAGGTTCTCAGGTTTCTTCTACCTACCCTGCTATATGCGGGATATGCGTGAAAAAAAAATTATATATAAGAAAAACTGTACAGCAGACGTTTAAAAAATAGGAAACTCAGTACAAATGTTGGCATATCAGTAACAATAATCAATTATATAATCGCTGGTTTTCATAGTATTTTCTTATTTACTGAAATAAAAGAAAAAAAGAAAAATAAAAGAATAAATAAAAAGTAAACACGCATAATTGCACATTTCCCATATCTAATAGAATATTATTTTATGCTATTACCGTCTCTAACAATACTCGTTACTTACCACTGTCACAGGTAAGTCGCACGTAACAAATGAGACGCAAAGTGCAATACGAGAACATCTCGGAGCTACAGTAATAAGTTTGATAAATTTAAACTTGCAGGAAGCTTTCTTGTAAGAACCTTCTTTTACCGGATGTTTCATTATATTTCACCTTATATTGTGTGTGTAATGAAACGTTCCTTCCGTTATGGCCTTCCATTATGAAATATGATAGAAAATTGTTTTTTTCTTTTGTTTTATCTCTAGCAGTGTAGTCAGAGATAACGCAAGGCCACACGCTACGGTATCTACATACCTCTTTCACCTCGTCCACTGTCATCAACCTCTTCATACATGCCCATCGAGGGGTCCTCATGCATTTTATGGGACTATCCTCCAGTATCTTTGGTACTGTGTTTTTAAGGGTCAACCGAGGTCTCCCCTACCTCTTTTACCACTCACTTTTCCATCATAGCTCTTAGCTGAGCACGTCCTTCTTCATTCTCACCGTGACATCTTCGCTAGTACCTGCCATTCTGTGTAACTCCTCATTGTGGATTCGATCAGCTAAGCTGACTACAAAGATCCGACGACCCACGCACAGTTTCGCTCATACTCTCTATTATATTATAGCTAAATTATATAAAAATTTTATATAACTTCTAGTATATGTGTTATTCTAAAAAAAAACATCCAAATCTGTTTAGTAGTTTTTGCGTGAAAGAGGAAAATCCATCCATCGATAATACATCTTCATAAGCTTTCATATGTATTATAATATCAGTAAAATGATTCATAGACTATTATTACATACCATTAAGTTACTAAGCTTTTGTACTTAAGTAGAAACTTAAGAAATATATATACAGGCTGTGACTGTGAACTGTCCTCCAACCTGGAAAATAAATAGAATAAATAAAATATACTTCGATTTTCATATTCATCATTCTGTATCCACAGCGGTCACATAATATACCATAAAACAATAATCGATCTCGTAATCGAATACTGATTCCCAATGGGTGTATTAACACCATGAATATTGCAATTTAAAATGAATATTTTGAATTTTATCATTTGTTCCAAAAACTTCAATATCCCAAAGTTAAATGTTCACAAACGTTTATAATTGTGGGTTCGATTCCCATTCAAGGTCATAAAATATTTAATATTATTATCTCTTCGCTCTGTTGTTGAGGCATAGCTTGATGTTGAGTACCACTACTCAACATGCAATGTCTTCAGAATTAGGCGTAAAGTGGGGAACGGAAGTGTTATAATGGAACAGAGTGTCCTATCACTAGCTTCCCAAGTTCACTCTGTCTACTCTACTATTTGTAGATTTTAGCGTCAAGTTAAAGAAAGAACGACGAATAATGAGGATATGTCGTATATAGGGTAGCTCTGCCTATTCAACATAAATAAATAAATTTGGATTTTCAAGATTTTTTTATTACCAAACCAATACTTACATTTAGTCATTTAAAAATTTTCTTAGAACTAAATTGTGTGACTAAATTTGAGAAATTTTGCTGTGAATTTCAATCTGGGGTCCAACTGAGAGACAATCAATATATATTAATTAGTCAGTTTTATAAATTAACAAGTATTTATTAGACCTCAAGAGACCGCAAAGGATATGTGGTTCTAACGTAGATCATGACATATGTATATAGTCGATACATATGTACGTCGTAAGGCGTAGATCGGGGCCACCATTCAACAAGCAGTGACCGGAAATTGGCAATGCAAGAAAATGGAACGAGGGATTGTCCGTTTTTTACTGTACTAGAAAAGTATACGAAGAAGGGAAGTTAATGTTTTCAATGATATTAATTTTAAAATAAAGGAAAAATAATAAAAAATAGTAAATAAAGTATATACTTTACGAGTATAGTTATATTCTATTATAACATTCAGTCATAGTCTTGGCGCAGCGACACAACGTCGGTTGTGTAAAAAAGAGGCCAATCGTTGTGCAGAGGAACATGCGTGTTACTGTGAACGCACCGGGTTGTGGGCTTGATTCCTACTCGAGGAAATTAAAAGTTTAACATTTTCATTTATTCCCTTACTATGTTGTGGAGAATCGCGTCGTTGAGTTTTGGAGTTTGAATGCCACCAGAAATTTGCAAAAAGTGGGGAGCGGAGTGTCTTAACACTATGCTCCCTCTGCCTACTCTACTACATGCGCAATAAGCGTGAATCTAAAAATAAAAAAAAATGTATAGACAATCTACTCAGGGTTCGTGACTTATTGAAAAGTCATATGAAATTACATCAAAATTAACCGTTAGATGAATCATGATATCGTTGAAATAATTTCCTCTTGCGGCCGGCGGTCACAACTTGCGACAAAGTTCTTGATAGATTGAATGCGGGTTAAAGTTGGAGATCCTTCGAGAAAAGGTGTTTCATCAGTAACATTATACAGACTGATCTTGGCTTACCTACGTTTGGAGTATTTATAGACGCGCGTCGCTTTATCTAATTTGATGAATCGTTTTGTCTACAAATTGATAAATTAATATACTTTCAATAAACTGCAAGAACTTATTATGAATACACTTTTTTTTATTTTTCAGCATCACACGGTATTATATTATATATGGTATTTATTTTTTCATGTCACTTGGAAATTAACTTTTACAACAAGTGGTGATACTCAAAGCCTGGTTATTTGCCTTGTTGCCAGAGCGAAGAAATTTAAATATTAATAAATAACCAATAATTCCTTCGAGTGGGGATTGAACCCGCAACGGACGCGCTATAGTCACATCCTTGTTCCCCTGCGCCCCGACGACCTCGACTTAATTTTTTTATAATTTAGAATCATGAGTTGTAAGTTTTTTTTTTAAATAACTTTGTCTATTTTAACACCACAACATATTCTTTCATAACAGATTTTAATAATTTACAATATCAGTATTTTCATACGAAAATGAAAATTGTCATTAGAATACAACTTTAAAACCAACTTATTGTTTAATTAATGTAATTTATAAGGGAGAAATCAATCTTTCTAATTCAGAACTTGAATCAAAACTCTTTCTGGTGCAAATTAGAACAGTCTACCAGCACCGCCGGAAACAATTCAATTAATTTTCAATCTTAGACTATTGAATCTCTTAGCGATAATGGAGTTTTGTGTTTGCTGTCGTTTGAAGTTTAAGCACAAGTGTTTATCTGAATAATTTATTGTTCAAAATTATACGTTTAATTTTATTTCGTATTTATTTATCTCTTGTTTGTATGCAAGACCGGTGGTGGCGCAGTGGCACAAGCGTGTGACTGTAAATGCGACAAGTTATGGGTTCGCTTCCTACTCGAGGAAATGACACATTTATATTTTCATTTCTTTACTTTGGTATTGAAGCAAAGCGCAGCATTGAGTTCGGGCACTCTACACGGAATGCCTCTAAAATTTGGTTGAAAAAAGGAGACTGAGTCTCTTAATACTAAGTTCCCTTTGCCTACCCCGCCGTGGCTCGAGGCTAAACTAAAATTATATCATGATGATAATGATAAATAATATCTTAAAAGGAATCTTATATTAATATTTTCGTTGTAGTCCCAAAAATGAAATTCTAACATAAAGTTGTGGTCGTTATATATAGTCAGCTTTGTAAAAACATAATTAAGTTGTATTTGTTCGGTACAAAAATCTCATTTGTGAAATAAAATTGTTTTTTATTTTATAGATTCTGGTGCCACATTTTTTTCTTACTATAGAAATACAAAGAAATACAAAGTATTATTCTAATTCAAATGTACCCTACATCTTTCAAATATTATGCCACATCCTTACTTATATTATTAGAATGACAATTGTATAAAATCACCCTCGATGTTTTACGATACTTTAGCTATCGTCCTTTCATAAGGAGATTTAAATTTAAACAGTTAATCACAAACCTTTTAAGTAAAAGCATCCATTTTATACATTTATTGAACAGAATTTCTGAAAAAAAATTAACAGAATAAACTAGCGCTATACAAAAAGTTAGTGACAAAAAATTTCCACGCCGGCGCTAGTCAAAGCCAAAGGCCAAAACAGGCCGTAATGACAAAACAAACGAGCTGGAGTCGTTTAGACCGACAATTTTGTTTAAAAAAAAGCACGTGAAAAATCCTTTTGAGCAATAGAAGGCCGCTTTGTAAAGAATATATGTCACCTAATTCGTTTGAGCGAACTTTTTGCGCGTTTTAATCAAAAATTATCATTTTTGTATACATATATATATAGGTAAAATTTTTATAACGTATTTTAGGAAAATGCCGATACAAAACTATATTTCCTAACTATTGAATGGATATAATTAAGATATATTTAGAGAAAAAAAACTAGTGTTCGCTATATATTACTTTTTTGGGTTGTTTGTATATTTTCGAAAAGAAAGAAGACTATGTAGAAAATTCCGCTTGTATACAAGTTATATTTCAAGGAGTACAAACAAGTAATACTACTAAATTAATCCGACACTAGTAACTTATGACGTCACGTGTGTCAATAGGTCTAAATCCATTTTGAATGTCGTAATAATATTTTAACTGTTTAAGGCTACCAGATAAAAAACTTCTTTATTTTAATTCGTTTCTAAAGGGTAGGCAGAGGAGAGTTTCGTCTTTCCTATGGGGACGACGATGGATCCCAGGTTCCTGTCTGCTATCAGGGGACAGCGTTATTATCACAAAACCACTCTCTCACACCACGGTGGTAAAAATTAGTTTTTTAGTTACAAGAAACGGTATATATTAATAAGAAAACTTTTCTTCGACGTTACAGCTTGAACTACATATAACAGGTATAAAAAAGTTTTTATTCCATTCCATCTTTTGCTTTAGCATTTAGCCTCACCCTTATTTAAGATTTATTCTGAGCAAAGGAAATTTTGTTCCCATTCAATAAATTAACCTTTCCAAGTACTTATATGTTATTTTCTTATAAACGAAATTTGTGAATATAAGCTATATATTTACAGATATTTCTCGAATCTATATATACTTTTGGATTATTTCTGTGTTTAAAAACTAAAAGTATTAAATATAATGAATTTAAAATTCAAAAAATATAGACACCGTCGTGTCACAGCGGCACAGCCTGTGACTATAAACGTGACCGCTATTACTGTCTTGGGTCAAGGTCAAATCATTTTCTACTTCCAAAATAACAAAATATCCGTTTTTTTTTTAATATCAAATAGCTTACATAATTCAGGCCCAAATTGTGACTGTAAACGCGACTGGTTTTGGGTTCGATTCCCACTCGAGGAAATATTTACTTAAATTTATGTTTTCATTTCATCGATCTGGTATCGAGGCAAAACGCGGCGTTGAGTTCTGCCACTCAGCAATGCCTCTCAGCGCGAAGCTGATAAAAACAGTGTCTACCATCAATTCACTAAAGGTAGTGCCTCAGACCTAAGAAGAACCGGCTTATAAAACTCAGTGGGACTTTTTTACAATCAATTATTTACAAATTTACATTTATTTATTTGCAACAATGATTTGCCTTTGAAACAGACTGGAGCGAGCATTTCATTCCCAAGGCGTGTCATCATTTATAAAATCATATTCATATTTTCCAATTCGTATTTTGTTTTAATCGTAAAAATTTTAAAAATCGGCATGTAATTAATTAAATGAAAATGAAATCTTCGTTAAAGGCAAAGACAATTTTTTAATGGGATGCCTTTTTATATAAATGCATTCTCATATTATGTAACATTTTCTTTTCTTTAAGTGAACAATTTTCACAAGTGCGTGGCGCAGCCTACAGCAGTATTTCTAGGTCGATACGACATGGGTACCTACAAAAAACACGTCTATCTCCTTACCTTACACCTTAAAGGCCGACAATGCACTTGTAGCTCCTGTGGTATTACACGGGGTCGTAGTGATCACATACCATCAGGTGACCCGTACATTTGTTTTTTTTTCCTTTATTTATACTGCTTTAAGTTCTTAAGAAAATTTGTTTTCCAAACAAGATATATCCTATAGGCTTTATTTAATTAGGTGGAAAGACGGACAACAAAGTGGTCCTACAAGGGTTTCGGTTTTTCATTTGAGGCATGGAACTCTAAAAACATGATCTAAAATAATTTTCTTAGATAGAATACTCAAATTCGATTTCTTAAATTTAACAATAATCAAATGTATTCATAAGTACTTCGTACTGTGTTTCTCGGATTCTGTAAAAGATAAATAGTCTTTACTTACATATATCTTTTTCGCTAGTTCTCGTTTCCCTACGTCACGCTGTTTATTAATCTCCCCTATTCGAGAGCAAATGACAAATTTTTATTAACAGCTCTTCTAATGACTGTGCTAAACAGTATATATTATATAGGTTTTTTTTTGTATAGAATTATAAAAAAATAGTAATAATAAAAAAAGAATTTAACTCGAAGCTGTAAAAAAATAGTTATTATCACAAAACGATAATAGGGCCGTCGTGGCGCAGCGGCACAAGGGTGTAACTGTAACGCGACGATTGTAGGTTCGATCCCCGCTCGAGGAAGTGAATTATTTATTTACGTTTATATTTCCATTTTTTCGCTCTAATGTCGAGGCAAAGGGAGGCGTTGAGTTGTGCCACTCAACACGCAATGCCTCCAGAAATCGGCAGAAAGTGGGGAACGGAATGTCTTAACACTAGGTACCCTCTGCCTAGCCTGCTGTGTGCGGGATATAGCGTGAAGCTGAATCAGAATATCTAAGTGTATAAAAGAATCCAAGCAATAACTATTACTAAGTTAGAACTGAAAGTGACGTTCAATAATTGTATTTGCCGTCATTCTGCGTCCTCGTTACGTGCTTGAATAATTAAAGGAGCACTTCGATAACGGTAAATGGTTTCTGCCCTGTGCTTTCTTGTAATACAATTTTCATAGAAAGGAGAGTGCTAGTCTGTATAATGGTTATTAAGTTGTTAAGTATAACTATAACTTATACTTATATTTACTAGTAATATAAATATTATAACTTTGAAAGTTTAAGAGGATGGATGTTGGTTCTACTATTACGCAAAAACTACTGAACGGATTTTTAATGAAACTTTACATATACCGTACTACTTTATGTATAGCATATATGTATATCAGAATAACAAGACGTCTACAAATTGTGTAAAGAATTTGTAAAATAAATTGAGCAATTTTAATCGTACGAAGCCGCGTTCTATAATATTAAATATATGTTTTAGTTACTAAGCTATAAAGTGATTGTTAATAGTTTACGTAAATATTGAATAACGTATGGTTTCAGTGGTACAATGGCCACAGAGTTTGACTGTGTTGAATACGATATTTAAGGTTTCGATCTCCACACGGAGGAATGAATTGTTTTCATTTCCTCGCTCCACTAAGAAAAAGCGCCGCGTTAAGCTCACAAAGTTTTGCCACTCAAGCTCTTATATCCTAAAATACAGATATTTATCTAACGAAGCGCTACGTGGGCTCTTGACTCACTAGGTTGACTTCCATGCTTGGAACGCGGTGTAGTCAGGCGATGTCCCAGCACAGCTGTCCAGTCTTACCCTGAAACAAGAAGTGAGTACCGCATCGTTCGTCCCCTTGTTTTTGATAGTGAAAGCTTTTCACGAGTTCCAATCCCACTTGAAAAAATGAAATATTTAATAATTTCATTTTCTTCGCTAAAGTAACGAAGCAAAGTGTGATGTTAAGTTCCATCACTCAACACGCAATACAATTCAGAATCAATTCCGAATTTGGTGTACGGTGGGGGTTGGTGAAAAGCAGAAGCGTGTTAACGTGAAAGAGTATCCATTAGATTCCAGTTTATCTCTGCCTATCCCGCTATGTGCGGGATAGAAATCATCCGAATTAAAATTCTAACACTAGACAATTACCCTGTGATTCCGTCCTAAATTCTAAGGAAGTTAAATTTACAAGTACAGATTTCAACGAAAATTAAGTCTAAATTGTACCACTCTCTGCAAATTAAAAATATACGAGCATATTGATATACCACTTCTATACAGTAACGGCATCCAAAGAGCTATCGCTTCAATTTTATTTGACATTTTCAATGAAATTAAACGCATAAAATACTGCGTCAATGTATTGAAATTAATTGATATTATTTTATAAGAAAAATATTTCATATTTTTAGTTGAAAATGTATCTATCAACCTTTTCTCGCTTAGTCAAAGTTTATATGAGCGCAAACCTTTACATAATGTTTTTATTGCTTAATTATACAAATATA
The DNA here is from genome assembly GCA_037355905.1 of Heliconius aoede. Taxonomy (NCBI): domain Eukaryota; kingdom Metazoa; phylum Arthropoda; class Insecta; order Lepidoptera; family Nymphalidae; genus Heliconius; species Heliconius aoede. Next base: position 874,293 of record JBAIZZ010000123.1, read on the forward strand.
TATAAATATAATTATTAAATTAATTATTAAATATTAAAGTTACTGTCGTCCTATAAAAAAACATTAGCTATTTTAGTCAAGTGTCACAATTAAAAAATTGTATTGGTTTCTGTCATTATAAAATTACTATATAAAATTCGCCTGAATATTTGTTGCCTGAATTTCTGTACTAGATTTCGTACGAAAATAGAGTAAATAATTAAGTAAAGTAAAAAAGGCAATACGTGAATGGCGGAACTAAACTAAACTACGCCAGAGCTAAATAATATTAAATATTTCCTTTCCAAAAGTGATAATCGAATCTATAACCAGTCATGCTTACACGATTGTGGCATTTGCGCCACGCATTCGGACTGACTTCGGAAAAAAAGGTACAAAAATAAAGAATACCTTTTTTCCCGATATTTTATGTATATATGAATTTACTGTTACACTATTTCATTTCTTATCTTAACACAGCGCCAAAGAAAACTTAAACGTATTATAAATCCATTACGCGCAGGTAATCTATAGAGAGCGAATGCTTTCACTGCCAATAGATTTTTATTTCATTCTTAGAAAGAAATCGAAAATTGATGTTACGAGCGCGTCGAGTGAAGTGATACGTGTCAGAGACGTTTGCAATCGACATTCGGGACTGGATCTGGTACCTATTACCTACACTGACTATATATATAAATATTCAGCATAAGAAATATATATTTTCTTAATATAATAAAATATAAAAATTTGCAATGTACATAGATACAATATTTTCGGGATTGGATTTTTTCTGTACAAACTCATTCGATTTCCTCTGTGAAATAAACAAAGTACACGCATCTGAATATTTACATCCGCTCGAAGTCAACACGAGTCGCTTCACCAAAATTGACAGGAAACATTGATCGGCTTAATATTATCTACAATATTAGCATATTATTGAATTTGTTACGATATTTCCTTTAAAAATCTACTTTCAGATACATGATACGTTGCGTATTAAGTGACGAAACGTGACAAAAAATTAAAATAATTATATTGGGAATATTTATATAATATATCATAAAGTACAGCTACTTCGGCCTCGTTGAAGAACACCTTTGTAACCCAACGACTAATATTTTCACCGAGACATTGGATGATACAAATATTTGCCTGTTCTATTAAAGTAACAGCTACTGCTAATTTAAAAGGCTTTTCTGTCTCTAGCGCATGAGGTATTTTTTTACTCCCACAAAATTTGGTACGCACACGCCATATTTTTGGTGATAAAAATTTAAATTACAAAAAATTTGACAATCTAACAAAGGCAGCCGGTCTGTCAGCAGATTATTTTGTGTTCAAATTCAAAATATAATTTTCTCTGAACGAGCCAGACGCGCAACGAGTATTTTGCGGATGTGACGCAACTAGCTTCCTCTCACATTTGTGAACAATTGCTTCATTACGAGGTACTTGTCATATTCCCACAGAATTATACATACAATTTTATTTATTTTATTAATTTTACACTATATCCCGCTTGAAGCAAGCCCAGGGTGGGTTGAAGAAACCAATAGTATCAAGACACTCCGTTGCCTCCCTTACACCAAATTTACTGCCGATAGCCAAGAAACGGAAATATTAAGTAGTTCATTCTCACAAATGGGAATCGAACACGCAGCCGTCGGATTTGCAGTCACACGCCACAACGGAATCATATTCATAATTTCTCCCTTATATTTTTAAATATACGTGATGGAGCCGCGCGCATTTTTCCATGTACGCGAATATGCGGTTCATTATTCATGTCCAGAGATGTGGCAGCTGGGGAAGTACCGTCACGTACCGTTGTCTATTTGAAATGGTTATTTTAAATTGTTCCAAATTTACGATCAGTGTAAAGTAAGTTATAGTACAGTCTGAACTTAAGTGAATTGGCTGGACTCTAATTGCTATGCTGAACGCTGGACTCTTATTGTCCCTTTCACTGAATGGAGAACGGAGTGTCTTAACTTTAGGTTCCCTCTGCCTAACCTTCTGTGTGCGGGACACAGCGTGATGATAAAAATAAAGGAAATTGAGCTTGCACTCATCTCGTTTAGAAAACACTACTGCGCTACTAACAAGAAATATTATTGTAATATATGAACACAAATAACATTTTCAGTTACAAGTGGAAACCATTACAGAAATTAATACGCAAAAGTCTCTCTTGCATTAAAATTTTGTAAGCACAACAACTTTGACCCAATTTTAAATTATATATATCAGCTTCACGCTGTATCCTGCACACAGCAGGGTAGGTAGAGGGAACCTCGGAGGAGGCATTGCATGTTGAGTGGCAGAACTCAACTCCGCGCTTTACATCGACGAAATATAAACGTAAATAAATATTTCACTTTCTCGAGTGGGAATCGGACCTACAACCGTCGAGTTTACGCGCGACACCCTTGTGCCACTGCGCCACGACGGCCTCAATTTTTTTTTAAATATTACATTTTAAATGAATAAATAATTTCAATCACACGTACGTTCATAGAAAATTAATTCTAAATTACTTCCAACATGTAGATCTTCACGTCTAAGCCCTCATCCCCACGAGGCCTGCTCTCACTTTCCGCTTCATTTAACGCACACAAAAACCTTTGCAATTTTCCGTTGAAATAATGCGATATTTAATCAGTTTATTATTATTAATTTTCATAAAAATGTTTGATATTTATATTTCTTTCCCACTGTGCAGTTTGCTGCATATATTCATTGGAATAATATAATAAAAATATAAAAAACCATAATAAAGAAATTTAGCCGAAACTGAATTTATATAATATACTTACATGTTATCTTATTACAAAAATTGATTAAATAAAAGGATACATGTTTTGTCTGTGGTATATTTTGAGCTAAAATTAAAAGAAAATTATTATATTTCATATAATTGTCACCGAAAAGCAAATTTTACGGGATTTTAAGCATGAGTATTTCTGAATATAACTGCAACATTCAAAGCCTTAATTATAGAGGCTAGGTGGTTCTTTAATTAATTTGTTTATCCTGACAAGGAGTATCCCTCTGAGTGGAGTGTCAACGTTATAGCTGGTTAATATTTTTTTTTTATTTTAATACAAACCTTTTTTATGTTTGGTTGGTTCGTAATATCCCGTGAATGTCGTGCCTTTAGGGTTACTTAGAGGCCACTTAGAATTTATTTGTGCCAAGAAAAATTGCTTATAGACGAGAGTTGAGTTTAATAACTCAATATAATTATTTGCTTTTATAATACATATTTATATTTTCTTTACTCATACACATAATTGAATACGTGATATGTGTTTGTTTATTCTACATAGAAAATTTGTTATAGTACTCTACAAAACAAATAAACGTGCACCGACGTTATCACTTAAAGCTGTCTAGTTCACATTTAGATATTGCAAGCTAAAAATATATATATTTTTTAAATATATATTCTAAATATTCTAAGTATATATAAGTATTAGATGTTTATTTAAATCTAATAGAATTTAATATATCACAATCTGGTAAATCTTATCTAAACAGAAAGCCAATAAGATAAAACCACAACATTAATCGATGGCCGGGAGCGCCTTGATTACTCGACGGGAAGTGAGAACAGTCTATATATAGGTAGTTTCCAATTCCCATTTGAATTACCTTGGATTGGCCGAATTTACGAATACGTTTTATATCTGAGACTCGGGAAATGAATGGAAATGTAGATCCATTGAGTAGATAGGTATATATATCTGTCTGCAATATATCTTCTAAGCTTTTTACAGGATAAATAAAAAGAAAATATTATAATATTATATTTATCTGCCACATTCTATGTCTTTTGTCATAAAAAGGTAAAATAAGGCTGTATAAATTTTTTTTTTATATAATTAAATTTACAAAAAACAATAGTAGGCTGTATAAATCACACTATCTGCACCTCGATTATATCATCATTGACTCCTTTGCTAATTTATAACACAAAATTTATAATATACTAGAGGTTCGCTCGCGGCTTCGTCCGCTCTTCTATAACACTTTTATAATGCTCTAAAACCAACATTTTTATTATTTAATTTATTCTTTCAATTAGGATTTTTTTTCATAATTAAGACCAAATCACAAGAAAATTTTCACCTAATACAACAATAGAACGAAAATATGTTTAGAATACAACGACACAAAAGCTATGTCGACTTAAAAGTGCTTAGTCTATTTGAATAAAGAATATTTTAAATTTGAATTTTTAAGTTCTTATTATTAACAGACTATTAAAGACGATTAAAAAAATACGGTGATGCGGATTTTTTTAAAAACTAATGATGTAGATTTTTTTTTGTAATACAATGTACGTAAATACATTTAACTATTGTTGCGGCGTACGCGGTTAACGTAATACAATTTGGTTCATAATTGTTGTAAATTTGTTACAAGAGGCTTTAAGAATTACACCGTTACATATATATATATATACAAACAAAACCTTTCACTTTATTATATTTATATAGATGGTATATTATAGGAAAGTAGACCAACATGATTGGTCTAGATTCACAAATATACAGATACATCTTAAATCTATAATGAAATATGTCACGTGCACTACGAAAGGCACAAGAAGCATTGTGAATATATGATGACACTGAAGTTTGCATAAAATTTATTTTTGCCAACGAAGTATCACTGAGTAGGACTCAGGACTTTGGAGAACTATTAGCTCTTGTCACATAACATGTTAAATAACGTAAATACTAAACGCAAATAATTTTATTCATATTATTTTATATTATATAGTATTGTATAGTTTTAGAGATTCAGAGGTAACAGTGTTAAGAATTTTTATATTCTGCCAACAGAAGGTATATTTATATTTGTGTTCTTCGTTGGTCAGGAATCGAATCTACAACCTGTCGCGTTTACAGGCACACGCTTGGCTAGCCTGCTTAATAAGCCTGTTATAAATCATTATTCAGTATTTTCATTTCGCAGAAGGTTTTCTTGTTTTCCAACGACCGGTCCAAATTTACTTAACATATTATAATTTTAATAGAAATCTTCTCTCATTATACGAAATTATCTTGTGCTATAATTTAACTGTATATTTAAGATAAATGTTGTTGAATTTGTGTTCGTTCTTCATTATTCACCGAGCACTGAATGTATTTTTTTTCTGCACCACTATATTAAAAGAAATCCAAATGTTTTTTCACAAATTATTTATATTGAGGGACATATTTAAAATATATAGTTATCGAATATAGAACTCTTAGCTTTTTGAAATAGATTTGTATTTAAACAGAATATATCTACTACAATATCATTTACCTTAAAAACTATGCAAAAAATACAGAATAATTTATCACTACATTCACGTTTGAGCTCAGTAAACAAGAATGCATATTTCAAAGCAAATGCCTCATTTTATATGTAAAGAAACTTGCTAAAAAATTCATATAACAAATAATCTGGGCTTATACACTATTGCTCGAGTAGTGATGTATAGCCGTCCCTAGTGAGTAGTGAGATGTCAGGGATCAGATGTACGTAATTTAGTGAAACGTGTTAGTCTTAGAGCCAACATCTGGTTAAACTAACAGTTAATATTTAACTAACAGTTAGTTACAGGGTGTTCGTGTAAGAGTAGCCATATACAATACATATGTGAGTACATTTGTGTGGCCCTTATTTGATGTAAGAATGACGATTTCCAATTTCTAATTGTATAAATTATTATTTTTTCAAAATATTAACAAACTGTAACCTCTTTGACCTTCAAATTTAATACTCTTTAATATTCAGTACAAATTTACGCAACACATAAATCTAGGTGTGATCCCTTTGGGAAAGCAAAGTGATCCATTGTAGAGGTATTCCCATGAGAGACGGGATCTATTTTTCTCTGTAAAGCCTCAGTAGTCAGTTCAATCATTTAAACATAGTGTTGCCACGGCAATATTTTATACTATGTATAATGTTTTTCTTCAGCTCCACGCTGTATCAGGGTAGCCAGGGCCCTGGGCAGGGCAGGGTAGCCTAGTGTCAATAAACTCTGCGCCCCACGAATATTGGTGGCATTTTGTGTTGCGTTGTGAAACTCAACGGCGCACTTGTGAATGAATAGTCTTCATTTTCTGTTATCAAAAATCTTCTATCAAAAGTATTTTTTAAGGAACATTTAATTTCCACAGAAAACTTTCTGCTAAGACAATGATCTCTTCACTTCAAAACTACTTTTTTTGAGAATAAATAAAATTTAAATAAATAAATCCCACACACAGCAGGTTAAGCAGAGAAACCCTAGTGTTGAGACACTCTGTTCTCCACTTTCTCCCGATTTCTGTGGTAGTGTGTTTGAGTGGCAGAACTCAATGCCGCGCTTCGCTTCGTCACCAGAGTGAAGAAATATATATATAAACGTAAATACGTCGTTTACTGTGTAGCGTAAAGCTAAAAAATTGGAATACATGAGGCAGAACCCAAAGAACCCTTTATTTTCTTGTTAAACAGGTGAAACCGACAAGGTACTAAGTATAAGATAGAAACATATTTTTTAAGTTTGTGTATCTAGTTACTAACTCTTTACTTACTTTATCATCTTATCTGTCTCATTTATTATCAAATACTAATAACACTAATATAAGGAAAAATATTTTATATTACATTCTGCAAGCTTCTAAAAGTGGCCCACTGTGTGATAAATTTTATATACTCAATCGCACTTTCCTTAAGCTTTACGACTTCATTCAACTAAGGATATTCTCGTGGAGTATTTTTATTATCACGCGTGTTCCACTAAATGGGAACAAAAAGAGCATAGTAAGTAGTTTTTGTTTTTCAAGGTAGGAAGAAGGAGGAAGAGGAGGAGGAGGAGGAAATCTGGAGGAAACTTAACGCCTATATAATTATGGGAGAATCGAACCCACAACCTGTTACATTTACAGTCACATTGTGTCAGGGACATTTGGAAGTTATCCAGTATAAAAACACCATGTCACATAAATAAAGTGAAATTATCTCATTATGCCTCAATAGCCGAATAAATTAAAAATCGGTACTAAAATAGATCTCGGTCACGATGGTGAGAGCACGTTCAATAGCCACTCGACAGATATACGCGTTGGAAATCGGAAATTACATGAAATATCTAATTTAATTTACATTTTAATTAATATCTTCGTATTCGTTGGTGTAATAAATAATATATTATTTAGTACTAGTAATTGTGAAACTTAACGACAAAAAAAGACACAATTACTTTCAATTAGTTTATTTTTGTATAATTTACTCAACATAATATACATATCTATACTCGTTACTTGATATTGTAAAGCTGGAGAGTTTGTTTGACTGTGCCAATCTCAGGAACTACTACTGGCCCAAATAAAAAATATATATTGCATTATCCATTTACCGACAAAGGCACGTTATCGTCTGTGATATGTCACACACGACTTATTTTTAATACTTTTATTTTAATGTAAACAAAACCTCTATTGCCATTTTATCTTAAATTTTAACTTAAATAACAAATAAAATATTAATAAAAAAGACAAATATAAAAACCAAAACGTTATGAGGAATGTATATACTTTTTCATTTCTCCACACAAGCGCAGTCACAGTTGAAACCTAGTTTTTATTTATTTAAATTTAAATATACCGTTAGAAATACAATACAATTACCATAGTAAATATTCCGTCTCAAGATAACAAAGTAGACTCTCACTACATACGACTGTCTTTGACAACGGCTATTACAGCCTTAAGGACATAATTAGTGTTCTTGGAGGCATTGCGGCGCTGAGGAGGCTCGTTGCTATATCATTAGGCGGGTTCCGTTGAAAATTTAAATATCAACGTGAAGCTTAATATGAGAGTGTAGAATGTACGTATGTTTATATATAGGCTGCAAAAAACTAAATTTTCTTACATATATTAAGATTCTTTAGTACGGTGAAAGCTGAGTTCTGCCTCTCTACACGTAATGTATTGAAAAATCGGGGGAGAGTGGAGAATTGTGTAATATGTCTTAATGTTAGTTTCTCTCTGCTCACCCTACTGTACGCTGGACTGGTTCTTTGCACCTTCACGCTGGACACAGCGTGAAGGTGCAAAGAAATTGCAACCTAAAAGGCAACAGGCATCTCGACATTTTTTAATTCGTTTACTTAGAACGGTTAAGTATTGTTCAGTAATGAGAAAATAAAACAACAATCGTCGACGTAAGAGACGCTTTATCTGTACAGTGGCCGCAGCTTCAGTTAACCTGACGTTATTAGATTTGATTTTCATTTTTAACGAGCTACCTTCTTTGAGATCGCGACAGAAACTCTTTTTCATTGCACTTCTTTTTGTGATAGCTTAATTAATGGTTAGTGGTATTGAATTTTCAATTGTATTTTAAGTTTTTAGTCTTTTTTTAGATCCAAATTCTGGAGGCTATGCCGCCACGTTGAGATAAATGAGGAACGAAGTGTCTTAATAGCAAGTTTTCTCAGCCCTGCTGTGTGCGGGATGCAGCGTGAAGCGTTGTAAAGAAACTATAATATGAACAGAGAACACATTTACTGCTGTATGCGTACCAAAGACGGTATCTTCGTTGACTTTATCTAGTTAACTGTGAAATTAACATTTACATTGGTAATGTCTGCGCGGACCGCGCTTCATATTATTTATTCAATTTTAATCGCTACATGTTTTGTTTTATTTAATAATTCTGAATAAGGCCTAATTATACCTAGTATGTTACCTCTTTCGTGGATTACATTCATGTGGGAGACGACGATATGTGCGTCTAATATTATTGATGAAATAGATGGTAAGTTGTTTATTTTGAGCTTTACGCTGATACCTCTGATGTACACAAAAAATAAAACGTTAAAGAAATTCATTCTGCGCCGAATTCTACAGGCGTTGTGTGTGAAGTGGCAGAACTCACCGCCACGCTTCGATACCAAAGATAAGAAATAAAAATATTAGATATTTTATTACCTCAAGCGGGAATCGAACGCACAACCATCAAGCTTACAGTCACAATCCTACCCTACAATTTTAACAAATGATAGAACACATAAATAATGTCATGTAAATGCAAGGATGCTATATTTATAGCTAGCTTAGTTTTTACGTTTTATCTTTCAGATTTGCTCCAGTTGCACGTATTGTTCAAGAAAGTATAGCAAAATGAAACTGCATTGCAATATGTGTATAAAAATGTTTTTATTAAATTAAAAATTAAATTAAATCAGCTTCACGCTGTATCCCGCACACAGCAGGGTAGGTAGAGGAAACGTCGTGATAGAACACTCCGTTCCCCACTTTCTGCCTAATTCTGGAGGCATTGCGTGTTGAGTGGCAGAACTCAACGCCGCATGATTACTATTTAAACATAATATTAAAGGATAGTTTTTGCAACGTTCGTGTTTTTTGGTTAGGTAAATATTATAATTGCATTTATGTCAGTTTCACTCTGTATCCTGCTGCATTTCCTCGGCACCAGAGCGAAGAATCCAAAGCGAATGGGATTTAAACCCATAACCTGCCACGCTTACAGTAGGTACACGTTTGTTTCCCTGCGCTACGACTGGCCTCCTATAATTGAAATTGCATGACAAAGGCGAGGAGAGAATTTGATTGAATGATTCACTTTATTTTCCGTCTATTTAGAGATATTGCGTGCCAGCTTGCGATGTTTTGTCTATCAAAACCCCCCAAATTATACATATGTAACAAATATATGCCGTCGTGGCGCAGTGGCACAAGGGTGTCACGCGTAAACGCGACGTTTGTGAGTTCAATTCCCACTCGAGGAAATGAAATATTTCTTTACGCTTATATTTCCATTTTTCTTCGCTCTGGTGTCGAGGCAAAGCGCGGCGTTGAGTTAAAAATAATTAATCCAAAAGGTGTTACAACGTTGACAAAATTAAATATATTTAATCTAAATAAAAACCGTCCATTTGTCTTATAAAATCAGATAACATTCAAGTTTCATCGAACTCTGGCGACCGGCCATCCTGTCGTCAAATAGACGTACTATAAAATTAATTCAACCTTTATCACTTTTACACTAAATTTAACATGTTAGAGAATTCTCTGACATTCCGTTAATTCCGTAATTCTCCAACGGAATTCCTTTTATCGACTTTTCCTTTGGTTATTACCACTTCGGTGCCGAATTCTGCGTCGAGTGCAAATATGAATTATTCTTTATTGCGGCGTCCTTATCCTTAAGTTACATAGAACTCGAGTTGGAGAAGAAAAATACTGGTCATACGTGACTGCGAACACTGCCAAATGGTTTTTTTGCTCTGAAAATTTAAAAATCACAGAGATTTGGACTTTTGTACACTTTGCTCGTAACATTTATATATGTTATCTTTAGTTTTTACTGGCTTTGGGCTCTGCCTTTTGGTTGGACTATTCATTGATATTTTTTATTTTGTGCTCAAACTGTTTCTGATCTTTCATAAGTATTAAATACATATGAAATAAATATTAATAATCATTAAATATTCAATCGATTAATTGGATATCTTATTGTTAGTTAGCGAAAACTAACACTTCTTTTTATTCAACTAAAACAGACAAATATTTTTACTAACAATATTATATTTCTAACAAGAATCGAACCACAAACTATCGACACACGTGACTAATCCACTGGGTCTAAAATAACTCATAAATATTATAACTTCATTTCGTATATTATCCAAATGTTATTACAATTTCCATTTCTATTCATCACTGCAATATGGGATTACATCAGAAACGCTAGAGCGTTTACAACTAAATAATATTCATATGTCCGATATAATTAAGTGAATATGGACCATTATTATTATTATTATTATTTTAGGATGTATCCCGCACATAGTAAGTGTGATAGGTAAGTAAAGGGAAAGAGGGAACCTAGTGCTAAGACACTCCGTTCCACGGAATACTGAAGGCGTCGCGCGTATTATATTATATATATTGCTTAAATAATATTGAACAACTACCCTATATATTTTTTATTAATATAGCTTTCAGGTTTATTTACTTAATACAGATATATGTATTATACTTATGTTACAATAGTCTAATGATGAAATCTAAAAATTATTCCATAGAACAAACAAAATAGATTTTAATCACCTCTGTACTTTTTAATACTTTCGCATTTACCTACTGCTGTCTATGTTCCTGCTAGCAATGTTGCAAACTAAAAATAGTCGTTGTAAAGAATATACAAGTCTCAGTACGTAGTGCGGGCATTTGTAAGTTTTTCCCTTTAATTACGAACGTGGCAATGTGACTCGTTAAACGAGTACGAGAGATCAGGCGCCACGCTAATTTACCTGTGACAAGCTTCCTTTGGGATGTAAGCTCACTATCGTACAGTAAAACTAAACTGTTGGAGATGTGGAAACTATTTGTTTATTTTGAGCATTTCCCCGACTATCCTATAAACCGCTCTCAAGCCTGATTTCAATCTTGAGAGCGCTTTATTAATAAAAGCCAAGGATTTGTTTTTTAAAATAGAAAAGAGTTATTGAGTTGACAAGAGTATAAAACTTATATAATATTCGTGTGAAATAAAATAAATTTATTAAAGAAAGTCCCTCCTGATTTTATTCTAAAAACCAAGCCAGGCCAGGCCTAAACGCAACAGACAGTCGAGGAAATTAAATATTTAATATTTTAATTTTTTCGCTCTAGTGTCGAGGTAAAAGCGCGGCGTCGACCTCTGCCACTCAACACACACGGGTGAGTGTTTTAACACTAGGCTCACGCTGCCTTCCCAGCTACACGCGGGAAGCTGAAAAAATACAAAAATAAAAACTCTATTAAATATTTAATATAAAACGTACGCATATCATAAATATTGTTGCGGATGTCAGAAACAAATTATACAAAATTTGCTTTTCCAGCCAAAAATCCAGAAGCAGCTAGTGCCAAGATTCGCAAGGATCGTCTAGTGCGGTTTTAATTCGTAGGCAATTTACAGAGCAAGAATGTGGCGGCCATTCATTTGTAGTTACACCACAGTGCGGCGTCCTGCGTGCCAGATCCTTGACAAGCCAGTAGGGCTTAGAGGTCTATCTAAATTTTTAATTAATGGACGATTTCTTTTCCTACTCCGCCCTTTATTCGGCAATTATTTACAAATTGCAAAATAATCCTTTCTATTTACATTTATTCTATTTAAATTTCTATTTACATTTATAATATGTTCCCTAAGGATCTTTTGTAAGATTTACAGAAAAATATATCAAATATATGTATATCAGAATTGCAAGTTTCTGTAATACCTTTACATGGGATGGTTTCTTTATTTCGAAGAATTAAAATTTCACCGACATCGCGATGGAGGCGTTGCGTATTGAACACCGAAAGTAAACTCACAAACTGTCGCAGTCATCAGTTAAATATTCAGCTTCATTTACTTCATTAATAAATAGTAAATAGTAACTTCATACTGTATACAAACGTGCACTATAATGTTATAATTCCAAAAGAGCACTAAATAACGACCACGTCCCAACTGTCCCCTTGGCTCTCAAGTCAGGCACGTCTGTATCTAGAATTGAATCAATCCCAGGAGACACCAAGTTGTATAGTCTAGAAATAATAATCCACTAAGATTCTAGAGGCTGTCGTGTCTCAGTGGCACAAGCGTGTGACTATAAACGTGTCAGTAGGGAGTTCGGTTCTGGAGAATAACAAGTAACAAGGTAATATTGAGTTCACGCAATGCCTCGAAAATTCGGCGGAAAATAGGAACCGGAGTGTCTTAACACTAAGTTGTTAACGGCTTGAAGCTGGAACAGAAACTAAAATCCTACTAATTAACGTGGTTTGGTTTGCACACTATTTAGGAATTAGAAATTACATAAGAATAAAAAGAAAACTCTGGGAGTGACGCCCCGTAATAAACACAACATAACTTTTATTTTTAATCTTACACTTAGCTAAAAAAATATTTTATTAAAAACGTATAAAAATTGAACTAAAATTATAGACCAGTCGTGGCGCAAGCGCACTAGCGTACAACTGTAAGCGGTACTGGTTGTGGATTCGATGCTCACGCGCGGAAAGTAAATATTTAATTTTTCTAATTCTGCTTATGGGCAATGCCTTCAGAATTTCTGCCAAATTTAAATTATTTAATTTTATATTGGCGGGAAAAAAATAAAAAAATTACGTGGTTCCTTATATAACATCCTCTAAATTTTGTCATTGGGGACCAAATTATTTACGTACACTGTTTGCAAGGCGTTCGTATGTAAGATATTTCCCTGCTATATTGGAGCTTGGGCGTTTCTATATTACCTTGAAATTTTGTTAGATACCAGGTTAAAAAACAAAAATATATATTACACAAAAATGTCTGTAGGAGAACAGAGAAACAAAATAATTTTATCAATTTTGGATTTTATTTTTTTAAATTACATGCTTAGTTAGAGATGGAACTTAATGACGACTACTCTAAGTAGGAATCGAACCCACAGCCGTCACGTGTACAGTCAGTCGCTGTGACGCACCACAATGGCCTATTTTTCACTATTTCCGGGTGTATAGCGCATATAACATGTTAGGCAATTCTGGAGGCATTGCCTGTTGGCGTCACGTCACCAGACGGAAGAAAATAAATATATCAAATATTACATTTCAGTACTTTAGAATTTCATATGTTTTGTAGATACAATCGCAGAGAGAATATCAGTTGATAGACATCGTTACAAGCCATAGATCAATTGGATGATTTCCACACTTTTTTTATATAACGCGTACGGCTTTAACCAATAGCCGTATTTTAAAATAAAATACGCTACAGTATTCTTTCAGTATTTTCATTCAGAAATAAAATTGAAATCCGTTCCGAAACTGCGTACAGCCACTCTGCCTTTATATAAATCGGATATTTTAGATCAATATGAATGAACAAGTGAGAAATATATTTATTTATTGAAAGCTGGCATAAAAATATCGTTTAATTGAGGATGTTGGAAGCCAACGGGTTGCCCTTTGAAAAAAAGAAAAATGCTCTTTAAAAAAAAAGGTTGCTCTTGGTTCTATTTTTTCTATTTTTATTATTTATCTATTTTTAATGCCAAAATTATGTATGTGTGTAATTGTGTATGATTTCAAAACACGAAATATGTTTATTATTTTTAATTGATCCAATCCATGCATCAAAAGATATTACAGAACTTTGTTGTCCGCTTGTCCGTCTGTCGAGATGTTTTGTCTCAAGATCATATAGATCTATCAAGCTGAAATTAGTATCAAATAATTAAGTCTACGGTCTGTAGTCCCTGAGCTTCTAAGTCAACTCAATCAAGAGACACGAGCTGTTTGCTGCATTTTGTATACAATCCACCGCGCTGTCATAACTTATAGAGTACTTATCGTGGACCTACAGGCTTGAATCTTGGCACAAAGTAACCTAACAACACAAACTAAAGTAACAACACAATTAAATAATAAAATCCGAAAAATGAAAATTTATGGGTATTTCATAGAAAAAATTAATTACTTATATTAATATTTGTACATAACTTTAGAAAAATAGTCTGCATCAAGTTGACGCTTCCGTCTTATAAATATCGCTCTCTTTCCCGTTCTTTTTTTTTTCCCTTTTTATTTGCTAATATTCAGTTGCCTTTAATATGAACCTATTAAGTTTAAAGATATTGATATAACAATTAAGCTTAATTTTGCTTCAAAATTGATGATTTTTAAGAAAACGTATCGAATATGGTGTGCACTTTCAAGCATTTTGTCCCAAAGGACGTAAGTGTCGTTAATAAATTAGAATGGCCAGACCTACTTTCGTCACGTACAGCTTGGTTTTACACAAGCTTATATTTTCAAATAAAAGCATGAAATAAAAATATTTAAAAAATTGAGACCAGTCGTGGTGAAATGGTACAAACGCGACGATTATAGGTTCTACTCCTACTCGGGGACATGATTTTTTTTATTTAAAATTGCATTTCTTGGCAAGACGCGGCGTTTAGTTCAAGCGGCCTAATCCGACGGAAAGTGGGGTGCGAAGTGTCTTAAAACGTCGCTCCCTCTGCCTTCTGCCACTTCTGCCACTTAATGTTAGTGTAGTTAATTTGAGTTACTAAGATTCACCTAGTAACATTACTTTAGTTAGACTTAGATTCTTGTTTTAATTAACAAAATATTTCTGGCTTACCTCTGCCTACCTTGCGGTATACAGAGTGAAGCTATAAAGATACATATATTTTTAAAGCTCCTGCACTGTCACTGCTTTCTTTTCTTTCTTCTTAATTCACTAAATGTATAATCAGATTCTCGAGACTGCCGACTACAGATGTTACTCGTTAATGTACAGGTCTTTTGTCATACATAAGCGGATTTCACAATCATGCGGTACTTGTAAGAAAATCTCTATTTTAAAGTAAAAAGTTTTTATTTTTATAAATTAAACTAAAAATGTTGCTTAAGAATAAAGTAATTTGATAGTAAATCTATCGTAGAAAACTTGTATATACAACAGCTAACATTCTGCAGTTTTAAATTAAGCGAATACAAAAATAATATTACAAAAAATTTACTCTATAAATTAAAATATTAATAAGCTTTTGTGGTCAAGAGCTTACTAATATTAGTATAGAGTATATTTTAAGTTTCAAGAGTTTGCTTGGTTAACGCCCTAATCTCCGAAACTACTAGTTCAAATTGAAAAAATGATTTTGTGCTGAATAGTTCATTCAATGGGGAAGGCTATATACGTTAAAAGTTGCCGAAGTTTACTGTACTTGAGTCAGTGTCATATATGACTCTTAATTATTTCCATTAGAGCCACGTAGGCAAAGCCGCAGACGAAAGCTAGTCAAAAAAATAAATTTAATATTTTTTCAACGGATTTTTACGATCATTACGTATAAAAATATTAAATAAGATAAGATATTATCATTTTGATTTTTGACATTTCTGAGATAACGACCTCTTTCTAGTTTTGCGTGATATTAAGAAATGGGGCCAATTCCCATCATTATACAAAACAGACGCAGCAAGTTACTACAGTGCTAGTGAAACTTAGCTAACGTTTTGAAATGTTGAGTTTAATTTTTTTTTCCCGTTTCCGTATTTATTATAATACTTTCTCCCTTTGCCTTTGGAAGTTCAAGAAGTGCTCTATTAGTGTATTACAATATTTGCTAAGATAAATTTAACGTTCTACGCCGTGTAGTTTAGGCTGCGCTTTTCTATATATGTATATGATTTTCAATATATATTTGCGCTATTTTTCATATATTATATATTTTTTCAACACGCAACCGTCAATATGTAGACGCGACATTAATTGCCGTGACTCAACGCTCAATTTAAAGTAGTAACGAAGAACGGAGTGTGCTGACACTAATTTCTGTCGTAGGTCTAAGAAACAAACAATAAAAAATAACTTTAAAATATCATTTCGTTAAGTCGTAACAAATCTTTTGAAACCGACAGGAAACTACGGTAATTTCACAATCAGCTGAGCGACGCCTTAGGAAATAAAAAAATACGCAGAGCCATCCGGCCGCTTAGTTCTTTTGCAAAGTAAAAATTTTATATGGAATATGCTTCTTTTTTTAGTTTCAATCTATATCTCGCTCATGGCAGGGTGGGCAGAGGAAATCTAGTATTAAGATATTTCTTTGCCACTAAGACAATTCCATTCCCCATTTTTCTCTTAAATTTTGAGGCTTATATCCCTGCACTACAACTGGCCTCTAGTCTCCGGTCCTAGTTAGAATATTAAGGTTGTAATAATAATATAATGTGATCCCACACTCAGCAGGATACGCAGAGGAAACCTAGTGTTAAGACACTCCGTTCTCCACTTTCCGAACTTCTAGAGGCATTGCGTGTAATCTCAACGCCGCGCTTTGCCTCAACACCAGAGCGAAGAAATGAAAACATAAATTTAATATATATATTTGATTTCTAAGAATAGAATGAATGGAAGATAGCAAATAAGTACAATAGGGCACGACGTTGTACGCATCTCAATGGCAGCCCGCCAGACGAGTGGACTCCATGAAATTATTTATATAACTCATTTTCACTGCGAACATTTCCTATTATTTTAGTTACATTTTACATATTGCAAAGTAAGCGAAGGGAACATGGGAACCTAATTTTAAGACGCTCGATTCTTATTAGAGCGAAATTCCGTTCTCCATGAATTCAAGACACAAGAGAGACGAAGTGAAGATATTAAATATTATATTTTCCCGAGTCGGGATCAAACCCACAACGCCGCGCTATTGCATTTACAGTCACACGTCACGACACAATTGGCCTTAACGATTGACATTAGAAACATTAACATGCAGCAGTATAGAAGCTAAGAACAGAATATCTTAAAACAAATTAAATATTTTCTTTTACTTGTAACTATTGTTATTTTACTTTGTTACCGGTTATTTTTTTCTATTACTCATTTATTTATGTAAACACTTAATTATTTCCGTTTTCTAGTCACATTATCATTTTAAAGACATAACCTATACATTTAACATTTATTTTTTAAGCAATTCAAAAAACCAGTTACTTCGATGCAATTTTGTTGAACAAAACATTTTATATTCATATAGTTCTTTTATGATACATTGAAGTAAAACAAACACTACAATAAATACAAATATTTCCCCAAGTGGCATTGGATTCTACAACCATCGCGTATAGAGCCAGACGTTACACTGTGACGGCCTCATCTGCCTTGCATGTCCGCTGTTTATGTATAACTTAATATAACTTAGTTACAATACCAAATCAAAACCTGTTGAAGTTAGATAATTTAAATATCGAGTTATGACAAGTAATTGTCATTCACATCACGTACTGGTGAAGGCTGCGGCGCTGAGCTGAAAGAACGAATAGAAATATGCTAATTTAATGAACAATGTGTATTTGAAAATCTTTTAAATGCTACATTTTATGTACGTTTAATTTTTGTGTTAAAAAAATTAGATAATTTGATTTCTTTTTTTTTAATCTAATAATTCCTAATAATAAGTTAAGGAATTCCGTTTTACACTTTCTATCTAATTTTCGAGGCGTTGAGTGCTTAGAGACATGATTTGAGGGACATATAAATATTCTTTCAAGTGTATGTTGAACTTCTTTTTAAATCTAAAATACTAAGTTCTAAAATTTATTTATCGTAAGCTGGAGTGGAACTGTAAACCTTTCAACAGTCGTCAGTAAATCCTCCATGCAATTATTCCAAATAATCAAAGGAACAGCGAGAACAAATATACAAAGTCTATAAAAAGCTCGCTAATAATGGCAATTCAAACTTTTCTTGTTTTCCCAAGTTCGGATAACATTTCCATATAACAAACACGTACAAATAAATATTTCATTTATGTTTATAATATATACTCTGAAAAAGCGTGTGCGTGTAAACGCGATAGGTCGTTGGTTCGAATTTGAGGAAATGATATATTATATCTTTTTTTTTATTTTTTGTGGCTCCCTCTGCCTACTCTGTTCTTTACTGCAGATATTCCGTATTTAGTGATGAACTAGCGTTCGTCACAGCAGATAATACATTGTTAGGTTGCTACGTAACGCGAATATGACGCGTTGTACTCGCTACGTAATCTGCTAAAAGTACTAGTAGAGCCTAATTAATACAGAAAAGTATACCAGCCAACTGCAATTTATATACCTGTGTAACATAAATACATATATGTGGTCTGTAACATCGCCATGCTGAAAAGTAATTTAATCTTAAAGTTTTATATATGAAAATAGAAATATGTCCATAAATATATATGTAAACAAATAAATAAGTACTGAGGCTACTTATCTCTAATGACATGTGCAGTAGGTTTAATAATATCTATTGGTAAACTAGCGTTCGTCACAACAGATAATTCAAAATTTTTTAAAAATTCAAAATTTAGTTACAAAGTAAAGCTCCTAAAAAGTAAAAAAAAAAATGATCATTAAAATCTACATACAAATTACAATTCTCAAAACAAAATCCAATGGCAGCCTCCGACGATATTAGCAAACGGTAAATACAGTTGTTTTATTTTTAAAGTTCCGGGTTCAATACGGGCGTATAATGCGGGTGAAATGCCCCACTTGTGCTACACACGTAACTTTAGATTTCCTTTACCGCAGCTTAAAAGCTTCAGAAACAACTTATTTCATTCTAAGAAATTATTTTCGGCCCCGTTGTGGCTCAGCGTCTGACTATCCTAACGTATCATTATGTGGCGGTCGTAGGTTTGATTCTCACTCGGGGAAATGCATTATTTACATATTCAATTATGTTTCAATACTCATCATGATATATCTCGAAAATGGAGCAATAAATAAGAACAGGAAAATACTAAACGTTTTAATCACCCAATAGAGAAACCAGCTCAACTGGTTTCAATATGTGAAAAAGAGCTTCTAGCTTTGTTATGTTAAAAAAGGTACAAAGTGTGACTGACTGGTAGTGGGTTCGATTACCACTCGAAATTAAATATTTATTTAAATTTATGTTTCCATTTCTTCGCTCTGGGGTCGAGGAAAAGGGCGGTGTTAAGTTTCGCCACTCAACACGCAATGCTTCCAGAATTCTGTGGAATGTGAAGAAAGGAGTGTCATTACACTAGCCCTACATTTTATTAAACTTCTATAATTAATAACATTACTTTATTTCAATACAAACTTAGTTTCTTTAATTTTTTTGTGAAAGCAAAGAGCTCTAAGAACATCTTTTCAGAAGTTCCACTACGTACACCATTTAAATAAACTGCTATTGGAAATTCGGATGCTTTCAACGGTATTAGCGAACAGTAAACATTTGTAACAAACGCTAGTTTTATTTTTAAACTCGATAAAGTTTAATTTACGTTAGTAGAGTTTGTACTTTTAATATTGGCTTGAGTTAATGATCTCAAGTTGTGCGAATTAAAAGCGCAGTAAAAGTTGAAGCAAAGTATATTAAGTGTATTTAAGAAATTAATAACGTTACAAAATAAGGAACTATAATTTTTATAACTTTATGTCGTTTATGTAATTTATCTTTAAGTCCAGCAACAATTTATGTCCAGCAGACACAACGCAATATCTCCAGAATTCGGCGGAAAATGGGTGGAACCTGAAGTGGAACGGAGTATTTTAACAGGTTTAAGGTTTCCAGGTTTTCTCAACCTACGAAATACAGCGTGAAGCTTAAATTATATTACTTTTATTTTCCCAAGTGGCTACCAATCTTAAACTATAGCGTTTACAGTCGAACGCTATATCAGTGATTCATGTTGGTTTTTAATTACAGTAACTATTCATAATATTAACTGTGACACAAATTAAAATATCTTGCTTAAGCCCGCTATGCAATTAGATGCTTTCTAGTATTTAGATACTCTGTTTCAATAGCAACTAAAGCTTGATGAAGAGATAACAATAATACCAGTCGAGGCCAGTCGTGGCACAGCGGATTAATTGTGCGACTGTAAACGCGGCTAATTGTGAATTCGATTCCCACTCGAGGAAATTACATATTTATGTAAAAAAATATAATTATTTTCATTTATTTTCAGAATTCGGCGGAAAGTGGCAAGTGTATATTTACACGAAGTTCCCTCTGCCTAGCCTGCTGCGGCGGGATACAGCGTGAAGCAAATTTTTTTTTTTGGTTATTATATGTTAGTTGAGAAATTTATATTTATATTTATTTTGCGAGCTTTTATTTTGTATGGAATAAAATACAATTATAAGTATTGGTGAATTTCATAAATAAATCTAATTCATAAATATCAGCTTCACACTGTATCGCGCGTTATGTGGAAAATGTATTAAGCCGACCCGGAAATATTTTTAAAATTTATATTTAAAATATATACAAAACATTATTTTTTTCTTTCCACAATACAGTATATAGAAGTGAAAGCCTAAAATATCGTTACTATTCATGAGAAAATAAAATACACATGTTAATGTAATGTTAATGTTAATGTATATGTTAATATAAAAGTGATTTATGTACAAAGTTAAAGGCTTTCATTTACATTTAACGATCGTTTGACCATAAATCACGCAGCGTATAAAACATTGTGTAATCAAATAAATAACTTAACTATCAAGCATTTTTGTAGTTAAACTTTCATTTAAATTCATAATACATTTATTTTTCAGCTTCACGCTGTATCCCGCATGTAGCAGGGTAGGCTTAGGGAGCCTAGAATTAAAAATATACGCCCCGCACTGTCCGCCGAATTCAGATTTCAACGAAACTAAAACTAAAATTTTAATGGATTAGAAATACAACAGCCGTTTTCAGCCGTGTGGTCCCGGCTTAGAATAGGATCACCCTGGTACTGTCGGTGTCGTAAGAGGCGACTAAAGTACGTGTGGAAGAGTCACGTCGCCAGTAATGGCAACACGCATGGGCAGACTCGACCGGATTTAATACCACCCCCGGCATCTTAAACCGGCGTGAAGTAGTGGCCCTTGCCACTGCGTTTCGCATTAGGTAATGCCGGGCCCCGGTGCCCTTCATCTCCACCTTAAAGGCTGGCAACGCACCTGTAGCTCCTCTCGTGTTACACGGGGTCGTGGGCGGCGGTGATCACTTACCATCAGGTGAGCCGAACGCTCGTTTGCCTTGTCCTCTCCCATAAAAAAAAAAAAAAACATACAACATACAAATTCATATACTTTGCCGTTAAATTTTTAGTTAATAATTAAAATATAAAAATTGTGTAATATTATTTAATTCAGTAGCTCTAATTTCATTTCTAATAAAACAACGATGGTTAGAAGTTCAAGTTACTTAACTGCGGAAGAAAAATAGTATAATTTAGATACTTTTCGTTAAGATAAATGTGACATCTGTTATGCGTTAATAATTTATTTCTATGAACTTTTTTAGCTTCACTCTGTATCCCGTTTACACAGGAGGGCTTAGCAAAAGGAATCTAATGTTGGAGTATCTTAACTCCCCATTTTCCGCTAAATTCGCATTGTGAGTTGAGTGATATTTGTATTCTATACTTTATTAATAATTTCTTAGTGTGAAAAAAAAACACTAAAAAAGGGAAACGACATCCATAATCTCCATTGATGAAGACGAGTTATGATATTAGGGTCCAAAAAACCTGACGAACTATTATTAAATTTCAATAGCACATCCATCGAATTCTTTTGTAATTCTCTCAAACGTCTCAAACTTAATAACTTCCCATATTACCCCAAAAATCTACTAAAATAAGAAATAATTTCTGTATTACTGTATTAGATTATTATTACAACAAAAAAAATTTTACATTTCCTGCACCTGCAACCTCTGACAGTGACAGGGGACGACATGATCTCACTTAGGTACAACCTATTTGTATACGAGGAAAGAATAACAAGCAGTAAAAGGACATTTTAGTTTTTTTTTATCTTTTTCTGCGGTATGGCACACGCTTTTGTTATATTTTTTATTGAATATCAAAAAACTAGAGCGCTTCCGTCTTTCACTAGGCAGGAAGAAATTTAATCATTGAGTCTTGCCATTCAACATTCAATATATCAATAATTTGGCCGAAAATGAGAAAGGGGAGTATCCCAATGGAGCATTACATACATAGCACAACTACTCTGCATATAAATAAAAAAGCTGTTATTATTTTTCAATTTAAGAAAACTGTGCTTAAGTAAGCTCATCTTCAATTACAAGATAATTAATATATTTCTCTCATTACTTACCGCAAAAACCTAATTAATCTAAGTAACCAGTTGAGTAAGCTCCTATCCACAAACGTGTAGTACTCTAAACGTGACAAGTTGTGGTCTGTGTGACTCTCACTCGGCGAGCTGAAATATTTTATATTCATTTCTTCGCTCTTTTGTTGAGATTGAGTTCCGCTATACAAGGATTCACCGGAAATTGTGGAGAGGAGTGTCTTCACTAGACTCCCTATGCCTACTCATGCAGGTTACAGCGTGACCCTGAAATAAAAGACAGTCTACAGCAAATAAAAGTAATTAAGAATAAGAAGACCGATATCACCAATGGAGTCATGAATCGATCTGACATTCTTCATGCTCCATAAAGCATGTTGAACAGCGACTAGCTGACTTTCTGGTCCCTTGTGGTTAGACCAATGCTAATTAGTCTAGCCACAAGGTAACAGAAAGTCTTTATAGATGAGTCTCTAAGCTTAAACGTCAGTCGATCTTTATAAGCATTTGTAAAAATTCCATATTTCTATACGATATCTTGAACTATAACTATGATATTAAACGTATAATCAACGTATAATCGGTTTTCAATAATTGGATAAAGTTCGTACAACACTTAAAGCAGTACGCCTCTTTTGTATTACGAAGGCGCTCTGAACTTCGACAATGGCTTCCATTCTCATATGTGGATGAAATAATCGAAGTTTGTAATTTCACTATATCTAGAGACCCCATCTGTAGTATTATACAATTTTTGTTCTAATTTAAATATCATATTTTAAGTAACGATCAACCCTGGCTTATTGTAGATGAGATTTTAAAACAAAATGTTAACATACGTCTCTTAACATGCAATTTTTGTAAACACGCAATTCTCCACTTGCCTGTAAGTGGAGAATGTAGTGCTCTAGTACTGATGAGATATTTTTCTTGTCTTTATTAGAAAAAGCTTTTCACTTTCATTAATATCACTAAATTAACAAAATCAAAATACGATAAATAAAAAAACAAATACCTATATAATCTATATTAATAATATAAGAAAGAAACATCGCTCTAGGAAACTCCAGGAAATAGTAGCGCAAAGTGTATTTAACCTCCAGAGAGAAAACAAAGATGTCGACTGTGCATACTGACTCGCCATGATTAAATGTCATGTGCGGCATGCCAAGCGCGAGTCGGACGTTTTAAGAAGTTCCGTACAGTATTCTTAAGTTACTTTTGGGATATAATAGTATTTTTTTTTCTTCCTGTATCTGCATATAATAAGGTTGGCAGAGGGAACATAGTGATAAAAAATTCTTTCTCCAAGCACTAAATAATATATTCATCCATCATTGAATGAAATTTGAATTCACAGCTACCCCAATTTCAGTTTAAAGCTATCCCATTGTACGTTGTTAATGATAAACTTCTTAATGATAATAACCGTTATAGAAGAGCTTTTAAGTATATTAACGCCCATATAAACGAAATCTTAAATATAAAAAACCGATGTAGAGCGAGACCGATCTCTTTTTCGATCCGATTCCAATTTTTAAAAAAACACAGCAAGATATGTGTGATAAGAAATCTCATTTAATACGAACAATCGTTGAAAGAACGATAGCTATTTCTTCAGCAATATTTATACAATAGTCACGTAAACTTGTGAAGTATTTTTTGTATTGTATTTTTGTATTATGTTTTCTTAAAGAATATTAATGAGATAGTACAGAATAGACTGTAGTAATTTATATATTGATTTGTATATATCGACAAATTTACATTTGCTTCGCGTCTATGGTTGAATTAATAGCTAAGTGATTGTGACAGATGCGTTCTTAGTGGGGTAGGACACCATGACAGCACCTACAGTAAGTTACATCGAAATGTGTAACGTGATACAGCCTATAACTTATATAGAATATTTTTAAGTTTACGAAGTTTACTGTATAGAAATTAGTGTATTTTTATTATTCCTTATTTTAACTAATACTGTTAGTGTTTTAGTTCTTTATAAAAATTTATTTTATTAGCTTCACGTCGTACCCCGCATAGCAAGGCTGGCAAAAGAGAATCTGAAAACCTTTTATTCAGACACTCCCATTCCCTTTAAGATAGATATAAAATGAACAAAGAAGAAATTTTTAGAGGTCAGTCGTGGCGCAGGGGCACAAGCGTGCGACAGTAATTGCGATGGTATATGGTTCGATTCCCACTCCGGGGTGTAAAATATTTAATATTTACACTACCTTGCTCTGGCAACGAAATTTAATGCGGCGTTAAGTTCCGCCATTCTATATTATATATTATATAGAAATTATTATATACAAAGCGGGAAATGGAGTGCGTTAATGGGAACGGATTTATTCTCACTAGGTTCCCAGGTTAATTCTTAATTCTTGATTTGATAACGTTCACTGTATGACATTTCGTTTCTCATTTTCCACCAATACTTTGCAAAGCATCTCCCTGCTCCTGATCTGATGAGGTGCGGAATTCAACGTCACCCATCCGTTTATTGCTAACCGTCAGTCAGCATTAAATATGTATAAAATTGGATTTTTCACTCACCGTACAGCCCATTCGTTCGTAGATGATGTCTTTCATGTTGTAGCTGTACATAGAATAAAAGAGACTGACATGCTTTGTTTTGGCGAACAGCCAAAGAGAATCGAGTATCAAAACGTTACAAAGGGCCAATTAAAGAAATACCACTACTGGTACTGATTTCTGTATAGCATGTGGCAGACGTTAAAAGGGGTCAGGCTCTTTAAAGTATCGTTTACTTTTACACTAACAAATATGCAAAAAGTTTATCTATTAAATTCAGTTTGAAATCTGTATTACACTCTAAAATATACAGTATATTAATAATAGAACTACCAACGTGTACTGAAAACACAAAAGCCATTACAAAATTCTGCACGGTTTAGATTATAATTATCAGACTGGTTAATGAAAGGATTATATTGATATCCTCATACTCATAGCTCGGGAACAGCTATTAAATAAAATGACAGTATGAGATTATTAATTAATTAATTAATTCAGCTTCACGCTGTATCCCGCACACAGCAGGGTAGGTAGAGGGAACCTCGGTGTTAAAGACACTCCGTTCGCCACTTTTTGCCGAATTCTGGAGGCATTGCGTGTTGAGTGGCAGAACTCAACGCCGCGCTTTGCCTCGACACCAGAGCGAAGAATGAATGGTAACAGAAAAATATAAGAAGAAACATTAACGAATAAAAAATGAGCATTAAGACAGGTAGGGGAAAGAAGTAAGTATAAGTAGAAACCAGCACGCATAAATCACATTCATATGCACGTTGCACTTTCATCGACGTATGTCAAACAAGTTCAGTAAATGTATTCTTAGCGTCAAGGTGAAATACGTCTCAACTTTCATCTATAGTCGGCGTGCCATAGACGACACGAGCGCACGTCTGTGGCAATTTTATTTATAACCCAAGTTTGTACATTGCTTTAGAATATAGCTATTATTTGTCGTGATTTGTGGAGCAGGTGTGGATAGAAATTTGATTTAACACTATATGGCAGAACATTCTGAGAAAAATACTGTACTAGTAGTAGGGTAGGCAGAGAAAACATGGGGACTTAGTGTTAAGACACTCCGTTACAATTGAGGCACTTCCGTTTCCGAATTTTCGAATAATTCCGAAGGCATCGGGTGGCGAGTGGCGGAAATCAGTTCCACTCAGAACGGCTTGCCTTGTTAGCAAAGAAAAGAAACGAAAATATTAAATATTTCATTTCTTCATGTGGCAATCAAATTCACAACCTGTCGCGTTTACTGTTATATGACTGTGCCCCTACCTCTACCTACCCTGCTACATGCCCCTCGTAAGTGCCTCAATGCCAACTCCATTGTCATTCACTTTGGTTGATCTGTGAAACAATGAATGCATTAGCTTTGCAAATCTACAAACGTTTTGAATGGGGGAAATCAACGCCCCGTTTTGCCACGTTATCAGAACAAGAAAATGAAACTATTAAATATTTCACACCCTCAAGTGAGAATCGAACTCACAACCGTCGCATTTACAACAGCACACTTGTTTCTCTTTGTTCTCTTTTCCCATAACTGCCTATTATAATATTTTGTGCCAGTTGTCATAATAATGATTATGTATCATGATACACTTTTCGGAAGGAACCTAGTGTCAAGACACTCAGTCAATTGAAGTTCCATTTATCGTTCATTTCCAAATTACACTAGATATTTAAACACAGATATATTACACAAAGTACATTCGACATACATACACACATTAGTCACAAAGTGGAGACAATTAATCTTTCTGAAGTTGTGAACTGTATAAATACTTAACAAACTTACGTTAGTATCTTCCCACAAGTTCCTGGAATCTTAACGTAATACCCATTTCATATTCACTTAATGTCGAGCCCTTAAATGTTCAAGAGATGAAGTCGATCGTCGAGGTCGAGGTTCATTATTGGGGTCGAGATCTGTTTTTAACAATAACTAGACCTCGACCCAATGATAAAAATCAGCTTCACGCTGTATCCCGCACACAGCAGGTTACTTAGTGCTAAGACAATCCGTTCCCCATTTACCGCCGAATTCTGGAGGCATGGCGTGTCAAGTGGCGGAACTTAACGCCGCTTTTCGCCCCGATACTAACTCTAAAAAATTAAAATATAAATTTAAATAAATATTTCATATCCTGTAGTGGAGATCGAACCCACTACCGGTCGCGTTTACAGTCACAAACTTGTGTCACTGCGCACTCGTTTTCCCTCGATTGGCCTCTAGATTTTTATCGTTAATAGATCATTTATTATTTCCTGCTGTTAATAATAAAAATAATATTTTTGAAGTTTTGACAACAATGGCGACTCCTTGCAAAATATATTATGGTACTCGTTTAGCATCTTGAATAGATGGGTAATGTAAATACATAAATTGACGTTGTCGTGTCGTTAGAACAAGGGATATAAGATCCGTGGCGGATTCTACGACGTCTCATATAGGTGAAGAGGGTTCTGCTGGGTTTAGTGGGTAGTATCGGGGTGCCCTTTGATGAGTCCCACGGTACCAATCCGTCAAGGCACATTTCTCTGCCGTACGGATGATAGTGTAACAGCACTTTATTGAAGTAATATAGGAGACGAAAAATAATTTAAATATAAGCAATCTTGTTATCTATTCGTTTTAAACTTCAGACGTTCTTATGTTAGCTATGACGGCTTGAAAAAGCTTTTATAATATAAAAAAAATAATTTGCAAGGGAAAAAATAGGAACAGAAGATAAAAAGGATATTATGATGGTCTACTTAAAGACGGTAATTTACATATAATCAATGCGTCTAGACAAGGAGGTCAGGTTTATCTTCCTGTAATGACCTCTGTTATCGGTATAAAGGCAGAATCGAAATATTTGCCGGCCGAATAAGATTGGTCAGGATTCTGTAACGTGATAGATATAGTGCTTGGAATTGCTATTATACTATAAATGGATGTATTAGGAATATAATAGGACGTTGTTTACCGAAAAAATATATTTTAAGTAATCGAATATTGACTCTATCGTGGTGCAGTGGTGGGTGATGTTTTTTATTTCAGCATGTGACTGTAAAGGTAACGGTTGTGGGTTCGATACCTACCCGGGAGAGTGAAATATTTAATATTTAGTAAATAGGCGAAGCGCTTCTTTGAGTTTCGCGCGGAGTGTTAGATTCTCTATCTATCTTGCTTCTGCCTACTCCTGCCATGTGCGGGATGTAGCGCTAAGTTAAAAAACAAAAAAATATCTCAAGTATAATAAACACAGCGTGAGGTTCCGACGCTCAAGGCACAATAACGAATTCGAGAATGGATTGCCACTTGTCACTTTTGACACTAGGCTTTCTCTTTCTCCGACAATCCTGCTTAATACAGCTTAAAGCTCATTAAAATTATCTTTAACAACATATGAGGACCGGTTTGTGAATATGATACGCATTTTATTGAATTTATGTTTCAAGTTTATTTTAGGTTTAAAAAGTTAATGGTAAGTTCTTGTGGGAGAAATGAATCTGAAACTTTTGTTATCTGAGTACAATTAAATTTTATATAACTTACTTACTTTAAAATATATTCTACTTGACTCAAAACAACTTCTTTGTAACTTACATCCTTTGTAGGAACGTGTCACAACCTAAGACAATTTTACAGTGAGAAGAGCTGAAAACAATTGAAATGTAATAAATACTATTGTATCATAAAAATAACTTAAAATCCATTGCGGCCGTCATTGTGGAACAACGGCACAGCGTGTGACTATAAACGAAACACTTGGGTTTGATTCCCATTCGATGTAATGTGAAATATGATTCACCAGGTGCCGCTTATGTTGCTAACATCTGCTTTAATAATATTAACTAAATTATGTATATTGTTTCAGGCAATTATTAGCGATGAGAAAGATAAGTAATATATTAAAATATAAAAAAAGAATATAAGAGGAAATAAAACTTTACCTCTAAAATTATCGTTTTCTTTTGTAATTGTAATAATATACACAGTAGGTCTTTATTACAGACCCAAATAAAGCTACAGAAAATATGTAGTGTATTTGAATATAAAATGTACTTGTACAAAAGGCCGTTTTATCTCTTAAGTAGCCATCTCTGCAAACTTAGGCAAAAGAAACAAATTTAGATTAGCTTTGGGTGTAATGATAGGTATTAAACAAATGTAGAAAGTTAATTAAGTTAGAGGCTATTCGTAGCGCAGGGGCACAAAGTGTGCCTGTAAAACCGCCTGGTTGTGGATTCGATTCCGACATGAGGAGGCGAAATATTTATTTAAATTTATATTTGCATTTCTTCACTCTGGTGTCGAGGAAAAAGCCGGCGTTGAGTTGGCCTCCCACCACTCAATGCCTTCAGAATTCGGCAGAAAGTGGAGAACGGAGTGTCTTAAATAAACTTTAAAGTTTAATATTTCCGCAATGAAAATTTAATTTAACGAGACATAATTTTATTAAATTTAACTGTTAAATTTTTACCGGAGTTATTAATAAGATAACTCCAAACAAACTTAATAAAATGAAACACTTCACTTAGTTTCATTCTTAAATTTCCATCTGCCAACAAGTTTACTAAGAGTCCTTATTCCAATTATAATCTTGTGTCATATTCAATTTAAAATTATATAACTTTTCATAAAATTTACAATTTAACAATAGATTAGAGAATAAGATTTTAATAATAAATTAGAGAATTAAACCTGTCGTGGCGGATTAGATGAGTATCTGACTGTAAACGCGACAGGCTTTTGGGTTGGTCCACTCGAGAAAATACATAAAGTATTTCATTTTTTCATGTCTTCCCTCTTCCTTCTGGTATCGAGTGAACGCGCGTCTTAGAGTTGTGCTTTAAAACACTCAATACTAGGCTTACTCTGCCATATGCAGGATACTGCGTGAAGATGAAAAAAAACAACAGATGATTATTATTAACTTTTTTTTTGTCTTTCTATTTTCCCTTTTTTTTCTTTAAATTTGTAATATAGTGGATTCACTGCCAGTGTCCTTAAAATTTGTTTTAACTTTTTTAATATATTTTTGAATGTATATGTTACTACTCTTGAGTGTAGTAGTATATATATATAGAAATAAATGAATTCGTTTCAATCTTTTACGTAATAATCGAGTTAACGAAAAAAACGCGTGGGCTTATTTGATTTTTTTGTGACATATATATGTTTTAAAACTATAATGTATTTCTTAGCTTTACCCGCCATAGTAGGGAAGGGAGTGAACCCAGGAACTAGTGTCTAGACACTTCATTCCCATTAAAATACTTTTGAAATCAAGAAGCATTTCGTGTTTAGCGGCCAAACTCAATGTCGCGCTTTACCTCGTCACCAGAGAGATTTTTTTTTATTTCCTCGAGTTGTAATTGAACCTATAACCTGCGTGTTAACTACACACACGTGCGCCGACGACTGACGTGGAAAATTATAAACACAGATACCACCGCCGGGTCGGAACCACCAAGGATTCTTTGTAAAGTTATTCAGTCAGTAAATCGTTACACGCGCGCAAAGGTCAGACATTATAATTTTAAACTTGCTCAAAGCTTCACATGCCCACGTTGTAAGCATCCTTGTATCGCTCATATGAATAGGAAACTTTTCTAATTACATGAAAGTCAAAATATATGGAAAATTAAGGATTTTCATTTCTTCGCTTATCATCTGATAACGAGGCACTGCCCGGCGTTGAGATCCGCCACTCCAACGTGATGCTTCCAGAAATCAGCAGAAAGTGGAGAACAGAAATTTCTTAATATGAACGGGTAGTCTTTCAATTTCACTAAATAAGTTAGTAGTTACTTTCTATTTACACTAAAAACGCGAGAACATAGTAATAGCGAGATAAAAATAAAAAATAACTTTTAGGGCGTTTCATAAACACATTTTATTGGAAAGCCCTTGCTACAGTTATTTCAATTCCATCGCACTCATGGGGGTGAGACGTAAAAAATAGTCACCTATATCCGTCGTCACATTTGTCACAAATTCAATAGAAACGCTCTTTCTTGTCCAATTTACCATGGATATTGTTCTATAAGCAAAATTTATGTACTCGTCTGTGAGATATGGAATAATATTTTTAAAATACTTACTAATATATTTTTTTAGTTTCACACTGTGTTCCACATATAGCAGGGTAGGCAGGGCACTCAAGCAATTTCTGCAAAATTTTTGATTTTACGTGTTGAGTGATGGAACTCAACGCCGCTTGTTGTCACTTCAGAGCGGAGAAATGAAAATAATTAATTTCACCGAGTAAGCTTCGAACCTTCAACAAGACCATGTTTACAGCCACGCGCTATCTGCACTGCGTCGCTTAATTAGTTGCTTTTTCCACAACAAAGTGAATAGTCAACATCCGTTCCCGGATCAAATATAACCATTTTACACATGAACGATGGCAAATCACGTATCAGAATAGTTTGAGTTTTACAATGAAACTGTATTTACAGCATGAAATTATTTTTGTATTGAAAATTTAAACAATTTTTGACATTATAGAAATTGAACTATATGTGTATATATATTTTTTAAAATGTACATAATTATCAATAGATCATAAAATCAACTTCAAGATGTATCCCTCACACAGCGTAGTAGTCAGAGAGAACCTAGAGTTAAGACACTCCGTTTGACTCTTCTCAGTTCCTTTTTATTCTATAAGAGACACATTTTACTATACTTATCACGTCAGGTCTCTAATTGGTTGAACTATATTAAGCCTACTATAAAGCCTCTACAAATTAAAAGAATATGTTTTTAAGACATATACTCTAATCTACTTACAAAAAATAAGGATATAAAAATATATTTACGGCACGAGCCGTGTACGCTCATATAATAAATGTTCTTAATTCTGTAGAGTATCTCATATTACTGACCATAATTTTTTATAACATTTATCCTAAGGGATAAGAAAGATAAGCTCAAAGCTTCTATTTTAATAACAATCACTTTAAACGAGGCATGAGGTATAGCAACTTATGTTGGAGAAACATAAACTCTGTCTGCTTATATCATGACCATTTTTTCCGTAAGTACTAAGACTTTCAACCTACACTTAATTTACATAATCTCACTGAGTTCAAGATTTAGAAAAGTAATAAAGCAAATTTAAACAAATATATTGTACAAATAAGAGAATTATTTAATTATTGAAAAGAAAATTAATTATAAAAGTTAAAAAGTTAAAACTATTCAACACTCTATATCTCATTTGGTCAGAAAGAGAAGGAGTGTTTTGATACAAAGTTTTGTCTGAATAGTCTGCTGTGGGATAATTTATTTTAAAAAATATGATGAAAATAGTAATATTATGATATCAAAATCTTCTAATTATTTAATTCTTAACAAATTCGATTATTCGTCTACATACGTCACATTTTTCGCGATGTCACCTATATGTTATCAATTATATTAAAGGTTCAAAATAAAAAATCCTCTTCAGCACACGAGTACCTCCATTAGCATCGAGGTGCCAGAATCTATAGCTCCAATATTTCGAAGACCACGTAAAATAAATTCCCATTCTGACGTTGTTTTCTAATATAATTCTGAATCGTCTCCAATTTGAGGCAACCAATTTATAATAATAGAATCAACTTTTTTCTTTATATTGTTTTTCGTTTTCTTCTTGCTATCATTAAGCTATAAATATAAGGTACAAAACCAAAAAATATAGGAAAGTGTTGAGTGGCGGAACTCAACGCCTCCTTTTGTCACTAAACCAAGGCGAAGAAATGGAAATAGAAATTTAAATAAATATTTCATTTCCTTGAGTGGGAATCGAACCCATAACCTGTCGCGCTTACAGTCATACTTAGTGCCTCTGTGCCACTGGCTAGCCTCACATTATTTAATATTTTGTACACGTTATTGTCGATAATACTTATAATTGTATATACATATATAGAAAGTATATGAATTTCGCGAATATAATTGGGCGTGCAAAGAGAATTAATTGTTAAGGAAATCATATTTGTACTGTACAAATTGAAATTGAATAAAACAATTGAATAAAAAAATTTGAAGATTAATAATGATTTAAATTTAAGTTCTAATAATACAATTACAATTCTTATCTGCGGCGTTAAGTTGCACCATACAAACAATCTCTAAAACAGGTAAAAAATTGCTGAGTTTAAACAAATCAAAAAAAAAATTAATTAAAAAATTTAAAAAAAAAATCTAAGAACGTATATATTCTATAATAGTAAAAAATCTATAAAAAATTGTAAATGTAAGTATTATAGGCCACAAGTAACAATCCAAATGGTACAGTACAGTACAGTATAGTACAGCTGTACAGTAATGGCGGCCTTGTTCATTGGATACGAGTACCTGCATCCAGCGCTCTTTGTTACCAAACACAAATAGAATTAACTAAAACGTACTACGTGTTCGAAATACTAGATCAAAATAGTATGACAATAGGAAAATATACCTTTTTTTTTATTTTCGATATATTCCTAACCTAGTACGACTGTGGGCTCAATTCCCCCTGGTGTTAATAGATCCTATACTGTCCCACAATGGCCTTCATATAGCATTATATATAATATAGTCTTAATGAGAACGGAGTGTACTAACACTAGCTCCCCAGGTTCCCTATGCCTACCATATGCGGGATAGAGCGTGAAAGTACTAAAAGGCAGAAATATAACAGTAAGTTAAAATAACACAACATCTGTATAAAACAATTGTAGCACGTACGACGTGGCCGGGACTTTTTTGCACAAAACATAAAACGTTGAACAATATGTGTCGTATTTCAGTGAGGACCACAATGGGGCGACAGTGCTTCGGAAACGACGGCCGCTTGCTCGTTCCCCATACATATTTATAGTACATGTGGACTAGGTAGCTGGTCTGCATTTCAAACGTTTTGTTGAACGTGTGATTGTAAACGCGACAGGTTGTGGATTCGATTCCCACTCAGGGAAATTAAATTTTTGACATTTTCTGATAAAAAACATATATATAGAAATATATATAGAAAATATTTGCTTAAAAAAAGATATGGCCGTTTTTAACTCTCCTTGAAATATATCCTTCTTAATAAAAAAATAATTATCGAAACCCGTCGGCATGATCATGGGTGACATTGTCAGAAATGGACCAAGTTAAAAACCAGATTTCAAATAAAAAAGGATCATTAAGATCGGTTCACTCAGTCAAAAGTTTAAAAGTTCAAAGGTAAGAAACATAAAAAAAGACAATCGAAATGATAACCTTTGCCCTACGGAAATCTGTTAAGGACCGGACTAGTAGTTAAAGGAATTTGCAAAAATGATTTTTTTTATTTAAAATTTTGACTAATTTTATATGATGAGTGACAGACAAGAGTGGTGAAGCTGTGTCGCCGGTGGTACGTTGATAGAATGAGGCAAAGCTGCCACAGGTCGACCTAATTTAGTTCCTATTCACCCGTCTATTCCCATTACCACGCCATTCATCTACTCGAATAAATTGGTAAATTTCGTTGCATCTTATTATAAATAAACCCAAAACTGAATGCACCTAAATAAGCTCCTCTATTTGGGTTCCTTTATTTTTGCCTTTTAATTGTGAATTGAAAACTGAATCCTGTATTGTAATTAAATTCATGACGGACAAAATTGTTAATTAGAGTTATTTTCTTGGTGTTGTTTCTTTGTGTACCTTTCTAGAAAGGAGAATCTAACATTGTTTTGAACGTAGTAGGATTTTTATGTTTTCCAAAAGTATTTTTCTTTTCTAAGTGTGGAATTACATTTAAAAAATGTAAAAATAATAAGAAAATCCTAATTAATTATTATATCCTAATATAAATAGTAATTTTTAACAAGAAAAAACAGACATCAAACGCTAAAATTCAAAAATAAATTTAATTTACACAAAGCCCGTATTTTTATTTGATTAAACAAAAATCATTGAATAACATTATTTATAATTTTGAAGTCTATTTGTGTATTTCTTAACACACAATTTTCCCAAATGTTGAGTGAGCCTAATATCACAGTAGGTAGTGGAAAATTTTTCGGCTTTCTCTTTATACGAATTATTGAGGCCGTCGTGGCGCAGCGGCAAGGGTGTGACTGTAACGCGACGGTTGCCGGTTTGATCCTCACTGGAGAAAGTGAAATATTTATTAACGTTTATATTTCCATTTCTTCGCTCTGGTGTCGAGGCAAAGCTCAGCGTTGAGTTCTGCC
Organism: Heliconius aoede; assembly: GCA_037355905.1. Lineage (NCBI taxonomy): Eukaryota > Metazoa > Arthropoda > Insecta > Lepidoptera > Nymphalidae > Heliconius > Heliconius aoede. Next base: position 909,695 of record JBAIZZ010000123.1, read on the forward strand.
ACTCAACACGCAGAATTCGGCAGAAAGTGGGGAACACGAGGTTCCCTCTGCCTACCCTGGCAGTGTGTGGGATATATATTTATACGAATTAATGCCACTACTTTTCGAGTTTCTTTCCTAATATTTATTATTATCCCACACATAGCGGGGTAGGCTAAAGTACCTTGGGAACTTGACTCAATGGCTCCACAGTTTTTATATATCGTACCCTTTTGTATCCATCTATCACCGGACTGTGGCTATTTAGAAGTGCTATTTCTCTTACACTCGGGGACCATTTGCCACTGTTATAGGTCGTTGGGAAACGTATTATCTTTTAACACTTCTGTAAATATTGATCTGAGAAACAAAAGTAAGAAAAATATTTTAATATTCATTTTTATCTGAATTATGTAATTATTTTGAAACTTTTTATATTATTTGTTTAGTAAAATAAACTAGCGTGAAGTAGTGGCTTTTACCACTGCGTTTCACATTAGATAATTCCGGGCCCTGGTGCCCAACGTTACCTTAAAGGCCGGCAACGCACCTGTGGCTTCTCTGGTGTCGCATGGGGTCGTGGGTGGCGGTGATCACTTACCATCAGGTGACTCGAACGCTCGTTTGCCGTGTCCTTTACCATAAAAAAAAGAGTGACGAAACTTAACGCGTCTCATTAAGTAAAAATCATACATTATTTTCAGTTTAAACATCCAAAAATAATCACAGTCAGAAATTACAACGCCGTCATATCGCTTCATCAAGTTTACTCAATTAGGTTCCTTCATTTATGACATCCGCTCGAAATGAGCGCGAATGAAAACTAAAACCTACCAAAGGACATCCTACGGACTAGCAATTTTGCGAACCGTTTCAATTAAAATCTTAATATTTTATATCTTATTAAGATAGCGAATTGAATTTTGAGCACTCGCTGTAAGATATCTTCTTCTTTGACTAATGTCAAAAGTTCTTACGAAATTAGATGAATCTTCTTAGAAGAAGATGAAATGGTCATATCTTCTAAGTATTTTATGGAATAAGTACCTATATATAGAAAATAAATCTATCACGGTACAAATTAGTCTATTTATGAGTTTCTGCCTATACAGATCTTTGATTACGTACTGATTTTTTTTATATAATTATATCGTAGCAATTTGATGTTTATATAACCAGACTCGAATATAGTATTAAACATTTGTGTTAATTATTGCTGTATTAAATTTAAATTTATGATCATCGCAAAACGGGAAAGTAGGAGGAACTTAGTGCTAAAACACTCTTTTCACTACTTTCCGCTTAAGTTTTATGTGTTGTGAAGTGTCAATAATTCAAATATAACCGTTCTATCAACTGGGAATCAAACACACAACAAACGCTTTTATAATGAGATCCCAATATAACTTCATATTTCATTAGTCTTACATGAACAACATAAATAAATATATTACAATATATATTTTTTTCACGACAAAAAAAAATATTTTTTTTATACAACACAAAGAAGGAACACACCGGAGTAAATTTGAGCATATTGGGGTTCTTATGTAAAGTATTTTAACAATGACACTCTTCCCTTGAGGCGGATTCATGGAGGCCGTTTTAGGATATAAAGGCCTTTTCTACAATCATTGCTTTACAAAGGAGATGTGCGGTTACCATATTTCCCCAAAGATACTGGCAGTCGAGTATCATTTGTTTTGTCTCTTATTAAAACACTTTATATGATAAAAATAAGTTATACTTTTCATATATTTTTAATTTCACCTGTAGAATAGACAGTATATATATACATACAAACACACATTTACTTAATATTTAATATAACTTAATATTTTAACAGGTTCTCACTCACACCTCAAGTGAGAACCTGTTAAAATATTAAGTTAAGTAAAATTTTCTTCATTTTGTTCCACTTACTTAATTATTTTTGACTATCTTCAACATACAGACAGCGACATAACCACAAATATTGTAAATATTAGTCGAGTGAGAATCAAACTCACGACTATTATTATACAGTTAACAGTCTAAAATGTACCAGGCATTACTTGTGTCGATATTAAAAACTTTTTCTAGGAAAATAAAGTTTCTAGAATGTCATTCCATCGCTAACTTACTATTGAGAGACAGAAAACGTTACATCTTGCTAGACGTGAGGAATTGTCTCCTTTGTCACGTCCATTATTGAAATATGCGAGGAGTACTGTAGGGACCTCAGTTGATCAGCTAGTGTTTCGTGGAGACAAATGGAGGAACATTTTTAAAGTAAAGTACCAGATGCTGTTGACAAATTTCGTCTAAATTTTGAAACCACTTTGCCGAATAAAAGTGCCGTAGTGGCTTTCACGACTAAAAATATAATATAATAGATAAAGATATTTTAAATATATAAATTTTTGAGGACAGCCCTATAGCCTACAGTGTAATAAAAGAAGAGAATTGCAAACTAAAATTATAGTCCACAATTATGATAATCTGGTAAGAGTGCTCGTTGATGCATTTATCAAAGTAGATTTGTAGGATTATATTGGATTCGGGCGGACGAGTTTCACTACTATACATAAAATGTCTCTAAAATGAAGCGAAAAATGAAGAACGGACTGTCTTCATAGTGGGTTCTCTTTGTCGATATTTTATTTTTTTTTTCTGCTTCACGCTGTATCCCGCACACAGTAGCAGGCGAGCAATAGGCAACAGCAGCAGAGAGAACCTCGGTGTTAAGACAAGTTGAGTGGCAGAACTCAACGCCGCGCTTTGCCTCGACACCAGAGCGAAGAAAATGGAAATATAAACATAAATAAGTATTTCACTTCCTCGAGTGGGAATCGAGCCCACAACCGTCGCCTTAGTCACACCCTTGTGCCACTGCGCCACGACGGCTCCTATTTATTTGGTCGGTTAAATCCTAGTGGCTTTTGTTAATTGAATAACTTGAAGCTGCAGCTTAGAGGCAATCTACTATCGAGACACTCCGTTTCCAATTTTTGAGACTTTATATGGAACTCAACGTCGCGTTTTAATCCCTCAAGTCGAACTCAGAACGGGAATCGAACACAGAACCGTAGCGTTAAGTTAGACGCTGTGCCGCAGCTCCATGACGGAAAAAAACATATCAAGCAAATTAAGTAATTGAAACTTTATTTATAATGTCGGACACATTTTACAGTCGAGAGTGCTCGTAACTTACCGGAATTTCCGCAAATGCTCTAAAAGTAATTAGGAACACCCATAAATCATCAGCTAACTTGTACCAATATTGACAACCACCGAAGTGTTGTCTCCATCGCTTGTCAATCGTGCTGTGTGTACTACAGCCTGACAAGGGTATACTTAGACTTCATCAAAGAGCGTATTTTGGATATGGCGGATGGAGGTGAGCGAATTTTCTGTTTTGGCCGCACACGCTGGGTTAGGTGAGTCAAATTTCAATCTGTGCACGAGAATTTCAAAGTGTACAGAGAAGTGGGGTACGGGGGACATTTTTTTTATTTCAAAGGAGCGGCTTGCGAGACTGCGCGTCTATAATTGTACGCTATCTACTAAAAGTGCCACGCACCATTAGATTGACGAAATTACTTAAAGAAAATAAGGTTCCTAACTGTTATGTATAAAATAAATACATATGTACACATAGTATGATTAATGTCCATGCAGATAAAATATGCAAATAAACTTAAAAGAATACCAAAAATTAGTATAAGAAACAAATTTAAGACTTTTTCAACATTAGTTCATAAATCTACATAAATCAGGTCTTGATTATATAGACTGTAACAGTTCCATTGTTAATATATAAGATTCTGGAAAGATTTTTCTATGACGACAAAGAATTTTGTGAAGACCGTGCCTTTAGAAAATACATGATGCGCGGCCGCCACATTTCCCTAAGGGTATACCGAAGAGGAAATTTATAATTTTTCTAAGGACTCCCCTTTTTACCGCCTTGGTCCCTTCTAAATCCGTTTTATTGTACACATTTTTCTTTATGTCATATAAGCTTATTAAGCGTATGTTTGCGTAGCACTTGGCAACAATAGTAAATGGCTTTTGTTGTAAAAATCTTAACACTGTAAACCATCAAGTATAGATCAATTTACTTAGTTTGTTATTTATTGATTTATTTCAATTTGGCAAAAAAATCTATTAAATTAAATTTTAAACAGGTAAAACTATCGAAGCTATCGTAGCGCAAATGTGCGACTGTAATCACGACGGTTGTGGGTTCGATTTCCAGTTTAATATAATGTAAGTAATGAAATATTTATTTATTTCATATTTTAAAACTTGAGAAATAAGAATTAGGATGGCATGAAAAACTCTTACCTCTAAGTTTCATATATTATGAACAAACAAACGGACGACGGATTAACAAATAGAGCTTACCATATATTTGTAGTTGTATTAACTTAAAGAACACTTTAAGTAGTAAGCACTAACAGAGCTTTATTTATCCTCTTTGCAGGGATATCTTTTAAGTCCACATTGCCGAATTGATTCCGAAAAATATATCTAGAAATAAGAGAAATCTACATATTCTTTATTTCTGAATATACCTGCTATCTACTTTTTTACTTATTTCTGTATATGCAATTCAAATATAATAAAAATATCATTGTGGCACAGTGCAACAGCGTCTGACTATGAACGCTAGTTGTGGGTTAGATCCCTGGCTGGGAAAATTAATTGTTTTCACTTATCCGCTATGGTGGTGCGGCTTTTAATTTCATAAAACCTTCACAGAAAGTGGAGAACGGAGTGTATGAACACTAGATATCCTCTACCCTGCTAGGCAAGGCAAAGCGAAAAGCTACATTCTTCTAAATTTTTACTATCACCCTGTAAAATCGAAGTACAAAAGTCACTCCATTAAATACCTTTCACGGGCTTCGTTAAATGGATCAGAGTAGGATAGAAACAATTGAACGGCACAGACCGTTAATCAGGTCACGGGATCTTTGAAACTTCACACAGCTAATTGGAATACATTTATTTAACTACTACACTACATTTGTCTGTATTTTATGTTACTAAAAATTGGAAAAGATTTGTTTAAATATAACAGCAGCTTCTCAACTTCACGTTTGTTTTTGATATTTTTTTATTTGGTATTATTCTTTCTATAGGACCCAGCGAGATTTGAACCCGTCTCTCTTTGACAAGCATCGTAACCACTAACGAAACATAGGGCTTAGTGATCATAGGGGTGCACGTTTAAATACCGTTAAGTTTTTAAAAAAAGATATCTTCCTTTCATGGAAGTCAACTTTGACCTTTGTCTACATTATAATTAAAAAATCACATCTTTGTAGCAAAGCTTAGTTGCATTTTAGAATTAAAATGTAACTAAGACTAAATGCGACAATTGTGAGTTCTTTTTTTCACCCAAAGAAATAAATTGTTTTCATTTCCTTGCTCTGTTAACAAAACAAGTCTACATCGTTGATATACATTCAACATTCTATCTCTACAAATTCGACAAGATTGTGTAAAAGTAAGAAATGCATGGCTATAAGCGTAGAGCTGAAATAAAAATATGAAGGCACGATGCCACCATTATAATATTATATCTATATTTATTTCAGAAAATTTCTATTAATCATATCCACATATTCGTAAAAAATAAAATAATTATTAATTCGTTTTAGAAACCAGTTATTTGAGTGGAATGCGAGGAAATTTTACGAGCGTCTTACTTTCATTGCACACACTTTTAAGATAACAACTGCCGGTCGTAAACGCGTTTTATGTATCTCAAGGGAGCTTTAGGTAAGATGTTACCAAATAGATACACTTGTCAAAACCAGATTAACATGTCCACTGCGGTTTTAGGTTGAAATCGACCTCATATAGACTTCACGTCATACAGTTTATGTTACCAGCGTATAAATTATGAGGCCGATAAGACCTTAACCGCACCAGCTGAAAGTTCTCAAAAATAGATCCTAAAGTGGCCCTATTATAATAACACTATAACTGATAATAAGAATGAAAGCCTTCAATTAGAAACTTACTTCTTTTTCAATGAAAAATAACTAGCTTTTATCTCCAACATCATTCTGTGGTTACATCGTGAGAACCAGATGTGCGAGGGTGAGATGAGTTCATAGTACTGGTATAGATTCTATAGTTAATAGGTATATATGTTTGTAACTGTACCTTAATCGACCAAATACATAACTTGAGCTTGATATGTAATTTTTTCTTTTATGTCACATTTATCAAAAATATAAGCTTTTTGTCTTAGAAACGCATGTTACATCGGAGACATACCAAGGAGTCAATTTCTTATTTTCTTCTTTATTTTATTTAACCATACACCTTGAAAATTAAATAATTAGATATTTTTGACACACAATTTCCAATAATAGCAATTAAATATTTCATATTTTCATTTCCTCTTTTGCTACGGTACGGTAGGCAGAGAGGATACAGCGTGAAGCTCAAAAAAGTTCTAAATCATATCAACCATTTTAATATTAACATAATAATAATATTTATAAAATAAACTTAAACACAACACATACTCATCTAAGCCCAAAGCGACGGCTAATAAGCGCCAAATTGCGAAACGAACCGTGCAGTGTCCCCTACAGAATTCTGACGTCATAAATTCGTCTCTTGTCATCGTCACTGGAGCGCGCCGTCGGTTTAATCCAACTAGATCCATGAAAACTTGCAAGAGACAGTATATTTGGGAACCTGGTATAACTTATATAACAAATATTAGTTAGACACACCGTAAGTGAGACAGAATTTCTAATATCAGTATTACTATTGACAATCTGGAGTTGTAAACTAATATGGTGTATAAATACCATAACGATGTGCTTTAACTATGAGAATTAATATCGATGAGTGATTTTTATCTATTTTAGTGTTCCATCTGTGCTATAAATCTATCAGGTTTAGATGATAAAAAGTTCTTCTTTGTTCTAAAAAGATTTTTATAATCATATTTCATGATTAATCTTATTAATTGGAGTTTTTTCACGCGATATTCCACATATAGTGGTGTAGACAAAGGAAACCTAGTGTTAAGACACTCCGGTCACTGTTTTAATCATGATAACCATTGGTTTGTACGTAATAAATTTATTTAGTCCATAGATTCTGTCAATATTTCGACACCCAGCAATAGCTTACTCGCGCTAAAGGAACGTATCATGGTCGGACGTAGACGATATATGCACAATTCGAGCCATTGGGCTGAAATAAATTCTAAGCTTACACAGCCAATAACTCCGCCCCCGGCCCGCACTGATTGTGCTAACATGTCGGCAAATATTACACCGCGTCAGACACTAAAAATATTCTAAGTTACATTATATTATATCAAATGTTAAACTTCATGTGTTCTTTATAAAGTCTAGCTTTGACTTTATTAAAAAAAAATATTAAATTTCTTTAAAAACTTCATTTAAATAAGATGATTGAGTCCGCGTGACTGCAAACATGACAATTTTGGGTTCGATTCATACTCATACATACAATAATAATTGACTCCCCAGAGTTGGAATTGAATTCACAACCATCGTGGCGTATTCAAATAATTCTTTATAAAGAAGAAGAAGAATCTCTGCACTAATTTTGTTAGTGAATCTTTTAGCATCTAAACATAAATGCTTAGAGGTTAAACTCTTTAGAAGAAACTCCACTAACTAAGATTTAAGAGGCAAACTTTTGTTTTCAACGAAGTTTCAACGGAGGAAATGCTCACCTCAATTAATTGGTCAATTAGACGTGACGCCTTGTTGATCTGAAGACGAATTTTTAGAGATAATTTCTGTCAAATGCACTTTTTTATATGAATTAAGCTAATTTATCCACTTAATGGACACCATTTAAATGACAAACTTATGTGAAGTAGTTAGTGTTTCATCTAAATTTTGGTTTCATCTAAAATCTAAAATCTGAAACTATATTATCTGTTTTCTTTTTATTCTTTATTATTTTTATGCATTACCAAGATGGCCTTTATACTCTTGAATGTGTACGTTAGTGATTATTTTTGAGATATCATTAATAGTGTCGCCGTTGCTTACAACCTCTATGTGCAAAATATATTTTTCAATTTCACATTTGTTATTTTTCATATAAATCTATCTATATATCTATAATGTTTTATTTCTTTTGTCTTTAAAGTCAAAACCTTTTTGTAAACATTGTCAAACCACATTACATTGAAGACACAACGTCAGTGAGTAAAAAGGGAAAATTTCAATGCAGCTCGAGCGACTTCCAATCTGCCATAAACTTCATTTAAGACCCCCGTAGTAATAGGGTTCCCGAGAAAATTTTTCCGCTCGATGCAATTTACAGGCGTTCTCACTAATAAGCATTTTAGTTACAAAATACAATTTTGGTCTTTTACTTGGAAGAGTTTTTTTTTTTATTGAGATTAATAATCTTGATGTTTTTCGCTGTGGTATCTATGCAAAGTGCGGCGTTAAGTTCTGCTACTCAATACGCAATGCCTCTTGAATTTAGGAAATCGAAATTTGTGGGAAATAAAAGTGTCTTAATGGGAAAGTTGTGTCCTAACAGTATGATCCTAGATTTACTCTGCGTAGAGGCTTAAAAAAACTTTGAAATCCGAAATGAATTCTGAAAGATATTAAAATTACCTCGCTGTATTTTTTTTTTCACATTTACTAGCACGTATTATATTCGCACGTATATTCTAGTATACACCCCGATATCCCTGCCACAGATACTTTAAAAGTAAGGAAACATTGCATTTATTTTCTCTTAAAAACTTTATTCTAAATAAAGTGACAGTAGATAAAGAAATCATTTTAAAAGAAAAACTAAACTTTAAACCAACTTTGTATGACAAATTAAATTATAATATATTTATTAGGTTAATTAACAGTAAATCTATCAGGCTGAGCTGCCTCACCGTCACTCAAGCTGAATTTGAACAACGTACAATAAAATATCCACCGCATGATACAATATCCTCGGCACCACAGTCTATTGGGAAGTAATAGAAATGCAATTTAGAACAAGATTCAATTAAAGTGGGTACGGTACCGACAGAGGCCACTAAAATCGCTATATTGGCTAGATTTTAGCTTAAATGTATTGTATATGCTACCTAAGCGAGGAAATGAAAATATTCATAAATAATAATGCTTTCTTTCGAGTAGAAATTGAACCCACAACCGTCGCGATTACGGTCGCACGCTCGTGGCTCTAGGCCACGACGGTCATTCTCTTTATAAATTAAATATCGCCAGCCAATGTACTGTGAAACATTTATTATAATGAAATAGAAAAGTTCTCCGTATCTCTCCACCCATTTATCCGCACCAAGCCCGGCGATTGCTTATAAATGAAAGTAAACTTGAATTGTCATTACCATTGTTTGAAGACAAGCAACTTTACTCGTTGCAAATGAACGCCAAAGCAAAAGTTGAATGAATATTTTCTTACGATAATTTACTGCTATACCGTGAACGACTTAATGCAAGGCAATATAAGTTATTCTAACTCTTCTTTTTTTAGTTTCACAATGTATCCCGCATGCAGCAGGATAGGCATAGAAGAAGCATAGTGTCAAGACACTCCACTCTCAACTTAACCACGGAATCGAAGCTCGAGTGGCAATCGAACCCACAACCTATCGCGTTTACACTTGTGCCTCTACGCCACCACATAGCAAGCTTTACTAATAGTTATCAGCATTTCAATAGTATTTTGTATTTAAAAAATTATAATCATGAATAAATTTAAAATATGCAGCAAAGCCAATACATAATTATTATATTTCCGATACATCATTATAGTATTTTTTAATGCATCAACTTAGAATTTAATCAGCTTCACGCTGTATCTCGCACACAGCAGGGTAGGCAGAGAGAACCTACCAGGTTAACACTAGTTAAGACACTCTGTTCTTCCATCTGACCTTCTTTTTTCTGACCTTCCATCGAAATCTGGAGGCATTGCGCGTTGAGGGGCAACGTGAAATGACACTCAACGCCACTTTTCCCTCAACACCAGAGCGAAGAAATGTGAATATAAATTTAAAAAAAAAAATTAATTTCTTCGAGTGGGGATCGAATTCACAACCCCTGCGCCATGACTGACCTTAACCTAGACTGGACTACAGACCTAAATATTTCACGATCACGAGATAAATGATCTTGACAGACGGACAGACAATCAACAAAGTTAGTAAATATAAGGATTCGTTTTACCTTTTGAGGTAAGGAACCCTAAGAACTAGTTCTTCCACTTTATTACTATTCAAATGAGAAAAAAAGCAATTCAAAACCGCGATAAGAGATACTTAGATAGTTTCGGTTTGCCGACACATACTGAGTACATAAGGATATTGAGTTTCTATTGACATTGAAATTGGAATAAAATAGATCGTTTCTACGTATTTGTTTGATCTTTCTTGATTAAACATTTTCATATGTAAATATAACGGGAAATATAATATTAATTAAGTTTTAAGTCTTTTTTAATATAGAACGATAAATATAAAAGGTGTTCTTTTTGTTTTTTAGCGAGGCAGATGGAATTTGGAACCTAGTATCAAGATACACTGTTTAGTTTAAGACGCTTCTGTTCCCAACTTTTCGTCGAAGTTTGGACGCATTGCGTGTTGAGTGGTGGAGCTCAATTCTGTCAAAAGTGCTTTTGCCTCGTTACCAAACGATCAAATGATTTTTTTTTTAAATTAATTAAGTGGGAATCAAACCCACAACCTGTCGCGCGCTTGCGCTCCTATAACACGACTGGCCTCTGATAATGAGATATAAAAGTTTTATATTGCAATTAACGATTAATATTTACTATATAAGTACATAATAAACATACTATATATACTGAAATTGAAGAAAAATAACAAATATACTAGATGTAACATAACAAATTCGATACTCCAAGTATTTTATGACAAAGCAAAAAATTTAAATTTTTATATAATATTTTACAGCAAAACTGCATGGAAAAGCAGAATTTCTTTAAAACATGTAAGTAAGTAAGGTTCCCAGCGTGATAAAAGATTGGGTCCACTGCAACACACCGATAGCACGTAATGTGAATAGAAAATAGTTGGATTATCGAGATTGAGCTGGACTATTGCAACGGAAGGCAGACTTCTTGGCGCCTGAAATATAAGCTCATATTGTATTAAGCTGCAAAATTGAATGGTAATGTCATTTTTGTAGAATCCTCGAATCTTTTGAGAATATTATTTCTATTCTATATTTTTATATGTGTATTTTTCTTTCAGCTTCACGATGCATCCTGCACACAGCAGGCTAAACAGAGGGAACGTAGTGTTAAGACACTCATTTCCTAGATGTCTTTTTGCTCATCATGCAATATCTCAGTAGTGATAGTCCTGTGCATCCAACGGCACCGAAAGGGACCCCGTATGTTACTACTATAAACTTATTACTAGTATTCTATCAATATGGAATAAATCAAAAAATGTACTGTCATGAAAGCTTTCTTAATAGAAAGTATTCCTTTTCATTTCTTTGTTACATCACTGTATATATAAATTAAGCTCATCTAAAATAAACCAGCCATCAGACCAGCACTCGGGAAAACAAATCAGCAAAGTTTGTTACTTCTTCCTTCTGAATAAGTTCTGCAATTATTTTCGTTTCGAATACTTCTAATAAATACCTCTTGAATTTCATTAATCAATGCTTAATTGCATAATGGGTAAATATAATATGAAGCGACCGATTTTTATGCTAGCTTCACGCTGTATCCCGCATTAAGCAGGATAGGTTGAGGAGAAACTCCTAATTTTAGAATTTATTGCGTGTTAAATAAACGATCCCAAAGACCTTCGTCTTGATAATAAAATATTGGAAATAAAAATTGATCAATTGAATGAAAATTTAATTTAATTTCAAAAGTGGAAATCGAATCCACATTGTGTTTTCAGACGGTTATATTCATTAATTTTGATAATACTTAAAACGATAATCTATGAATAAGAATGAAGTATAATGCTTAGGATTTAGTAGAGTGCGCAGGACAATTAAAAAGTACGTAAAATAATACAAAGTGTTTTATAGCAAGAAACGACGACGGTACACAGAAAAGACATTTAATTGTCCAAACTGGAAAGCGTTCATTTCAATGAAGATACTTGAATAAACTTCTAAATAACTGTAGTTAAAGGAGTAAAACTTTTGTTCTCAATAAAAGGAGCGCCGTTACTGAATTAATTGGTCAATAACAAAACATAATAAGAGATTTTCGCTATAAAGCCGATGTAAATACGAGCCATTTGAATTAATTGAGACGGGAATATAGAAGCCGTGGTGGAAGTTATTGCTTGAAAGTAAATTATAATATAACTAATTTATAATTTAATTGTTGAACTTGAAATCGTTGGCTTTAATTAATAATATTAGAATGATTTCCAAAAATCTCTATTTACAAAAATAAAAATGGAAACATATATAGCTTAGCATAGCTTTTTGAGCGAATGTATAAACAGCGTACGCTAGAATGCTTCATAATTTATAATTTAAATAATATTTTTTTCATGTACTAGTATCATATATACTATACAAGTACATGAAAATCACACCAAAAGATGCTACGATTTGAATTCGCAGCCATCACAAAAGCTACGTTACTTATAAAAAAATACCAACTAATTCTCAAAATATTAATAGTAAGCGTATTTTATGTGTCCCTAGTGAATGGTAAAAAAAAAAGGACTAAGAATCTGAGAAAAAATATTAATCGAAGAAATGGAAATATATATTTAAATGTATATTTCCATTTATGCGCTCTGGTTTCCAGGCAAAGCTCGGCGTTAAGTTATGCCACTCAACACACAATGCCTCTGAAATTCTGCAGAAAATTCCGTTCCGCGGAGTGTCTTAACACTAGGCTCCCTCTGCCTACTCTGCTGTGTGCAGAATAGAGCGTGCAGATGATTTAATTTGTTTTTCTTTATAATTTTCCCGCTAGTCAACAACCCGCCACTCAACACTAAAAGCCTCCGGAATATGGTGAAACGCGGGTATCGGAAGTATCTTAATGGGAACGGAGTATCTTAACACTACATGGGAGCAGTAAGTGCCTACCCTGATGTGCTGGAAAAATCGTGAAACTGTTTATTTTCAAATATAAATAATATACTTCATACTCAACTCGTATAATATTGTTTGTTATATCATTATGAGTAGTTGAACCTAATTAGAGCTCGCAGCGGTATTTAATTAAATGTCTTACAAGAAACCCGTGTAGTTTCCACATGACGTTCCGACACGCCACCGCCACGTTGAGAAATTTAATCATCTTTACACACGTCCATTCCTCATTTTCTGGCTTATTCTGGAGTAATGGCCTGTTAAATGGCGGAACTCAACGTCGTTCTTTTCATCGACACTAAGGATATGCAAATATGAATTATTTCATTCCCTCAAATAGGCATCGTACCCACAACTAGTTTCGTTTGTATCCTTGCGCCACGACAGGCCTTGTTATGTTGAGAAATTGTCGAGATATTGGTAATGTAATAAAATATTAAAAATTTTCACATTATCCCCACAAACTTTGTCTCGGGAATAACCAGAACGTCTTATAGCAATTTCGAAATAAATTGTGTACTGCGACCTCACTACAATAATGTAATGGAAAATACAACGGAATTTTCGTTTTTCTCGTTAGTCTACAGTTTTGTTATATTATTTCAGAAAGGTATAATTACTGAATACACTGAATGCCTGTATTCTAATCTGCGAGATATAGCCTGAAACTGAAATAAAACCTGATGATGTGAACTCATAAGTAACGTAACCCATTTGAAAATTATATATTGCATTTGAGAAAATTTCTTCATTCCCGACTGTTGGAAAAATAAGCGATATCGTAAACTATAGCGGCCTTCCGTGTAATGAATACAAAAAAATGTAACGTGATTTAGTACAGTTAGGCCGTTAGATTTACTGAGCAGTCGTAATGTAAAATATTACGGGTTATTCAATTTAAAAGTAAACCCTAGAAGGCTCAAATGTATTACTAAAAATTTATAAAAACCCTTCATCTTTTTAATATTATTTAAAATAATAAAAAACCTATGTAATAGATATTTGTTGGATCTTTAAATAAGAATATCTCCAACTACCCCCATATACTATAGGTATGTAGCTACCCCCTTTGAGTATTTCTGCTCTTTTTTAATTAACTAAGAATTAATTAATAAGAATTCTCTTAAGCATCAAGACGTTTTAACTAACAAGCGGCGTGGAGATAGCGGGAATCAGGTCAAATGCAATTTAGAGACGCGGAAACAAACACGTAGCCTTACTTTGATAACGACACTTGGAAATCTCATCCTTGTGTAAAATATATTCTTGAAATGTATAGAAATTAAATGTGAAAACTTATACTGATTATTTTATTAGTATATTATTACTTAGTTTTCATAGAATTAAAGTTTAAAATATAAATTATTTTAATTGTAAAATATGACTGTGAATATTGGATATAGTAATTAGTAAGTGCAGAAGGGATTGTCCTGAGACCACGCTCTCTGCTTATCCTGCAACGAGGAATATAACGTGTAAAAAAATATAAATCCAAGATTTGTTTGATGTGATTTCTTCTATTTGGCTAAAGTTATTGTGAATCTAGTTGGCAGTGCCACTCAAGTGAATATTTTTATTTGAAATATTTTCATTTCATTTTTTTTTTACTCTACGCCTTATTCCTTGCGGTGTAGTTAGAGGAAAAAAAATGCATAATACGACGTTCTCTGCATACCTCTTTTACCTCGTCCACAGTCGTCAACCTGTTCACTGGAGCACCACTCCGTGGAGGACGAGGTGACATTAAGCTTCGTTTCTTAGATTGGGCTGTATGAAGTAAAAAGCCAAAGTAAACCTTTAACATTAAGCAAGTTATGTTTAATTTAATAACCTAAGGTTTAGATGAGTACCTACTTACTCAGAAAATTTCACACAATATATTTTAATAGAAATAAAATAACATGAGTAATAATTATTTTTAGAATTCGCTTTGCCTCGTTACCAGAGTGAGAAAATGAAAATTTTTCTTCATTATTGAATATTTCATTTACTCAAGTGGAAACCGAACCCACAACCCATCGCGTGTACAGTCGCTCGCTTATACTCTTGCGCCACAACTGGCCTCTGGACTCTTTGTGCATTGGCATCATGTTGTGACTATTTAAGTTCAAAATGTAATTTTTTTACATCGTATATTCCATCACTTAACAGGCAGTAGAATTATGTTTTTTTTATGCTCAGTGCTTGTAAAGCTTGAGTTCGTCCATTTCAACCGGCAAGCCTAAAAGCTCAACGTGAGCATGAAATATGTCACATTTATGAGACCAGCTTAGTGCTGTGACGTCTAGCTGGTTGAACACTAGTCGCGTTACTTATTATGGTTTTATTCAAAAGCTACGTCGGCTTATAATGCATTTTACAGAGTTTTGTAAAATATACATTTTGGGCGGCTTTGAGTTCCGCCACTCAACAAGCAATGCCGCTAGAATTGGGCGGAGAGTGAGAAATGGAAGTGCCTTAATCCTACTTCATGTCCCCAGTTCCCTCCGCAACGCAAAATATTTTTTTGAATGAAAATTGTTCAAAACCTTACGATATTTCCAAAGCAATGGCAATTGTCGCAGATTTAATTAGCAGAGTAGAAAACACTGTTCAATCTGCCAGAACCCGAGTAGCCATTCAGGTGACTCCATAATGAGAATTTTATTTTACTTCCTACCCCACTCGTTACTGTTGGCTTTTTTCTCTCGTCTTTCCGCGTCAACTAATAATGAATTATTCGTTGAGGTAAAATAATTGATTTTTTTTTTGTTATTTAGTTTGAGTTACGTTGTATAAATATTATATGATTTATTATAAGTAAATGTATTATGTATTTAATGTTTGTTAAATATTATAAATTAAAAATATATTATATATAAATCAGTTTCACCCAGAAACTAGTGTAGACATAGACATTATTAGACACTCCGTTCCCCATTTTCCGCTGGATTCTGGAGGCATTACGTGTTGATTGGGGGAACTCAGCAGACACCAGAGCGAAGAAGTGAAAATATATATTTAAATAAATATTCCTCTCGACTACAACTGGCCTATATATTTAGTAATATGTTTAATCATTAGACACATTCATGGCAATATATTTTATTTGTAAGTAAATATTTTTTCAGCTCTCAATTCAGTCCCACAGTTCATTTAGAGGATATATTAACGTGATTGCGGTCCACTCTCGTAAATTTCGAGTTTTTACTGACTTCCTTATACCAGGGGGTGATAAATAGTCTTTTGTAGGGGGAACTGTTTTTGTTAGCTTATTAACTTATCAGTAGTAGATGTAAAAAGGAAGATAAAAAAAAACTGTAAATATATTGTAAAAACCTTTTTATTAAATTGTAAGCACTGGTTCAGAGCTGACGTCCTTAGTTTTTGTTTTGAGTAGAATAAGCTTTAGTAAAGTAGCATAAGTCAGAAAAAACGTTCTATATGTTAAGTCTATGGAACACATTTTATCAATTATCTCAAAAACTACAATCACGATTTGGCTGATCATAACGATCATCACGATTTTTAGTTCAAGATACACTTACGTCAACTTGTTGACGTGTGGGAAATGTCATAGATGTAGCTCAAAAACAGACGGAGGAGTAGATTAACAAGGAAGTTGAAAATTTCAGTAGAAAAGAGTGGGTACCGAACCCACATCCATCGTATTGGGAGTCACACTCTGTACCTCTGACCTACAACGACAAGTATTGATTTTTAATATTATATCTAATATAAATCTATCCATAATTAAAACTTAAGTTTAATAAAAATATTAACTAACGACTTTTGTAACGAACACTTACAATTTTAATTAATCACTTTTAATTAAACACTTATAATTTTAATTAATAATATTAATAAAAAAATGTTCGCTTTTAAAATTATATTGTGGGAAAAAAAAACAACAAAATTCTATTTAGATATTCAATAATATACTTTTTTCTAACACTAGAAAATTTATTCAAGAATAAAAAAAAATATTTATACGATTATTTAATATATACATAAATTTGCAATAGCAACACGTCTACTATAAGCGTGTAAGAGGATATACTAAAAACATCGAAAACGTCTTAGTGTAGGAGATTCCTCGGGAACCTTGCTGATTTATTCATCCTTCTTGCAAAACTCTCGTAAAAAAATTTATTCTTCGGCCCTTTTCGCTCTATAAATTATTACTAACTTACTACGTATCGGGCTACGTATGAAACAGATATTTTAATTTGAATTTACTTTATTGGTAAATAGAACACGATGACGATGCATGTGAAACCATGTAGAATGCAATATAATACATAATATTATGTAATATACCTGATATTAATATCTATATCGTCCGTTTGTCAAGAAAATTTTATCGATCTCGTGATAAATGATCTTGACAGACGAACGAATAACCATCTGATCCTATTAGGGTACCGTAAGAGGTACGGAATCCTACAAATACACATAAAATACGAAACTGATACAAAAAATGCACAAATAATTGAAACAGAGAATCATTTAACAGAATCAAAAAAGGCGGATTATTTATGTTTATTTTATATTAAATTATATTTAAATTACATAGTAAAATTTCATATATCATATTACAAACTAAAGTAATAAGAAGTATCTTGACGACCCTTGGTGTGATTTCATTGTGACGTCACATTTTTATCTTCCCGAGTTAGGTAGTGGAACACCTTTTAAATAGACTGTGGTATAAATAATACGAGTATATGGACTGAAATAAGATATTTTCCCTTTTTACGTAGTCTATTAAGAAGTCTGACTGTGAATCCGATGATTGTTCGATCGATTCCCATTCGGAGGAATATTTTTAGACAAGGTGTGGCGTTGAGACCCGCCAACCGATTTTCTCTCTAATTTAACAGGAATGTGGAGAGTGGAGTATCGGTTCACACTACTCACCCAAAAAACGTGAAGCATGCTTTTTTTTAATTTTTAGATGTTGCTTTATTTAAAGAGGAAGTTCAACTTTCTCTTAATATGAAAGCTTTTATGATTAATTTTTATTTATCTAATATTCATATAGCCGCAAACAGTATTTACGTATGAAACATTCACTTGACACCAGTAACGAGCAATAGCAATACTGGAGGCTCTCGACGTCGTAACGCGACGATGTGATAGAATGCGACTCGAGTCGACAATTTGATTGAATTCCCTCTCGTCAACATCCGTCGCATCATTGGTTATGATTAGACGTCACAGCATCCAATACATTGTGAGCCAGACGATACATTTGACATTACGTTAGATACTTTTTTTATTTAGTTTCCCCTTACTTTATTCTTTTATTTATTTTTTAAGTGAAACTCCGTTAGAAGCTTGTAATAAAACCGTCGTGCGACCTATGCCTCAATTTGAAACATAGACATAAATAATAACATTACAGTATCCTTTAAATTACAATTTTTTCCTAAAAATTTTTGAATTGTAGAATATAATTCTAATTTAAATAGAATTTTTTCGATTACTTTTATAATTTTTATGTTTTACCCATATTACAACCAAACCATACCAAAGAATTACTTTTGCAGAAACGTATAAAAATTTCAACGCAGGCTTCGAACCTGCGCCTCTTGGACGGCTTAGACCTTTTGGCTACTAACATAAAACCACTTATTCAAAAAGCTCAGAAATCAATGAATGCGGTTCACGGTCGCCACGATTTGTACAGTAAGCAAGCAGACCCATTCAGTTTAACAGGATTTGCTGATCTAGCATACATTCGGACTCGATGGCTTGGCCTGTAGGAAAGCAAGCAGCTTATATATATATATACAATACATGAGAATAAAACAAAAAACGTGTACGTGTGTACGTGTACGTTTTTAACTGTTTTTTTTTTCTTTTTTAATTAAAATTTTCCAGATTAACTGAAATTCATTTGAATAAATTAAGCCTTTGCATATCAGGATACTATTGGTTTCAGATAAGATAAAAAGCTTTTAGTACTTAGTAGTAATATTTCATCAGGTGTGCACGTTTGTATCGAAGTAATGAAATGAATTTATTATCAAAATATATTTATATTATAAAATTAAAATGTTTGATTTTCACGAATAGCTTCAGTTTCACGCTGTTTCCCGCACACAGTAGGGTAGGCAGAGGGAACCTCGGTGTTAAGACACTCCTTTCCCCACTTTCTGCCAAATTCTCGAGACATTGCGTGTTGAGTGGCAGAACTTAACGCCGCGCTGTGTCTCGTCACCAGAGCGAAGAAAAATGGAAATATAAGCGTAAAGAAATATTTCACTTCTTCGAGTGGGAATCGAAGCCACAACCGTCGCGTTTACGGGCGGCACCCTTAACCACAGCACCACGACGGCCCACGATTTTCACGATGACTACACATTTTAAATATAACTATTTAACCGGATTAATCGCCTATATTTATCGGTATGCGTATACGCATTCTTCATCTGTCCAAGCTCGAACCCTAGGTGTTCAGCTTCGCAGAGAATTGCTGGAACAAAGATTTGCCAAAGCTAGATAACTGTGTAGTATTGAATATATATATATTAAATGATTGAGTATGTATACCTACTGTAACTATATATTTAAATTTAGACCTGATATAATAACCTGGTATAAACTATAAACGAGTCAACTGCGCCGCATTTTTCCAAAGAAATCGAGTTATTCTTTAATATTATTACGAAAGATACGAAACGAAATCATAGAATTTTCGTTCTTTTTCTTTCAAGTATTACCTTAATATTCGGTGAAAAAGCGTAAATTATAGCGTACGCTTCCATTCCCCCGAGAAAAATTGAAAATATCTTACCGACCATTTCGCACGAACCACCTCAGTGATTAATATTTAGCGAAAACGAAATTTTACAAAAAAAGAATCTATTTCGTTTTCGGGGTTACAATTTTTTTTAAAATATATGAACATAAAGTTTTTAATGTTCCCTGATGTTCTTTATTGTACTCAGTAAAAATCAGATAAACTAAATACATATTTGTATTTTAATTCTATATTATTTTTTTTTATTTCTTTTAAGTTTATTAACTAAGTTTAAAGAATAACAAAAATAGTTTCAGATAGAACTGCTATTCTAATAGGGTATAATAATTGAGGGTAGTCGTGGCGTAGTACTCCACTTTTCGCCGAATTCCTGAAGCAGTGTGTGTTACCTAGCGGAACTCAACGCAGCGCTTTACCTCGTCATCAGAGCGAGAAATTGAAAATATTACATATTTCATTCCCCCGAGTGGTAATCGTATACACAACCATCGCGTTGTCTTGTGCCATGACTGCCTCTTTCTCTGTTTTGAATAGAATTTAAAAAGTAAATAATTGCCACGAGTAGGAAACGAACCCATAACTATCACGTTTCCAGTCAAAAGCTGTCAAGCTGCGCCACGACAACTTCAGCTTGAACTCTTTATTTTACATTATATATTTATTTGAAGATCACATTCCAATTGTTAGTGTTTTATCTAAAAGTGTTTAGCCCTCTACAAGCAATGTAAAGTTTGAAATTCTACAAATACTTTATCCAGGCTTGAAGTTTGTCCCGGTATTGCATCCAAAACGAGTGGAGAGGGCCCCTGCACGACTTCCAATTTTCTTTAAATCCTTCTCCGAACACTAAGTTAACACTTTTATACTCGATTCTTCGATAGCCACTACCGAGAATCTCAGTCTATGAAGCTTATTTCTTGTTTCGTACGACTATATATCGATTACAATAGTGTAGATAGATAGATAGAGAGATAGGTAGCAGGATAGGTACAGGGAATCTGGGAACCTAATATTAAAATACTCGGTTCCCATTAAGATATTTCTATTCGTTACCAAAATCCCAACAGCAACTAAAAGAATAAATAAATATGAATTCCCTAGGGTAAAATCTACGTTGGCTCGTCGTAGCTATGAAATTATAGCCCCAATATTATATAGCGCAGCTGACAAGATTTTATCTATAAAAGCATGTAATAAATACCCTGCCAAGATGAAAATTATAGAATGGCTAATGACACTAGATTACACAAGCACTGAAAATTTAACAAATATTATAATATATATTTATATATAATATAGTATGCTTTTATTTTTTGCGAATAAATATTCCCTTTTCGCCCTTTTCTTATGTTCTAACGTTATGGTAACTAGCGTTCGTCTGTTGGTTTGTTTTCAAATACCCTGCTTATCATTTTGAACATTTTATATATGAAGTATTATTCAATGAAGAGAATTGAGTTGAGTAGGCAATGAGATGAAAAAACTTCTTATTCTTATAAAAGTGTACAACGTTTACTAACAAGCTCGCAGAAACTACTAAGTTATCGCTTTTTAGTGCTTGATATAAGGAGATTATGAAGAGTTAAATTGATGTAAAAAAACACTAAGTAAATTAAAAGCTTCTCAGAGAATCCACGAAGAACCTTCATTTTGCACGGTAAGTTTTGCCAACAGAAGTGAGTGTTTAGAGTGTCTAGAACAGAGTGTTTCTAGAGGATCTCAGATTCTCTCTGCCTATGATACGCACACTGAAAAAATTATTTTTCCTTAGAATTTTTTAAAGACAAAACATTTTACTAGACATTTTAACAAATTTTTTTTCATTTATAATATTAATATTTACATATACAGGCACATATAAATAATACGCACTTTGTTAGATAGTTGTAAAAATAGCGTGGAGTCGTAAAAGCTTAGGAACACATATAAATAACACTGGAGTCAGGCCAAGTAAATATTTTCTACCAACTCCGTAATATCCATCTCTCACGCCGTCAACTTACAGTTGATAAGTAAGTCATAGTAATACAAAAGTATATTTAGATTTTTTTACTTTTTATTATGGAGATGAAAAACGACGATTTTTTTTTTCTCTATAAATCAATATTAAGTATTAAGTCAATATGTCTAATATATTTTAAAGCGTTAGTCAGTTTTATTGCTACTATTAATTACAATTTAATTATATTTGATATATGTATGTAGTATGTACACTATTTTCTTTTTCTTTACTTTTTTTACACTTTTTGTCTTTGTCTCGATACTAGTTTTTTTTTACACTAGTCTCCTTTTATTTCAACATAAGTTTCCATTTGTTCACTTTTGAATAAAGCACGAAGCTGAAAAAAGATCAATTCTAAAAGCTACGGACAGACACATAGCGGCTCTATTGTAATATATTGAACAAATCAAAAATTTCAAACCATTTTTCCTTTCAAATAACGACAACAACCCTCTCCGGACACTTTGTACCAACTTTACAACTTTCCAGTAATTCCAGAATGTATTTAAATTTTCATTCTGTTTAGTTTGCTCTCGTTGATTTAATAATGTACCAATATTTGAGAAAACTAACACAGCTCTACATTTATAGCGCGATTTTCATGAAGAGTTCCTAAATATTTGTGTAGAATTAAAATTTTAGTTGAGGTCGTCGTGACGCTGTAGCACAAACGCTGTGAAACTGTAAGCTTGTAGGTGGTAGGTTCGATTCCCACTCGGGAGAATAAATTATTTTTATTTCGACGTTCGGGTAACAAGGCAAAGCGCTTGGTTGAATTCTACCACCCAACAAGCAATGCCTTAAAAAAACAGCGGAAATTATAGAACAGATTATCTTAACACTAGGATCCCTCTGACTTTCCTTATATGTGAGTAATATAGTTTGAAACAAAAAAAAGAAGTGAGTTCTTCGAAAATATTTTTTGGAAATGAAGGTATATTTATTCAACTGCACTTTTCAATGTATTTTGTGATAGAATAATACAACAACATAAATAATAAGGAAATATCTTATTATAGAAAAATGTATAACTTTAAATGTCTCTTTTTCTCTACTCTATATCTGTCACTTGCCTTTTATTTATATATAGAGCTGTCACTTACGGAGAAGCAGGTGTTCGCGTTTGAACGTTGGTACTGTTGATAAAGCCCTCCCAACTTACATGATGAAAGGCAAAGGCAAAAATCCAAGATGGCGCGACAGATGTACCATCTGTTTTATTTCATATGTATTCAAACTATCATCTCGAAATATATTAATTTAATATTATAAAAATAATTTGCAAAAAATCCTATTTTTCAGTACAGCACTTTTAAGTTTTTATTCAATTCTTAAGCCCATATCTTGATAATAAATTGAGAACAAGTTATATTATTAAATTTATATAATCGCTATCGCTATCTTATAATTTATATTTTTCGAACTCATTTACTCGCCACATTATTATAGTCGAGTAAAATTAACTAGTACACTTAAAGATCTAAATTCTAAATTAGTTAGAATACTAATTTGCTAGTTAAATAATAGTTGGCTTTTGAACTCCTAAATAAGTATCGTGTTTCAAAGGCCTAGACTTACTTAACGAAAAAGACCACTTCCAGCTTAAGATATTACAACTCCTTCATCAATTACCCTCGATTATTTGCGTAAGGCTCATCCAATTAAAACAAGAACAAAAGGCAAAGCAATTGAGTCAATACGATGTGGAATTTTGAGCGATTCATTAAAATAGATTGAATGAGAGCTTTTGTCAAATATGTTTTATAAGAATCGGGAACAAACAATTGCTACTATGTCGTTAAGTTGCAAATTCTTGTAGGTTCCATAAAATAAAGCTGTATTATATAGTACCTATATGGAGGCTGTCGTGGCGCAGGGGCACATAGGTATACGCGACGGTCGTGGATTTAGTTCCCGCTCGCAGAAATGAATGATTATTTATTATTATTTTATCTTCGCCCTAGCACCAAAGCAAAAGCTCGGCGTCGAGTTCTGCTACTCAACACGCTCAAAAAACTGAAA
Organism: Heliconius aoede; assembly: GCA_037355905.1. Taxonomy (NCBI): domain Eukaryota; kingdom Metazoa; phylum Arthropoda; class Insecta; order Lepidoptera; family Nymphalidae; genus Heliconius; species Heliconius aoede. The sequence goes on from JBAIZZ010000123.1 coordinate 933,534, forward strand.
AAAAATATTATTCGCATATAATTAAGCTTAGCGAAAACGGTCTATAAATAGGTTTAGTCATTAGAACAACTTGACATTACTGATGTCGTATATGGTAAATAGAGAGAAAAATATACTATTATTTTCTATCTATAAGATAACAAGATAAAAAAAGATTTAACTGTATAATTTTAAGGTAATATTAATACACAATACAAAAAAAAGAGAAATCGCCGTTCCTCTTACAAGCGATTAAGGTTAGTACTTCCTTTATTATGGTAATTCCGGCTTAGTCTATACTTAGCATCTGTCTGTGCTTTACTGAATTATGTAGATTCAAGTAGTCTGTTGCTAATAAAATGTACATTTATAAAATATTTCCGAGAACTTATCTGTAAACAAAACATCTTATTATAATGAGATCAAATGAAATATGTTTATTCTGTAAAAAAAAACATTGCTAATTATATAATATGGCCGTTGGCTTTTGCTATTATTTTTGCAAAGAATATATTTTCTAGTTGGTATAAGTGTGGTAGCCGTAGCCATTACTTTAAAAATAATTATTTCCATTTCATCCCTTTGGCAGGACAAAGCACGGCGTTGAGTTACTCAACACGTGATGTATCTAATTTGGTTGAAAAATGTGTGTTTATCTTATTATGCATAAAGCTTAGAGAAAAATTTTAAAATTTCTAAGTATTTACTCGAACTATCTCTTGTGCACGTTTCACAGTTAAAAGTACCATAACTACACGACTACGGGACGCTACAGCACTTCAAGTGACTGGCAACAAAATAAACAAATAAGTAAATAAACAGTAAGAAAATATATCTTTACAATTTTTGCATATAACGAACGGTATGTGAAACAATTTTAAATATTAAACGATACACGACAGTATAGATAAAGTAAGGGCTAGTGTTCGGGTAGGTGCACAAGCGTGCGCTTGTAAATGGGCCAGTTTGGGTTCGATTCCTATTGGAGGCAACGGAATATTTAATGTATGTAAAACTGTTTATGTAAAGAGGTTGTATATATATTTATATTTAACTTTCAAACATAAAATGTGTACATAACAAACGTTTATAGCCAACAATTCACACAGGACTTGCACCACAAAGACTTATAACATCATTAATAATTTCACGCTTGAAAAATCCAACACATTTGTACGTTAAAATCGTACAATCAGTCTTTTCCAGCGCCCAGCGTCGTCCCATTTCGTTTTTTACTCGATCTTTCATTTTTGATGCTATATATGTATTTATGTACGCGGGCTTCGCAATCCCGCTAGAATGGTTTCGGCTATTATCACGCTATCTTTCCCAAATGTGATTCGTTTGTGACGTAATCACTTTGGATAGTCTACTGTGGCTGCGTTTTCGGGAATTTAGGTTGCACATTACTCTATGTCTACAACGAAATTAAGGTTTTTTTTGGTCTAAATTTCTATATTCTATATGTTACATGGTGGGCGGCTGATTGTAAACTCGATGGTTGTGGGTTTGAACCCCATCCCTGGAAACGAAATATTTAATTGAATAGAAAGTGGGGAGCGGAGTGTCCCCGCTAGGCTCCCTCTGCCTACCCTGCTACAAGCGTGATACAGCTGAATCTGAAAAAACAAATTATAATTATAATACCCAATCTAAAAAGCTATTATTAATTACACTATACACACGACCACAATAACTTTAATAATAAATATTCGTGTTATTCAAACTGTATTGAGCCTTCACAATGTATCCAAATAAATACAATACAAATACACAATATTGTTCCCTTTGTACTATATCGCTTTGTACATATTCGTTTTGTAAATGATTTTGTGTGTTATTAATACGTTTATTGATAATTTAGAACGAAAAAATATAGTGTCAAGACACTACATTTTTTCACAAACTTTTAGTTCATTTGAGAAAGTTGAAAAATAACGCACTTCAACAGGGAAAGTGATACAGGACAATTGTATTTCTACGACTTCGACTTTTAAAAAAAGCTCTTTTTTACATTTTCTATTATTATTTGCACCTATTGATCGTGAACTTTTAAAACAATAAAAGTATTTGTCGATTCGAACCATTAGTTCCTGAGATAACCGCGCTCAACCAAGCACTCCGTTCCCCACTTACATTTACGTAAGCAAATGTAAGAAATTTATAATAGAAATGGTTTCTGTACATAAATATTTTGTCCATGTAAAAAAATGCATTTTTAGATTAACATAATAACGCTGAAGATATTGTTTTGTGGAACGCTGTTATCTCAGGAACTACTGGTGCGATGTGTATATTTTTTATGTTTTTTTTTTTAATTATTTTCTTTAGCTTCTATAGCAGGACCTAGTGTTATGACACGACTTCAAGACCATTTCGATTCGTCCTCAACTTTTTCCGAATTTTGGAGGTGTTACGTGTTGAGTGATACCGAAGCGGGGAAATGAAAATATTAATATTTAATTTCTTAGAATGGGAATCGAACCCACAACCGGTGTGTATGTTTATAGTCACACTTTGTGCACCTGTGTTCATAGTAATATTAATAGAAGAAAATATGAATATTCGTAATAATTTTTACTTACCCTACATCTACAAATGATCCTTTGATCTACATTATTCGTTGTAACTCATTGAGTCGAAGCTCAGTCCGCAGTCCCTCCAAGCGATTTATAACTGAAATCGAAATAATAAAACGACTCAATGGAAATAGGATTAAGCAATTCCCGGTTTGCTTTCGTTCGTACAATAATAACAGGCTAATAAATGAGAATTTAATATTTCGTTCCATTTTAAGAAGATATTTCGTTGGCTAGTTAAAAATGCCGTTAGAAATCACAGGAAATTAAGATTCAACACAAATAATATGTATTTTTCATTCTCGTAAGCGTATAATTTAAAGTGGTTTTTTTTTTCAATTTCATAAAATGTATGTAAATATATATGCATAGATCTAACATCTTTAGGTATTTAAGGATTACAGGGTATGTATACGATATAGTAGTATTAGTTATATTATGTGAGGGCAGTCGTAGCGCAAGGGCGCAAGGGCAGCGTGTAAATGTAGTGAAACGGTTTCGATTCCCACTCGAGGGAATAAACCATTTAATATTTGAGCTCCACCGCTCAACAGGCATCTGTACCCCTGTCATTGCACCCCTGCGCCACGACTGGTCGCATATGTTAAATACATAAATTTTACAAAGAGCAACAACTATCTATAATAAAAAGTATTTAACAACAAAATAGTTATAATACATAGTTAGCGTTTGTTCGCAAGTTCACAACGTAACGACGTAACGGCGTAACGGGTAACGAGCGCTCCATAAAGCAACTTCGAAACCGACGGCGGTCGTTATTAAGTAACTCGGACGGACGGACGGACGGAGCGCTGTCTTAGTTTGCTTAGATTCACTAACTATATAATGTATTCATTTACAATATATCAAAAGCCGTCGTGGCGCAGTGGAACATACGTGTGACTGTGAACTCTACGGTTGTGGGTTCAATTTACATTCGGGGAAATTAATGAATATTTCGATTTCTGCGATCGGGAAACAACACTACTCACACTCTTAACACTAGGTTAGCATGAAGCTAAAATTTAGTAAGTTTCTATAAAAATACTTAGTCGAGCATTTGAATAAAAAACCAAATTTTTCATTATAGGGCAGTCGAGGGTGTTCGACTGCTCTGAGTTTCGAAGGTTACACCGCATGTCATATATTATTAATTATTATATTATACGCGTAAACGTGACCCATATCAAACCTTCAAAGGGCGGCAGGTGTTTTCATAAATGAGATTTGAATTGTAGGCTTTGGCTGATCTTAATATAACATGTACTCATATATACATACAGACAGTAATTAAGTTTTCGGTTTTCGTTTCGACATCGCTAATTAAAGGGTGTTTCTGAATAAATTACGTTTTAACTGTGATTAATTTAATATTCATTCGGTAGTCATTAAGACTACCCAAAGGATACCTTACTTTAAGACGGCTTAGTGATTATTTATTACAGAATTAAGTAAAAAGTCTAAAGTGCAAGTACTATCAGTTTGTAACACTTTCTCGTTTGTGATTTAAATACCGCTTTCTTTTTATTAATTAATATATATTATTATACGTTAATGAAGATGTCAGATTATAATAAAAAATTATAAATACATTTATTTGATTTAATTTAAATTATATCACCTTCATGCTGTATCATGTATACCACAGACGACAGAGCGAAGAAATGAAAATATTTATAAATTAAAATTCATTCTATTGACTGGTGATCGAACCCTCACTCGTCGCATTACAGTGTCACCCTCGCGCTGCGTCTCGATGGCCCTAATATTTTATTCAGGGACAATATGCTTTATTTAAGGCTTTGTAATATTAACTTTTCTTTTTTTAATATTATATAAACCTCAAAATTTTAGAGCAAATATTTTCCAAACTTACGAAATAAAAACGAATAATATTTTTTAGCATTTTCTTTCACACAATTAAAATAGTTTGCCCCAACCATCCGAAAGAGGTCGCAGCTCACGTCCTAAGTCCTCGCAATTTCCTCGCGATAACGAGTTCAACGTCGCCGACGATGGATCTCCCTCGATATTTAGTACTAAAGTTTCTGTTGTCACAAATATTATTTGTGTAATGAATCTTTATGTTATGTATACTTTTAATATCGAAGTGACATTTTTTGTGGCAGTTTGTATTAAACTATGGCAAAGATAAGTTCGAGGTCAATGTGGCTCAGTGTTACACATCGGATTATAAACATAATGGTTGCGGGTTCGATCCTCATATGAAGAAATGTAATTACAAATTAAATTTCAACGTAATAATTACTTTGAACAATATACTCGTATGTATTCCATTTGGTATAGGCGCTTTACTTTGTTTCCGAATCTCAAGTTATCTGATCAGTTATTAAAGAAAATCTAAAATTACAATGACAGAAGAACATACAAAATGTATTTTAAATATTTCCCCCAATTTACAATCCCCAGGCTTAAAGCAATAATTGTTCCTCTGTACTCTAAATATTGATTCAGAATGGAATGCAAATATTTAGTTTGGTACAATTCTCACAAACCTGGTCAGGTCAGACCACACCCTGATACAATGAACGTTGAATTCCCAACTAAATTCACTAAAACATAGTCAAACTTGTGTTTATATTATTAGACGAGTACATTTTTACAAGAATATATCTATTTTTTATTAGGTAAAGAATGCGTATTTCATATTAATATATACCGTTATCCATTGCGACACTTATTCTCCACTATCCGCGGAATTTTCGAGGCACTCAACACGCTATATGTTAAGTAATTTAAATACGTTACCAGAGCGAGAGAAATTAATAGTTTAAATATTTCATTTCTCCAAACTGAATTGGTCCTGTTGCGTTTATAGCTGTACACTTGTGTCCCTGCTCCATGTCCATGTTAGCATGAAATATCAAAAGTTTATATAAAATAAAATATTTAAAAAAATATTTACGACAATATAATATAGTATAGTGAATATGAAGATTCAATAATGATAAATACACCTGTAAATTACTTAGCACAACTTACAGTCCAAATAAAAACTATATAATTACAATGTATAACAAAATTCATTTTCCCATAAAAAACCCACCATTTTTCGTAAATAGCCCATCAAACCACCGCGATGCGCGCTGACGCTAGAGCAGGTCGCATAATAAAGGCTTTCAAACTGTTTGCCTGACGTAGTGCATTTGCTGCGTGAAGTGCTCTCTGCACTGCGATAATAGCATCAATTTCCATACAATCTCGTGGCCCATGAATTATGTTCTAAATACGTGTGCGCGCCTGATAAATGCTCACTTGAGTAGCTACAGGGTGATTCAGAATAGAGAAATGCTCATATTACAAATACATGACTATTTATTATGGGTTAATTACCGCTGGCAATGTAATATTATATAAATTAACCATAGAAGTAAAATAAAGAGATATTTCACTCTCTGTTTATTGATTTTATTGAGAGTTTGGTCAACATCATTATTGCTCGTTTTGTTTGTAAATATCAACACTGACGCAGCCGGAATTTCAGTTATTCTAAACCACAAAGTTAATTAGTGTTTTAATACATATAATATAATTAATTTTAATTATTTATCGTAAAGTAATGTTTATTTTCAATTAATCGTTGCTGTTCGTTTGGTAAAATAAAATTATATAAGTAATTAATTGTAAGTGTTGAGTGGCAGAACTCAACACTTACAACACAACTAAACGCAAAGAAATATTTCACTCCTTCGAGTGGGAATCGAACCCACAACCGTCGCGCTTACGGGCGGCACCTTTGTGCCACTGTACCACGACGGCCTCTATTACGACGGCATCCATTAATTAATGCAAAATAATAAATAATAGCTTCTAATTCACTGTGTATACAGTAGCGCAAATAGCACCATAATCAAAAGAAGACTGGTGTTGAGACATTATGTTCTCCAACAGCGAGTGGCCGCGCTTTATCTTCTTATCAAAGAGAGAACATTAAAATATTTCATTCCCTCGATTGGAAATTGAACCCAAAACTGTCGAGGTTACAGTCAGTTACTGTGCCGGTACGCCTGGTAGCATAATAGATTTTATATTGTATCCAATGTTTACAGAATACACAGCGGGATTAATTAGTTTCAGATACTTCGACATTCATTTGGGGATTTACGTAAATTTAGCAGATACCGGCTACATTAGGTAGTTTAGTGAACGGAGCTGAGGTCAGACTCGAAACACGCTAGTGCTCCGGAGTACGTATACAAGTATTATGAGGCTGTTACAGCATTTGCGAACTAGTTAATTTTCTATGTAAATTTTCGCAAATTTTGATATTAACTTTACGTCTTAAGACTTAAATATCTTACAAAATTGTAATAAAATTAAAGTATTAAGATATTTTCTATAATTTGTATTCCTATTAATGTATGACTGTATTATATATATTTTTTGCGCTAACGGAACCTATTTTTTTCTGATGATGTGTTTGTCACAAGCAACGAAATGATTTTAAAAAAATTGTGAGAATAAAATAATTCGTTTACGTTACTGTTAAACTGGCGCATATATTTTCTAATATAGAAAGATTGAAGATCACATGCTTAAGTAGAGTCTGCTGGTCTACTACTCAGCAGTCTGCTGCTCTACTAGTGATGAGAAATCCATTGAAACTTCTCTGTAAAAAAACTTTTTACAATACAATAATTACAATAGTAATTATTGTATTGTAAAATGCTGGAGCGATGGAGGAATGATAGCGATACTGGCGGTATTTTTAATTTGATCCCCGCTCGGGAAATCAAAAATTTACATTTGTGTAAAAAAATACACAACACAAAAAATCACTGATAGCTTCACCCAGCTCCACCCGCCATGCACAGCATCCTTGTATATTTTCTATTATTACAACATAAACTTTCAAGATTGTATTATACATAGTTTATTCCGAACGGACAGATCTATTGTGCTGAAATCTATTATCCACTCCTCCAAATGTGCCTTCGGTGCAGATTTCCAATATCTTAGATGTACTCGTACTCCTCGAATACCAGTCGACGTCGATAAGAAGTCATGTTTTATACAAGCTAGTGGAGGACATTAGAATAATAAATATATATAAATAAGAATTGACAATATATAATAAATTTATATAAAACGACTAGTTGTGGTGTCAAGCCAAAGCGCGGCGTTGAGTTTCTGCGAAATCTCAGCAAAAAGTCTCAAAATGGATCTAAGGCGCTTTCCTATTTTAAGATATTACATAAACGAGACAGGACAAGACGTTTTGCCTAAAATAGATCCCCGAAAAGGCACTTCAAGTAGGTTAGACGACTTGCGTGTACTTTTTGACACTTTAAAGCAGAATCAATCAATGAAGCATTATCATATATGTTATTAATGCATATATATGAAAAGCAAATATAATATTTCTCTTCTTTTTTCCAATCTACCCAATCTAAAATACACGAGCCTATCTGCGTAGCTTTTAAATGACCTCGATTTATCCAATGAAAAAACAAGACGATATAACAAACGTTTTTGTAGTCTCTCGATTCCAAAACTGCGAGAAGCGTAATGAGGTCTCAATACAACACTGCCTTACTCTAATATGCTTACTGTTAAGCTCTTGTATTTGTACTTTTTTCCTCCGAGTTTCTTATTCCAAATCTAAGCATTCCACTGACCTTGCCAATGATGCTGTCTATTAGAAGGACAAATGTAAGCTCCTTATCCAAGATAATACCCAGATCTCTAATCGTCTCTACTGTATTAATAGGAGAGTTTGCTCTTTCTTACATTTAGTGGCTCACTTTACTTTTATTTACTTATATGTTTGGTGTTCTTAATAATTACACTAATAACAAAAACGATAGTAAACTTTCAACTACTACCCCACATCCTTGAATAGGAAATGATAGTATATGAGACTTCCGACGGCCAATTTCGACGCTAGAAAGTTTTACTTCCCTACTCTAAGGGATGTAAGTTTGTATGATACTTCCGGCAATGTTCATGCTAGAGATACGAAAATTAATATGAGAACGTTTTATAATTAATAATAAAAACACATAATTAATTATTTTACAAAATATCTTCTTCTCTCCTTTAAATTAGGCAGTAGGAGATTGTTTGAGTTTTCTCATACTGATTTTACCAATCACTTTCTTTTTTTTTAAAAAAAAATACAGATTATTAATTACTAGGTGCTATTAATATTTAACGATTGTTTACTTAGGACTAACTAAAGGTACAGAATCTTAAAGTACCTAAGTAAATTTATAAAAACCTACAAAACCGTTCTTAATGGCTTATAAGAACACGATATAAAAACACTTGATCTTCATGGCACAGTGGTACAAGCATGTGACTCTACAACGGCTGTGGACTCGATACCCACTCGGGGGAATGAATTAATATATTTGCTACGGTATCAAGGAAACGCGGTGTTGAGATCCGAAATTCAACGCGTTAAGCCTGAACAATTGGAGAACAGAGTGTGACTTAAAACTATTTTAAAAAAACATTTAAAATTTTTTTTTTCTTTCTCTTTATTCACAATTAAATCGTGGTAGGTGGACAATAAAAAATACTAGGTCGTAAAGTGAAATGCCTACAATAAACACTCTCCTGGCATCTGGAGCACGTGGCCCTTTTGCGAGCACTAAACTAGTGTTGATATATTTTATATCGCAACATGTCACCCATTCTGTAGAAAATATAAGAGGAAGACATTCTAAATGAATTAGAGTCAATTCTATCTCAAGAAATTTTGAGAAGTCAATGAAAATTAATAGTTAAACGTTTATAATGTATGTAATTACTATCAATATAAAAATTACTAAGATTTCGCAACACGCTACGGGATATTTTCTATTATATTTCCATATTTTAACACATACTCAAATATATAATCTTTATAATTTACATTAAAAAAATTATAGATGAAGCAATTTTCTATAAACTCCTATAACTTTTATAAAGCATTTATTTGAAGACGAGTGTACTTATGCTGGATTTCCAGTTAGTTGGCTTCGAGTAATCATGTATTGCTTATTGAAAATACTTTATAAGGATTTAATTATCATGAGTCATTGAAATAACGATAAAAATGTTTGAATTGAAGATAAAAATACTGCTCATATTATTTATAGCTTTTCATATAATTCTCTATATTGTGTCACAACAATATAACTTTGAAGTTTAAATGTTTATTTATTCCTTCACGCTGTATCCCGCACACAACAGGGTAGGCAGAGGGAACCTAGTGTTAAGACACTCCGTTCCCCACTTTCTGCCGATTCTGGAGGCATTTCGTGTTGAGTGGCTGAACTTAATGACGCACTTTGCCTCGACACCAGAGCGAAGAAATGAAAATATGAACGTAAATAAATATTTCACTTCCTCGAGTGAGGATCGAACCCACAATCGTTGCGTTACAGTGATACTCTTGTGCCGCTGCGCCACGACGGCCTCTTTATTTATTGCATTGAGTAGAAAAAACAGCTGCTATATAAATTATTTGAGTATGTATACTTGTTTGATTAAAATACAGCGTTGAACCCAAAAGGTAATATTGCGAAAGTGGAGAAAAGAGTGTCTTTATCCTAACTAGACAAGTTAGGGTTAAGACATTATTTTATCAACCCGTACCCTGCTTGAGGGGTGAAGCATGCAGCTTACTCGTGTATTTTTTCCGAATTCCCAAGTTCTCCACGGAGTCTAGTGCCGTCTTTTGTAATAATAAAAATTATTAATTATACAAAAACGTCCATCGTCGTCATCGGAATTGTGACGTCAAAAATTAGCATGTTTTTTATTGTCACTTCTGTAGTATCAGACAAAAGCTACGCAGCTAACTTGGTTTGTTTATAATCAATTATACGGATCGGTTTATCAATTCATGGGAACCCATTTCACTGATGACTCCGGTCTGAAATTTAATTGAAAATCTAAACTTTTACGAAAAAGGTCAACGAAGCTGTTATTTCGACGAATAATCGACGAAAATCAAATATAACTTAATGGATTATCCATTTGGAGAGAGTAAATTAATAAAATTTTGAAGAACCTGTGAACCACACTCACTTTTAACATTCTATCCTATATTGACTATTGTTATATACCCCTATTAGCCTTTAAATACTTTAAAGCTAAATAAATAATAATTTATTGTTTTTTTAGACAAATAATTATAGTATTGTAATATTTTCCAGAGCAGAGAAAAAAAACATTAAAAAAAAAATTTTTTCGTGTGCAAATCGAACCTACAACCTATCGCGTTTGCAGGCGCACGCTCGTGCCTCTGCAACAGAACAGCCCTTTTAACCATTATATTTGGTATTTTTTTTTAACAAAAACATTTATATAGTCAAATTTAATCACCACGTTTCGGCTATATATCCCCACTATAATGGGCTAGTATGATAGCATCCTCATTTTTATACCCATTCCCTCACTTTGAGCCTCTCTAATACTCATTTGCTGTCAACTAATGAAAGTTTGGGTATAATGATGGCGGTAAACATCAGCTTAACATTTTTTTTTGGTAGATCCAAGAAAAATAAGGAGCTTTTAGATTGATGTAGGTGCTTCATTAATCCACGTACGAAATAACTTTTCTATAAAAAACACTTTTAATGAGTATCTTTTTAACCGACTTCTGTAAGAAAAGGAGGTTGTCAATTCAATTGTATTTTTTTTTATGTTTGTAACCTCAAAACTCTTGAACGGATTTTGATTTTTTTTTTTCATTTGAAAGCTGATGAGGAAATCACAAGTCTTAATTTTGTATTCGGTATGTGGGCGACAAACGGACGAATAACTCCAACCGATTCCGACGATTCTTTTTTTATTATTATTATATTAAAGGATACACTTCAAAGATAGCCTGAAAGTCTCTTTAAAGCCTTCTTGTTTACCTTTAGTCTATTATTTTCATTTTTTGATCAGAGTGGTCAAATTATTATTAAAAAATAAAATTACTTAAGATGCCAACAAGATCAATAAACGCTTTTCTTTTCATTCCATTCCTTTTGTTAACTTGAAACTAAAATGCTTAAATATGATATTAAATCCCTAGTAAATATTCCACAGCTTCGCAACTTAATACAAAATTCAATAAGCTCAAAAGGAATACCGGCGCCAACACCCACTAGTTTCTCCCCGAAGCGTTATTCTCCGTATAAAGTTTCAGTAAGAGAAATAAATAAAAAGTTACAAAGTTAAATGCAGTATTTATCGCCGCGTGTGCGCTCGCACACCGCGACCACCTGCTCTCGCGATGCACTTTAATATAGTACGAGCATGTGCTGGGTTTGTTTTCTGTGTATTTTTGTAAGAATACTGGGTATTACTACCAACACCTGTCGAGTTATTTTAAAATTGCTATTTGCTGCATTGCTGTGGCGAAAAGGCATAAAATTGTGACTGAAAAAGCGAGGTTGTGGATTCGATTCCCAGTTGAATTAAATAATTAACATTTTCATTTCTACAATCTGGTAGAGCAATGCCTCCAGGATTCGGTGGAGGAGTGTCTTAATACAAGGCTACCTTTGCCTAACCTGATACATGCGGGATATAGCGCGAATCTGAAAAAAAAGGAAAGAAGGAAACATAGTGCTAGGATCTCCGCTCTCCATTTTTTCGGCCAAATTCTGGAGACATTGCATGTAGAGTGGCCGAACTCAATACCGCACTTTGACATCTGATTCGAACGAAATATTTAATTTCCTCGAATGCGAATCGAACCCACAACCTCTTGCGTTAACGGTAACACGCTTATACCTCTACGCCACGACTGGCCTCCAATTTTTGGATCTCTAATACAGAAATATTTTTAATGAAACCGTTCGGCTAGCTTTTAAGTAATGCATGAGCAACATACAAAAAGAAAAATTGAAGCTTTGTTTTATCTGCATGGAAGTCTTCACGGCACGATTTTATTGAAAAGGAACATTGTAAGCAAACTAAAATTGGGGTCTATTTGGAGTTATACATGTTTATAATATATATCATGAATACATTATAAAAGTTTCTACAAGAACAAAATAATGTAAAAATTCCAAAAAAATATAAAAAAACAAAGCTTAATCGAGGCCTACATTTTGGGGTATTCCCGAGCACAGCTAACAAATTAAAATATATATAGTTTTTAAAGCGTAACTCTCACCATCTCGTCCCATTGTGAACTGCAAGCGCGCAGCCCTATTCATGTTTTGTCTCTGTTCTGATGTAGTTCTACAATGAAAAACTCTTTGTTTTGTAATTAATCACTGCTTAATTCAGAGCTGCGTGTTCATTCATATCATTAATTAAGATCTACTTTATTTTTTGTTATTGTTTGTGTTGTACGTTACGGATATGTTTTCTCAATATCTACTTATAATATATTTTTTTATAAGATTTTAAGTTAATAATCTAGCTAATAAAATTTATAAATATTTTATGTTAACCTAAACTTACAATGAAATCATTTTAAGAATATGCCCGAACGAATGAATTCGTCCTTTTCTAGACTTCAAAATGAGGCTCTTTCCACACGACGTTTTTTTTCACTGCGATAAAAACGCGCTTAGAACGCAATTAGATCGTCTAGCAATCACAGGCACCGCTATACAACACGCTGCGATTACACTTTTTAAACGATAAACCTGAATTCCGTATAGGCGCCCAATGTATATTTCCGTTATAAAAACATCCATATCTAATTACTTCATTTTTTATTAGGAAAATATTCACAACTAGATACAAATTAAATATTATATATCCACCGTACCTCGTTAAACTGACGAGACGCTGGCCGTCTGCCAGTTATACTAAACGCGATAACGTGAGCTAGCATGATTGTTCCACCAGCTACGCCAAAATCAAGTAAAAGTGTTCATTTCATTTGGAAAATTCCTTTTATTTCACTCTCAATCAAGGTACTGCAGATTTATTACATTCAGACTCGAGAGTGGTTCATCTCGTTATTAATAGTTAAGATGCCGATGGTAATTGTGTTAAGTGATGGCTTTTGTTCATGGAATTGGCTTTGCGTAGAGACGTCTTCTCGCTGTGCGTTCTCTACTGCATTTATCATGGGGGGGTGTTCTGAAGAACTATTTGACCTGTTACCTGCCGCCGACTTTTCTAACCGTACAATACGTCATAAGCTCAAATATTATCCACTCCACTACTGTACGGTTTCGTAGGAACTTCCTTCCACACGCCACGGAACTGTGGAATGGCCTACCTACATGGTTGATACGATACGGATACCTTCAAAAAGGGTGCTATCTCCATTTCAAAGGCCGGCAACGCACCTGTAATTCCTCTGGTATTGCACGGAGTCGTGGGCGGCGGTGATTACTTACCATCAGATGACCCGAACGCTCGTTTGCCTTGTCCTTTTCCATAAAAAAATGGAATCTCTTATTTTAAATGCTTTTAAATTTTTAGCTTTAGCTTTAGCTTAGCTTTTTTTATTTTTAGCTTCACGCTGTGCATGTGACAGGATAGATAGAAGGAACCCAGTGTTAAGACACTTCGTTCCCCATCTTCCGCTGAATTTTCTAGGTATTGTGTTAAAAGTCGCACGCTTGCGACCCTGCGCTACGATGGCCTCAGTCTATACTCTTTTCCAATAAATACACAATTAATACAAAAGAATAACCTAATTTAATTATCAACACACCTATCCGACGCCGCGACGCGACGGCGGGACGTCTCGTATTCTCAATTTCCGCGACAAAACTTACCCAAAGAATCCAATTGACAGTAACAAGAAACTCGTAAAAATATGGGCGTGCGTTGCTTGAATTGAGATATAAAAATTTCATTACGCTGTAAAAATGTTTCTCTAGCTTGAAACATTTCCTGTGGATGTAAATTTTACCTTTTATTGCAGGCTTTGATCGTGAACCAGCGGCCGGAAGTATGGGAGGGCTCAGAGTTTATACTGAGTTGTATGGCGTACGGGTCCTCGGAGATTGCGTTCACTTAGTACAAGGACGGGGTCAAAGTAAATTTATTTTCTTAGCACTAGATCCCCCTCTGCCTACCCCTACCTACCTACCTGTGTGTAACAGGGCTACATACAGGTAACAGCGTGAAGCTGAAAAAGAAACCACACTACAACACAAAAAAATCTTCCATTTTACCCGTAATCCTTCATTAAAATCTTAATCTGACACAATACAACGTAAGAGCTACCCGAGATAAAGTTTATATGAATAACCAACCACCTCTTGTATCACAGCGCTAATTATCCCGCCTTCAGTACTGATACACGTAGGTACCTACAGCGAATGACAGGACCATTGTTTCTAGTAAATCATTGTTGTTTCAAACAAACGAATGCATCTTTATATTTTGTTGTGTTATATGTTAAGTAGAATTAATTAGATTATTTCAATTACTTTTTCTGGATTTTTTTTCCAGCTTAATGCTATATCCCACATATGGCAGGGTAGGCAGAGGGAAGCTAGTATAATGACACTTTGATCCTCACTTTTCGTCGAATTTTCCGGGCACTGTGTAATGAGTGGCGGAACTCAATGCTGTACTTCAGTGTCCAGTGTAAAAGTATCATCGACTCAGCATTTGATTGTAAATGCCACGATTGTGGGTTCGATTCCCACTCGGGGGAATGAGATATAATCTATATCTCGCTGTGGTAAAAACATATTTTAACAAAGAATGAGTCAGAACTCGAGACATTCAGACAGTGACAGATCACTAAATGCACGATGTATCGAAGATAAGGTGATGCGTGAGCTAGAGAGTGTCTTAAAACTATGTTCAACTATGTCTCTCTGCCTCGAGCTCTGCTCGACCCTGCTCTGTGCAGGATACAGCGTAAAACTGAAGAAGAAAATAAAATATATTTTTAAAAAGAAAGTGTAAATAATACTTGGATTTAATAATTTTAATGAAAAATTTTAGGCTTTAAAAATTTCAAATTATCAAGATATCCATAATGGAATACTCCATTATAGATAGATATCTTGACAGTAATTAAGGAAAAAAATTGAACCTTCTGAATTTTTTATTCTTTAATTGAAAAATTGCTTTTACGGAAAATCGAAATTATTCTGAAATAAAATTTATAAAACATAGAGTCATCTCTACAAAATATTTGAAGTTTAGCTGAGACACTCCGTTCCCTACTATCCCCTGAATTCTGGAGGCAATTCCAGAGGGAAGAAATGGAAATATAAATTTATAGAAATATTTCGTCTGCTCGAGTGGGGATCGAACCAGTCGATTTTACAGTGACTCTTTATAAAGGATTTTTTTTGTATTTCCGAAAGTCGTCTGAAAGTTGAAATCTGAAAGTTTAAAAATATGAAAAATACGAATAATAATTACAATACAAGATTTAGACGAGGTCACTAATGGTGGATCCATTAGTGACCTCGTTTAAATCTTGAAATTGCTTTTTAACAGTGTAAAAGCTTAACTTTCAAAGTTTTGAATTATTACTTAGATAACTTGGCCAGCGAATTCAATAACTTTCAAAAGATTAAGTAATTTGCGGGGATCTTATCGATTCACTTCTGATCTAGATTTTGCGAGCTGAAGACAACTTCGCCGGTCTGCTCTCAGATATTTACGAACAAGTAAACAATCTGTGTAATATATTAATATTTTAAAATAGAAAATGAAAATGAACATAGAATTAAGTAAGCTATCAGGGTTATTTATATTTTAATAAGAAACGAGAAAATCAGATAATATACAATATCTTTTGTGGTATAAGATTCAAGCGAGATTGGCTGTAGCGTTTATTTCAAATGCAATTTCATACATACGTGTATTTTCTAGACGACGTGCGCTTTATAAATCACAATATTCTTTTATAATTTCCAAGTATAATTTTATTTATTTATTTTAGTTGGAAAAAAAAGAGAATGTTATAGCTAAGTGAGTAAAGCAAGGAAATTAATTAGAAAAATTAAGTTTTCGCTATGCTGATATGAAATACCGTCGAATTGACAACCACCTCCTTCCACAGAAGTCGGTTAGAAAATAAATAATAAGAAAATATATCTTAAGAAATATCTCAAGGATGAGATTATTATTGTGGTTTTTATAGTCTCTGACCACATGCGATATTAGAATAGATTACATGCTAGATCTTATGGCAAAGATAGCAAGCAGATCGATCAATATATAGAACTATAGGGAACTTTGAAATTTGTAAACAAATATATCGATGCCACATTTCATTGTTGCAAATATTTTCTGCACTTAAACTATTCTTGCTCACAGCTAAGAAAATCAAGTTAGTTTTTAAAAAATGTATACCAAATGATTATTTATCTGAAGAATGATTAAGGGATTGATCGGTTACTCCTGGGAGCAGGTCTTAGGTTCCTTTACGCCCATCCCGGGGACGGTACTCTACCTTTACAACATTCCGAGGAAATGCTGGAATATTTACGTTCTGCATCTGGGAAATTCCAGGATAGATAAATGTAGCTCATCTGTTAATTATATATGATACGATGTTGGAACATCATGATGCGTTTTAGGATGAAGAGGTTACGACTTGCTGTCGCCATGATTTATAAAAGTATAATTAATATATTTGAACAGTAATTTTACTTGCTGCCAAGTTTTGCCTTTATTATTGACTTTAATGCACATTTAATTTTCTCGACTGGGAATCGAGCCCGCAACCAGTCGCATTGACGGTTTCACACACTTGTGCCCCTGCACCACAAGCCTGAGACCAGACTCAGTATATAATATCTAATGGTTAGCAATCATTAATCGACGCAAGCGACGTTAATAGCATTAGCTTTAGATTATCCGTTAACAAGGTAATTGACGTAATTTGTATGATCTAATAAGCCCGACAGCTTTCTGCGTGTTCATCAAAAGCATTATTAATGATGAGTAGGGGGTGGGGGAGGGGGATTTGCATCAGTGATTCTAAGATTTGTGATGTTGTACTCAAACGATGTAAGAGGAATGGAAGATTTGTCCATATAATTAATGCACATATTAACAAAGTATGTGAAATTTAAACGAAAAAATTAAAATATTAAATATTTCATTTCCTCGTGTGGAGACGGAACCCACAACCAGTCCCGTGTATATAGTCACACTTTGTCCCCTGCGCCACGACTGGCCTCTAAATATTAATAAAATATAATTTATTTCCCGGATCTGAACTCACAATTATCGTATTTTGTACACGCTTCGATGGCCTCATCGGTCGGTGTTTTTACCAATAAACAAATTAAAAACTAAAGATTAAGTTAATTCAGTCATGTAAAATAACTGTTACGACAATTAGCAAATACGTCGAAATAAGTACATTTAATTGACATTTTGTTTTATTTATGAACTGATAAAAAAAAATAAACTACCCTCAAAGTTAAGAGAAAGAAGCTGAGCCAGAATTTGCCAATTGTATTATCGATACAAACGCACAGACAAACAGACAAATATTTCAAAATACCATTGGACTCTATTATGTTATATAAAGAGCCCCAATAACATTTTTTTAAATATCTTCCAAGTACAGACACCGACCCTTTTACGATTTTTATATAAGTATAGATTTCTTTAAATAATTCTTTTTGTACGTTCTAGGAAAAGGGGAACCTTTTCCTCATTACACCTAATTCGTAATGTTTCAAAGTTTGTGTGGCAGATATTGCCTAAAGCAATAAGACCGCTTTTGCATACGTCTTTATCTTTTCTTGTTTCTTTTTCTTTTTATATATATTTACTCACTCGAGAAAATGAAATTTTCTTCGCGCTGGTGTCGACGCAATACGCCGCGGTGAGTTCTGCCACTCAACACGCAATGCCTCCAGAATTCGGCAGAAAGTGGGAAACGGAGTGTCTTAACACCGAGGTTCCCTCTGCCTACCCTGTTGTGGGTGGGATACAGCGTGAACCTGTCGCGTTTACAATCTCGCGATTCGAACTCACTGGATAGTATATAATGTTAAAAGAATTTCATTGCACTTCTACAATAAAAAATATTTAATAAAACGATCTCATTTAATTCTATTATAGTTATATTTCAATTTAATATGGATGATTGTATGTAAATATTTACTTACAAAAACCCAATTATGTATAGCATATAATATAATATATTATTAATATATTATATATAACTAATAGTTAAACCCATTGTGAGAGACAAACACACAAAGCAATTAATCAACTCCAATAGTAATACTCGAGTGTTATATATTAACAACTATTAACAGTCTCTCAATACTCGACAGGGTATCAAATGTAAATGTAGCGTGTGGTTACTTATAACAATATAAATTGACATAAGAAGTTTAAATACGCGGAGTTGGGTTGCGTGGGTTTGATTTGACAGAATTGTTTATTGGCTCTTGTGAAAATCTTACCACTAATTCTGTAATTTGATTTATATACTAGACTCTCTTAATAAAACAATAAATCGAAAATAGATTGTGCCTGGTATAGTTATTCAAATACCCTATTAATTTTGATTTCCTAAAATGTGTCGAAATTCGCTTTATTGTTATATACGACCATATCCTTTTTTTATTAAATAAATGTAGAAATACGGTTTTTTTTTCTTCAGGAAATCATGGGGCCGTAGATCTAGATATATGGTTTGAATTTCGACCAGACATCTCCAAGCATTCCTGAGATGCAGGATCTGGACAGACAGACGGAACACAAAGTGAGTGTATAAGAGTTCCTTTTGTAACGTTTTAAAACGTACGGAACTCTAAAAATATATTCAACCCCTATATAATTCCTAAAGCACCCATTCAATTAAGTCTAAAAACTATCCATCTAACTTAAAACAGATCCCACCAACATACGGCAATTAAAACATCAGCACGCTGAACCCAATAAGGGCTCCATTAAGGGTCCCACAAATCCCAGAGTTGTTGATTAACAAATGTTTGTAGATAACCGACGGCTTAATATTCCCACTGGAGCACCCTCGTATGTGACAATGTCGATAATCTACGGGCTCTCGAGTATACCTTTGTTGAACAACTTACTTGATGTAGTATAATGTATGTAGACATACATTTGTATGTTTATATTTCCCATTGAATAAGTATGGATGATATTTAAGTATTAGGTTCATGATGAAAACTCTACTACTCGAAGAAATAAAATACTTAAACAGCAGAGTGAAGCATACTTATTAAATATTTTATTACATCTCAGCTTCACGCGGTATCCCGTACACAGCAGGGTAGGCAGAGGGAACCTAGTGTTAAGACACTCCGTTCCCCACTATCCGCCGATTTCCGGAGGCATTGTGTGTTGTGTAGCGGAACTCAATGCCTTGCATCGCCTCAACAACAGAGCGAAGAAACGGAAATATAATTTAAACAAATCCCAAATAAATATTTTCAGGTTTAATACAAACAAAAAAATAATACTACCATTTCTCTAAGGATTGTAGTGGAGATTAGCCATTAGTCTTTTTTCTAGTATATATTATATATCTTATAAATAAAACGAATATAAAAACCAAAGTTATATTCAAATTGGTTTTTTTGTTTCGGACATATCTTAAAAATACAAATTTGTATTGTACGGATACGATATTAATATACGATGTTCTTATATAAAAAATAATAATTCGAGTCACTCGTTAGACTGTAAACACGACAGGCTGTGAGTTCTATTCACATTCGAGAAAATGAAATATTTAATAGTATTCCTCGCTAGGGGAACGAGTCAAAGCGCGACACGGGTGTCTTGGACACTGGACTCCCTAGTGATAAAAATATTCTTTCTTACCGTCTCCTCTTAGTAAAATTGTTTTCCGAGTCTATCAACTCTCTATGAAAAGTGTAATTTGAAAATATATTATCACTAACAACTGTATAGACTACACAGTATATATTTAAAAATAACGACGAGAGAAAAAAAAAGAAATAAATATGATTTTTTTCTTTATAATTGGATTTGTTGTAAGTGCTCTTAGTTCCAACATATTATAATCTTGATGACATCCACACAATTTTTTTTAGCAAACATTTACAAAAACTGTTGTGGTTTGTCAACAGTGTATATAATGGCAATTATATCAAAGAAGGTTTAAGCGAAAAGGAAATTGTGTACAAATAGTAACGATTCCAAATAAAATCTTTATTAAATATTAACTTTGACTGGATCGAATGTCTTACGTCTAACATGTGGTTATTACACACTTATATATTACTACATATCTATACATCATATACTATCAAGCTCAACGTCCATTATATTTTATACACGGTTATAAATATTAGTGCCAAAAAAATGCTTAGAGACAGCCAGAAACAATAATATTCATAGAATCAATACAAATCAGTAGAAATGTGTTGTAACTATATAAGATGGTTAGTCCAAATACCGGTGGATCTGCAAAAATAAAAGATATTTCTTTTATTGGCGCGAATTCAGTGATAACAAATGTATAATTAAATTATACATTGTTTATTAAACAAAATAATACTAATATTTGCATATAAAATTTGCTAAGTATATATAAGTCTACATATAATTTTGATCATTATTTTATTATCTTTATCTATAATATTGTTGTTTCTGAATATTTCATCTCTAATATTTTATAGAACACAGATATAATATTTCATTATCAACGCATCACACATGGGTTAAAAGATACGCTTCAACATACTAAGTAGACAAGCTATACAATCAATAGAATATTAATAAATAATTATTTTTTTTAATATTTCATAAAGGCCATAGTTTGTTTAACAATATAGGTTATTATAACATAATATGTCCTACTAATATATAAATGTGAGGATGGACGTCTGTTCCACTTTCACACAAAAATCATAATTAATATTACAACATCATAATTAATAATTTTCATTTATACATTCAAAATTTATATTATACATCGTCAGCTTAGAGTACAATCCTGCAAACGGCCAATTAAGCATGTTATTACGAGAAAGAAAATATGATATTATTAAAAGTTTATTACAATTTAAAATATTACTCTTTTTAAATTCTTCAAAAATAAATAGTGATTATGTTTAAAAAAATAAGCTTGTCCACTATATAATAAACAAATGCAGCGTTAGTTAAATAAATATATTGATTTATTAATATTATCTAAGCATCACCACATACTATGTACATATTCATATATATTCATCATATCATATATTCAATAGAACAGGGTCACTTTGGAAGTTAATTAGGCATCGGATCATTCATATTTATTTTTAAATATACAACATATAAAGCGATTTACTTATCGATATGTATTTCGTTTTAAATTATAACTAATTCATTTAACACAAATAATATTTTTGTATAGGAAAAGCCAGTAGTTAGCATAATTATTGAACAGTTTTCTTATTAACACTATTATTATTTACAAATATATATTATGTTATATTTGCTTACACAAGAGATAGTTATTCAGTCCATAATATACAGTTTAAACAGGATATAGTTTAATACACCGATGTCTATTTAACAATATTTAAAAATTACATTTATTTAAAAAGGTATCAAATCAAGTTAGAAACAGGATATATAAGATGTCATCACCATAGAATGAAAATGACCTAACTCTATTTTTTTTTATTTTCACGCCATCCCTCGCTCTCCGTGCAATTTTCGACATAATATGTGCCGAGTGCCGCAATTCAACGCCGCTATTTGCTTTGTTAGAAAAGTGAGCGAAAAAAATTACATAATTGCCAAGTGAAAGAGAAATCGAAACCGCAACTGTCATGTTCAATGCGATAATGTATTAACGGTGTATAGATAAAATGAAAACAATTCAAAATGTCTGTAAATTATAATTTTGCTATAAATTAACAATAAAAAGCCTATTTATAACAGATTATTAAGCAATTTCTCACAAATATATACTTTTTTAGCTATGCCACTTTCATTTCGAAGGTGCTTCTTAATATAAATACTATCTTAATATAAATCATATTTTTCTATAAATATATGGACGTGTGAATATATATACAGTGAAACAGACTTTACACACTGTACATATTTATATTACTTTATATAAAATATAAGAGAAGCGATATTAATTACATTAAAAAAATAACCTGCCACGAATAGATAAAGCTGTCATTTGAATATACAATATAAATATAATAGAGATGTTACGGACATCCGTTTTCGATTATTTCATATTTTAGTAAATGTTCTTTTGACTTTTAAATGCGAATCATTGTCATTTTGAAGAATTACATACAATCGATTGTTAATTTTTATTTTACGCAAGTCAAAAATCGATATTACAAATAATATCGATTTTTCTTTTATGGTAATATAAGGTTTTTAAGAAGGATTAGTAGGTTGTTTTATATATTTTTATTGTATTCAATTACGTCAAATTTATTTACCGTCTCTTTCCAAAACAAATGTTCGTTGCATCTCTATATATGGTGTTACAGGGAGTCAAATGATCATTATTTTTTTTAATTAATAAGTAATAAGTAAATAACATCCAATATAATCTCTAATATAATAATTTTAATTTTCTAACTAGTGCTTAACATCTTAAAAAATTTAAGGCCAATTTAGCTATTTGGTATGAAGCGAAGCAATTGGAAATTAAAAATTTTAACGTCGTCCACACCACTTTAGCTATATTTAGTTAGTTTTGTTCGACATATGTCAGGAAGGCTCGCAGGACCAACAAGAAGAATAAAAAACTTAAATACAACAAACAGATCATCATTTACAATTATATTAAACATATTTATTATCTAATATCACTCCCCGTGACCTCTGGAAGGTGACACCAAGCATGTACTTTAGTCCATATAAAAATCGCGTTGCCGCGACGCAGGAAAGGAGTATCTCACTCTAATCGCGCATATCTGGAAAACAACAAGAAATTATTTTATATTACAATGTTTTGTACTATAACCCTACAGAGGAAGCCTTAGAACTTAAGTTATGTTAAGAAAAGAGGTAAAAGAGGTAACTCCATTCCTATGAGGACACTGCCATTCTCCGAAAGTTCCGCCAAACTGAAGATATCAGGCTCTAGCGATCTCGTTACCAAAGTGAGAAATTGAAAATATATTTTCATCAAGTGGGAATCGAACCCACGACCGTCGCCATTGCATTCGTTGGCTTGTGCCCTCGACGCCCTTAAGAATTAATACATTTCTTTGTTTATTAAAGATTTACGCTGATGTATCTCTATACAGTTTTTCGACTTTGAAAATTATTTGTAGCCCCTTAGAACACCTTAGATTAATAGTGACAATGACTCAGTGCTAATCTACAAGGATAATAAAAAATGACAATCAGACTATCGCTGTAAATCTTTAAAGTGAATCATATGACCATTATCTTATAGCTTAACCCGCATATAACAGGATAGACAGAAAACGTAAGAGTTGAGACACTCCGTTCCCCACACACCGGCAGAAATCAACGCTGAGCTCTGTCTTATTACTAGAGCGAAAATAAAAAACAAGCCTTTGCCTTGAGTGAATCGAACCCCCGACCGTCCCATTAACAGTCTGAATTATGACATTATTTTATTATTATTTTATAGCGTCATATCGCAATAGAACAATAGCACATCAGCTTAAGAAAATAGGTAAAGGCTTAAAGAATTAAGATAAGTTTTGTTCTAATAGTTTCTCACACAAAGTAAAAAAAATATTTGTGACTAAATATTAAAGATTTATATTATAAAAATGTTTTATATTATTATTGATTATATTTTTTTTATTTACTAGAAGCTAGAAAGGAAGGCGTCGATTCGCTTCCCGATCCATGTAATGAATTAATATTATGAATTGAACGGCACGTAAAGGAGAACGGAGTGTCTTTACACTAGGTTCCCAGATTCCCTCTACGTACCCATCATGTGCAGGATACAATGTGAAGCTATAAAAAAAATAACGGTACGGTATCCACCTCCATCATTTTATTAATTTCATTCGAAAGTTTATATTCGCAGCAACTATATATTGCAATATGTTAACATTACGCAGACTAAATGACTCTTGTGACGTCAAACCAAATGGACACAACCGGACGTTTATTGGATAATATGAATTGAAAACCTGGCGTGCTTGTTCTTTTATCATAATATTCTTCTTATTATTATATATAACTGTAAGCTAAAATTTTATCTTGTTTTTTTATCACCATCACGCTGTATCCCGCACACAGCAGGGTAGACAGAGGGGGTTAAGCGGCAGAGCACACGTCTACGCTTTGCTTCGACACCGAACAAAGAAATTAAAATATAAATATAACAAATATTCTGTTTCTTCGAGTGGGAATCCAATCCACAACCAATCGTTTACAGTCACACTTTGTGCCCCCGCGCCACGAATGGCCACAACCGTATGTTAATAATAGCAGGTTTATTTTTATCATGTGTTTATTTCATTGACGAGAGATACTTTTTCGGCACATTTTGTTTTATCGTTATATTTTTAGTGTTAAATCGTCATTAATAAGTACTCTCATATGATTACAGAGACGAAGTTTATATGTATATGTTACAAAAACTGAAAAATCATCCCTTTCTTTACATTACAAAAAGAAATAACATTATAATTATTTATAAGGGAAGAGAAACGTAAATACTCAAGTCTATTCCAGACTATGAGTATAAGGAAACGTAGGCGTAATAGTATGATAGGAGTTCAAAATTAATGTAACATGAAACCATAAAGGTCTTTGAAGAAAACGACGTTCATAATATGTCATGACGATGTGAAGTATAGTTATAGGTTATAAAACACTATTGTGGTACGGTGAACATGATCTAATTGTCTGTGTACAATGGTAGTGGATACAAATTTTAGCTAGGTAAATGCAAATGTATGTTGAGATGTGAAAGATTACGACTAACTATTTATATAGCAATTAATTCTCAAATAAAAAGGAAAAATAAATTATTTTAAATAATTTAATAAATATAACGTTTAAAAATTATAATTATTATTTATGTTATCAAATTTGCCACTACTAGCGAACTCGTTAACAGCGTGACCGACTTTTAATAGTTGAAGGACGAACGAATGATGTTTCATATTACTTTAAATTAGTGAGGCCTAAGAATTCAGTTGTTTATGATTGTTTAATGTCTTGACGTAGCTTTTAAGAAAAACAGGAACCCTTATAAGATCACTTTGTTATCCGTCCGTCTATCTGTCTGCCTTTATCTCAGGAACGCTTGGAGATATCGAGTTGAAATTCAAACCAAATACCCATGATTTTCCGAAAAAAATCGTATTTTTATTTTATTCTTGTATATTTATTTACATTATATTTATTTCCAATAGTATATATCAAGATACCTCTACCCTAAGTATACTATAAAATAAGTATATAAAAATCAGAGGCCGGCTTGGCGCAGCGGCACAAAGGTGTGACTGTAATGTGACGGTTGTGGGTTCAATCCCCACTCGAAGAAGTAAAATATTTATTTTCGTGTATATTTCCATTTCTTCGCTCTGGTGTCGAAAGCGCGGTGTTGAGTTCTGCCACTCAACACGCAATGCCTCCAAAATTCAGCAGAAAATGGGAACGGAGTGTCTTAACATTAGATTCCCTCTGCTTACCCTAGTGTGTGCGGGATACAGAGTGAAGCTAAAAATCACCTGCGCTGTCTCGGCCGCTACAACTGAAACAAATCATCATGGGCCCTCTCCAGCCTTTTCAGGGAGCTGTCCACGCGGCGTCCCTGGGTCAGGGCGGAGGGCGGCGGCGGCAGGGGCGGCGGTATCACCTCGTTGTACGAAGTCGAAGCACCCGTGGAGGCCGACTGTCGGAGGCGGGCGGTCGGCCGGTGCCGGACGAAGCCGTCTTCTAGATCTTTTACGAATCTGGAATTTTTATAGTAAATTTTTGTGGTTAACACTACCATAGTGATGTATGTATTTCGCTAGCCGGTTAAAATAATTAACTTTTGCTTTAATCTTTTATAATATCTCTATAGTTTCAATGGTCAAATTTAAAACAACTATTTTGTAACAGTAAACTTGTGTATATAATACGAATAATCTTTCATAAAAATTACCTCCAGAGTTTATAAAAATTAAAAGATTTAATAAAGCCAGTGGCTTAGGGGCACAAATTATTAATTTAAATTTATATTTTCATTTCTTCGCTCTGGTATCGAGGCAAAGCGCGGTGATGACTTCTGCCACTCAACACGCAATGCCTCCAGAATTCGTCAGAAAATGGGGAACGGTGTGTCTTATTACATTAGGTTCCCTCTGCCTACCCTGCTGTGTGCTGAACTAGGTAGCATGAAGCTGATTTATTTTAATGCCATTCCAATGTTAAACTGTGTAAAATTATCAAACATTAAAAAAATCGCATTTTGTGTCACACACAAAGAGTATAAAAAATTCCAAATGCAACTAAGTATATATAAATCGTTAAATATTAAGAATATTTGCGGTACAAATTGATTACATTTGTATATTTTACGAACGAAATACATTTTTAATTACAGGAAACTCGGTGTTTTCGTGCAAAATAGACACTTGAGTCATACATACGTAAAACTACTTTACACTTACTTATTTAAGATTATATATATAATATATTACTGGTTCAAATTAGTAAAAATGAGATTTAGAGAATATCACCTTATTTGTCAACATATTATAGAGTGCTGTTTCTTTTCTGACTTTAAATAAAATATATATTGAAATGTTTTTTTTTTGAGCTTCACGCTGTATCCCGCACACAGCAGGGTAGGCAGAGATAGCCTCGGTGTTAAGTCACTCTGTTCCCCACCTTCCGCCGAATCCCAATGGCATTGCGTGTCGATAAGACTCGGTGTCAGAGAAAGAAAATGAAGATAATAAATATTTCGCTATCTCAGGTGGCAATCAAACCCACAACCTGCCGCGTTCAGTGTCACGCGTGTACCCTCGAGCCACGGCTGGCCTAATATCAATTGTTTTATATTTAAGTAATTTTCCATAAAATTCAATAAAAACAAACAAAACACTCGTCAAAAGCCAGACGATATATAATCTGTCATTGATAACTTGGTAGCTCAATTAGGTCTGGTAAGTATTAAAGTATATCCGTACTATCACTTATCGATCAAATAATGAAGTATCCTACTTATGTCAGCAAAAATCGAAGCAGATCATATAGAGACGTCATTAATAAATAAAGATTCATATTCGTTTATAAATTATTATAAAAATGACTTCAGGCCGTCGTGGCGCAGCGACATAAAGGTAAACAAAGGTAAAAAAACTATAACGCGACGGTTGTGGATTCGGATCCTCACTCGAGTAAAATACTTCTTTACGTTTATATTTCCATTTTCTGGTGTCGAGGCAAAGCGCGGCGTTGTCTATCTGCCACTCAACACGCAAGGCCTCCAGAATTCGGCAGAGAGTGGAGAACGAAGTGTCTTAATATTAGGTTCCGCGTGGTAGTATCTGCCTACCATATGGATACACCGTGAAACTGATGGTGATGTTCAATAATAAATTGTATTTTTTTTTTTGCTTTGTAAACTACAACCGTTATTTCACTCAATTATTTAAAAAATCTGCAAAATACCAAAAACAAAATTTCACTCACTCGAAAACATATCAAATAAACACGTTTTTAGTACATCCGCAAAAATACAAAGGAACTTATTTATAGAATGCAAAACGGAATTCGGCTCGCGTCGTCAATTGACCACTCACGTACAAATTTTTCATACGTATCGTAGACTTTATTACTGTGCCACAGAGATTGATATGATGGGGGTTTATAAAATATCGGAGTGTTTACAGCTGAGCTCGTAAAACAGCCGAAAGTGAACGCTGTTATGAAAACAGATTTCTTCGCGATTCATCATAAAATATTTCAGAGACATTTACGTATGTGTATCAAATTTCAACTGGAAATTTTATTATATAGATTTAAAAAACGCTTCACGCTGCATCCCGCACACAGCAGAGGGAACCTAGTGTTACACTCCGTTCCCCACTTTCCGCCAAATTTTTGACACATTACGTATTGCATGGCAGAACTCGATGCCGCTCTTTTTTAGCCTTGGTAATAGAGCGAATAAATAAAAACAAATAATAATTCATTCTCCCGTGTGGGATTCGACACCACAACCGACGCGTTACACACAAAAAAAATTATAAATCTACCTTAGCCAGTAATATACCTAAACAGTTGCCACATATTGGAAGATGTACCGCGCATCTTTCTTTACGTAATATAAAACATGGACCGCACTAATATCGATTCAGAAACTTTGCCAACATATTCACGCAAATAATAAATTTATTTCTTTCATCGAAACCTTCAACTTTTTTTATAAGATAATAATTTGATGATAAGAACGTAACGTAATTCGTGAAGACCGCCGACACAAATGTTTTTCACTTTGTTTATTGTAACAATAATTTACAGTGACGTTACTTTATTTTATTTTAAAAAGCTATCTATTATATGATTCTCTGTTTTCATATCCATTTACAACCGCGATTGTATACATTAAATATTATATTTGAAAGGTCCATTTGGACGATACAAAAAGAATGGACAGAAATGATTTTCGCAACACCTACACCGAGAGCCGATGAGAACATGCTATTATCGAAATTAAAAAACCGCCCTAGCGCGAGTGCCAGACACGCTAATAGGGAGATTCCGCACCGCCCCCAGCTTAATAAATAAAACTAAATTACTTTCGTGACATATTTATTATTTAACATCCCTAAAGTCTAAATGATGAGAAAATAATTTCATCGCCGCCGGCGTCGTAAACATAGAGCCAGGATCGACTGTAATCACGACGTTTATAGGTGGGAAACGGAAGTATCATAACGAGAATGGAGTGTTTATAACTAGGTTCCGAAGTTACCTTTGCCTACCCTCCGAAATACACCAGTTAAAAAACGGGTAGACACTAACACGTATAGTATTATTAGAATTTTTTTGCGGAATCCTATAATATAATACACTATTCATATAAAAAATATTCAGATAGATTTAAGAAAAAAGATTTAAGAAATACAACTGTTACGTATTTTCCTTTTCGAAAAAGCGAATACATGTCGCGATTGTACTAAGCGCCCGTTGCTCGTAGAACAAAATAATATAAGAACAAGTTCAAAGCCTTTAGTGAACTTAGCCTTAGAAGACACACACACAGCCTCACGCTGTATCTTACACACAGCAGGGTAGGCAGAGGGAACCTAGTGTTAAGACACTCTGTTCCCCAATTTCTGCTGAATTACACATATACATATTATGGCTATTATCATTTGTCCTTAATGAAATTTTAAATGTCATGTCTACAAAGCGACCTAGAAATAGATTTGCGTGATACGCTGTAGTTAATACGGTGTAGTAAACGAGTATTATTTTATACTTTTAAAATTGACTATTTTTGACAATATCTTATATTTAATTATAATAATAAAATAATTAGCATTAAATGCTTGTAATAAATGTATTTTCTCTTTTAATTTAATCGGCTGCCTTATCCAGACGGAGTCGCGGGCATAGATAATATTTAATAATTTTAACTCTGGTGTCGTGTTGAAATTCTGTCTGAACATTTTTTCATTTCAATTATAGAAGGAACGCTTATAATATACATTTTGATTAGATAAAGTGCAATGTTGTTATCCGCCGTAGACAGTAAAAAAAAACGGGATATCTACAGATAAAAAACGTAATATATAAAACAAAAACAAATATATTTGTAATAAATAGAAACAACAAATTTATTGTACTTATTAGGTATTATAGTTTCTAAAATCAATTAGAATTTTATTAAAAATTGGATATATTTTTTCATAAATAAAAAAAAAATCATAATATATAAAAAATACATGTACAGAGGCGACATTGTGTAACATCGATGGCACTTCTATAAGAGGGAGGCCACGAAGGCAAAGGGTAGCGACTTCACGGGTCATCGAAGCCTAATCGATCGGTCAAGTGTCAGAGGTGAAAGGTTCATGGGACGCGACTAAGGCCGAGTACAAATGTTACTAAAAATATAACTCATTTACAATTTAGCCTAAGTTAGTTAAGTCTATTAAATTATTAAATATTTTTTTGCTAATAGCGAAAAAATCTCACCTAAGTATGTATAAAACTCATGTATCGACCGTGAGACCAGTCGTCGCGTAGGGCCACAAGCATGTTACTGTAAGCGCCTTAGGTTGTGGGTTCGATTCCTACTCGTAGAAAATAAAATAAAATATACTGAAGGAAAAAGACCGGCCAATCATAAAAAAAGGATTTATGAATGACAGATGAAATAACTAAATGTTAAATTGTTGTAGGTCAATAAAAATTTCTAATATATATTTTGCTTAGATCGTGTGAATATGAACCACTTTTTTTTAACCACGTTAATAAAAAACCATGGACAGCACAGCTTTTGTGCCATATGCCAGATATTATGTAATGTATATTTGGCAAAAAATTCCGTATTTAGTTTTTATTTGTCAAAAAATATCACTTTTAAGTATGCTCACAAGATTTTCTATTCGTTATTGTGAATATTATCATATATTAAAATGTTACAATTTTTTTTTTTATTAATTTCCAATTTTTTTTTCGACAACCATTTACTTTTCTAGAAAATAAATGTACCAATAAGTAATATATATTAGATAGAAGAACTAATAGATATTTCTACGACAATTTAAAATAATATTACAAAATTATTCCTTTCTCTACACCAATTATTTCATCTCGCTACATAAAAGCAAAAGATAAACAAAATAAGAAAAATCTTTTGACTAGCATGTGATATAACATTAGTGAAAAAGATTGAGAAATGGAAACCTTGACACAAAACTGAATTTCATTTCACACTCCATTTAGGTATTTGTAGACAACATATATCAATATACTTTTTTTTTAGATTCACGCTGCATTCTGCATATACAGTAAGATAGGTAAAGGGTATGCAGAGGGAATGTGGAAACCTAATGTTACTCTCTTGAGAGACTTCCTTTCCCCACTTTCCGCTGAATTCTGGAGCCACTGGGTGATGAGTCGCAACACTCAACATCATTTTTTGCCTCGTCACAATAACACAGAAATGAAAATATAAATCAAAATAAACATTTTATTTCCTTGAGTGGGGATCAAAACTACACCCACGACTGGCCTCCAATAATAAAGCAAGTTTAGCCAAAAAAAGATTCATCCTATGGTTATAGCCGGAAAGTATATATTAAATTAAATATGAAAGGCATGCTGTGTAATTTACAGTCATGTGATCGGCGCGGGAGCGTTCTAGACTTTATTAGCATTTTTTGCTTACTGTGTTATTCAATGACTAATATTTAGTTTGTTTTTGTCATTTGATATTCCAAAAACGTCATTGGAAAATTTTCAGTGAATATTATTTGTTCATATTTATTCATTTACAATAGTTTTTTTTTATTAAAACAGCCATCTAATAAAAAAAGTTACTATAAAATTATTTTGTAAGCAAAAAATATTTCTTTCTTTAAAATTAAATACAAAACTTTTTTAAAAATAGTTTTTCTTTATGTTTAATAAAAGATGGTCTAAGAAATTTCTTTGTTATTTCTATAACAAGAGGAATTTCTTATTATGAATAATAAATAAAATATTATTTTACTTTAAGAAAACAATTTTGTATGTGTGATTTATGTAAGTCACTTAAAAGAGACAGAGTTGAAAAAACTGTAGTTGGCTATATTCAGCAGGAAATTACATATTATCTTTCTTCCAAGAGTAGATAAAACGCACACCCATCATGCTTACATTCAGATGCTGCCACATCATACTAATTTTTATACATAGATATGATTAGAATTTATAAAAAATATTAGGACTTAAAATAGCATATCATTTATATGCTTACAAGTTATAAATGCAGTAATAAATAAACCTCTACATAAGTAAATGTGACGACTCTTATCAAATATAGTCTTATCACAAAATGGTAAATATAATTATCAAAAGTAAATTTTAGTATCCCCATGTTTACTTAGAGGTTAACATTATCTGTTCAATGTCACTTACTGGTTTTTTTTATTGGCTCTTGAACAAATATATTCTTAATGATTTTTTGTAATAGTTATACTATTAAATTATTTTTTTATTCTTAACAAAAATATATTGTATTATAGTTTATTGCATTAGAAAAGATAAAATAGTATCTAATATAAATACACTATTTTAGATATAAGATAAAATGCTAATAATACTGACATTTAGTTCACTGCCCCCAAAGTGGAACATTCTGATAAGTTATGGAAAGATACTGTAATATATCCCAAAATAATGTTTTTAAAGCTCATATTCTGTGCCAATGTTATTTTAATAAATATTTAGACTTTTTCCTTTTTTAATTAAAAACATAATATAGAAAAAAGTAATTATTTTTTACATTTTTAAAATGACCATTGTTATTTAAAATGAAGTTAAAATTGTTGTCTAGCAAAATTACATAATATATCAAATCTAAAGTAATTAACATAACAATACATAAAATATTTAGAGAGTACTTACTCGCTATTTTCCTTGGTCTTTTCTACATGTTTCTTTATATTAGCAATGGAAGAATCTAATCTATTTAGAAAGTTGTCGAAAGTCTCTTTTTCATCAGGACTACCGGGTGAAAAGTCTCTCGTGGGCATTCCAGCTATTGAAGCACGATGACTTGGAGGTGCAGGCTCTGTCACTCTTTCACCATTTTCGTAAAACGGAGATTCTTTAGTCACAGGAATTAGCAAATATTCTCTCAAAAATAAACTATCCGAGGCAAATAAGCGGTTCGCTCGCCTGATTTTCTCCATCTACAATCAGATATAATCACTTTATATAACAAATTGCAAAATAAACTTATTACCAACACAATTATTATGATCTTCAGACACTTACTGTGACACCATATTTCAAAGCAATTCCTTGTAAAGTGTCACCTTTGGCCATTGTGTGTTTTATATATTCTTCGTTCCTCTTCATGTGATTGCATGTGCTCCCATATTTCTTAAGAGGACGAGCTGATTCTCGGATCGAAACTCGTTCATCAAATAGACGATCCTCCTCCATATTTGACGTAAAACAAAATGACATATATGTAACTTATTAATGACAAAAAAGTAAAAGCAATGAAGAGAGCAAATAATAATGGTATGAAATTAGGCACACAACACTATAACAGATAACACACTAGCCTCGATCGTCCAGTGTGTTGTCATATACAAAATACTTTTGACAATATCTTTTGTTTTTATTTTAAAATATATCTAAAATGTATTATAAAAAACTACTTAAAACATATAAACCTTTTTATTGTTATGGTATTGTATTTGATTTATAATTCCGTCAGCAGTTTTAAAAATATAATAACAGATGGCGCGGTTGTCATTTGGACAATGTGTTCACTCGCTATCCATTCATGACTCATTCATTACGAAGCTAACGAATTTCATTCAGTCAATCAATCAGTCTTTCGGAACATTTGGATGTGGGTGTTGTGTTGCTGTGACTATTTGAAAATTGAATTGTTATGAACTAATGATTTGTGATATCTTAAATTATGTGAATAACAATTTGTGTTTGAAAAATATTTTAATTCTCTTATCACGTATATAAACCTGTGCTGAAATCCTTTGAGAGATTTTTTGTTTGTTTTTATTATACACATGTGATCGATATAACAAATATCGTAATTGTTTTCTTCTTTGATGAGGGTGAGTATGAATGAAATTGCCAATTATTATTAGCTGGTGACTAAATAATAAATTGTTAAATTAATTTCATGTGTATATATGTCACGATCGGGCCTGTATTACCCCGCAGTCCGTGCACCAGGCGCCCTTCCCGGGTTGGTGGCGAAAACATTGCGAGGGTCGAGCTTCGGGCGCAGTCTCGCGAACTAGGCAACTTTTATTACCATGAAGCCATATTTTGGGGGTTTGCATGCAAACGGGTGTGACCCCACTGAATTGTTTTTGGTATA
Organism: Heliconius aoede; assembly: GCA_037355905.1. Taxonomy (NCBI): domain Eukaryota; kingdom Metazoa; phylum Arthropoda; class Insecta; order Lepidoptera; family Nymphalidae; genus Heliconius; species Heliconius aoede. The sequence continues at coordinate 967,980 of JBAIZZ010000123.1, forward strand.
TTGTTAACGCGATATCCCATTACCTAAAAGAAACAATCGTTAAAATTCCTTTAAACCCGATTGCGCAAGTACTGACTGAACAGGGAAAATTATATCAGCTGTGTTACACGGTATTGTTTTATTTTATAAATAAAAAAATTTAAAAAAATTCATCAATAAGATTGTTAATATTTTCATTAGTCAAAACTTTGTCACTAAGATGTTCATTCAATAAATAATGTTTATAGTTACAATAGTATAATCTGTATTATTTAATCACAATGTCGTCACATCATACTTGTAGAATACTCATTCTACTAATAAAAGAAAGAAAGCAATTTCACGCTTTTCTTTTCTTCCCCGCGCACCCTAGAGTTGAGACACTTGTTCACACAATCTTCCCATTTGTCGCCAGCTTTTGAGAGATTCCTTGTTGGCTGACGGAAAATAACGCCGATGAAATTTGATTACTGGAACGGAGAAATGATAATAATTTTAATGTCATCATTCAAAAGTAGAGAACGAATCCAAAACGTTTATAAACAGACGCTGTCAATTGATAACGCTAACAATTTATTCAATGCATACGTTAAAATTACAATTTAAGGTTATAACATAAAAGTCCACCCTAATGCAGGACGTCTAGTGAACTGATAGGGAAGCATTTCATTTAATCTAACCAATCATGGGTGTCATTGCTATATTGTATAGACACACACACAGAGTTTCAAAACTGCTGTAGGTATGTATACATTTAGCTAAAATATTGAAAGTTTGAAAATTGACTACAATAGCCAAATATTATATTTAATCTGATCAAAACTCTCAATCTTAGGTCAGTATTTAAAAAACCCTTCTGTCTGAGATTAATCTTGAGATGCAGTTATCATTCATAAATGACATATCTATGAGTATTTTTATTTATTGTCGCGCTAATTACTTCTTACTAACTGTTATATGTACCTGTTACTCAGAAGCTTGTAAATTTTAAGCGGTAGTCCAATAGCATTTACGTTATTTACTACAGTATAATATAATCTACGACTACTTTCTATATAAACTGTTTCTAAAAAAGACGATGTGTGTATACGTAACGACAACCGTTTCATTTACAACTTTTTTATTTCCTTTTATGTAAATACCTTCTAATTGCAGCAAGCTGGGGTGAATATTCAAATTTGGTAACCAAGTGTGTTTTTCATGTTATTACTATCGACTTAACAATGTTTAAGTCATGCGAAAACACTATTAGTTAGGTAGCCTAATTTTTTTTTTTAGCACCACGCTTCATCCCGTACAGCAGGGTAGACAGAGAGAATCTAGTGATAAGACACTCCGTTCCCGATTTTCCGCTGAATTCTGGAGGCATTGCGTGATGAGTGTATTGAGTTGCCGAGCTCAACGCCGCGACATTCTCCAATACTAGCGCGCAGAAATGAAAATATTAAATATTTCATTTCCTCGAATGGGAATCAAACCCACAACTTGTCTCGACTGCGCCACGGCTGTCCGCCAAATTAAATTTATTAACTAAAATTACTTTAACTTGAAACGTCTCTTAAAAAGCTATCAAAATATATTTAAAAACTACCTATATTCACCAATACACAATGAAAAATTTAAAGAATTCGCCTTTATATTATTATTTTAATTTCTCTGATAAAAAAAAGGAACCCGTCACCGTCCAATCCCTTTCACTAAAATATAATATATTATAATAATTTTATAAAAATGCGAGTGACTCACTAAGAATGTAAGAACAAGGTTGGAGCCAGTTATATGTACTTATGACTCATTGACACTGACCCGAGGAATCCCTCAGTTATCTCGAGATTATCTATAGAGATAACCAAAGCTGTTAAAGTTGAACTAATTACATTAATACTAAACTTGGACTGTTACAATGTACTGCTATTAAAATGATTTATGGCGTGGATCTATGGTGTTCTATGTTTTTCTTTTTTGTCCTTAAAAGCCCTTGTGTGGATTGTAGATAATTTTCTGTCATTGTGCATTTGATTAAAGACCCCAGACGATAACTCATGTTATTAGACATTTAATATGTAGGTGTTCTAATTTTATAATTATTTTTTTTATTGTTTCTCTTGCTCCCCTCTCGCATGACTGAAAATATGAAATTCTAGACCAGTTTGACGCAAACACGATGGTATGTGGGATCGATTCTCACACGAAATAAAATACTAAATACTGTGCGCGGGATACAGTGTGAAGCTTATTTTTTTTTATTAACTACTAAATAGTATCTATAAAATATTCAGATATGGTAATAATTAACTCACAAAAACCATCAAAACATAATAAAATGTGTAAAAAAAATCACGCACCAATTAAAGTTGGTCCAAGACGTAATATGTAAACTGGTTTTATGGCGTCGTTTATTTTGTGTACACGAAAATTTTTTTATGTTATATTTTGACTATAAATCAATAGTATAATTACATTTATGAAATTCTATAAAAAAAATGTTACGTAACTAAGCAGAGTAGAAAATATTTATTATAAGTAATAATAGGTTTAAAGTTTGTAACGATTATTGTTATTAGATAATAATTGAGACAGCTTTAAATATAATATTTGTTATACCTCTGTTACGTGTACGTAAAAACTATATTTTGTACCAGTGAAGCGACCCGGCTTTGTCTACAAGCGAACGTTTTGTGTCAATCCTCCTATATGCGGGATACATCGTAAAAATTTTCATTAAATAAATAAATGAAATCAAAATAAATTTGTTACAATAGATTGCAAATAAAGTAAATTATAAGAAAAGGACTCTACAGTTCTTATATTTTAACAGCAAAGCGTACCTAATTCGTGCGTCAAGTTTCGAAGATCCGTACCGGCATTTCCGAGAAGGATCTGAGTAATGTACCGTTGTGTAAGAGCTACTCTGGATACAAAGTAAATACGCATGAATGGACATAACCTGACCCTGACCCCTTTAGATGTATTTTTTAGTATAAATTATTTCAAAATATCTGCCGTTTTTAATTTTATATTTTGAAGTCATACATTATTCTTCTGTAGTTTCACACCGCTTCCCGCATACCGCAGGATAGGCAGAAGGAGCCTCGTGCACTGCAGACACTCCGCTCCAAACTCTCCATCGAAATTTAGGAGGAATTTGGAAGCATATCGTGTTGAATGGCGGTCTTCAACGCAACGCATTGCCTCGACACCAGAGCAAAGAAAAGTAAAAAGCTTAACTATAGCTGTTATGCATTACAACAAAACAGTTATTATGTTAATGAAGAAACATACAGCGTTAATTGAAGAAGCAGTCTCTGAATTCTGCATTTTACATACATAATCGGTGCAACATATATGTACATGGCCATTTTGAATTTCGAAAACAACAACTTTGATTTTCCTGTACTTTTTTGAATTAATTTTTGAATTATATATGTACGCTCCTTTTGCAAAACACAAAACAAATATAAACTAAACTCCTTTATATATAATTATTTTACGCAATTAATTATTAATATCAAATCTTTCAGAGAAAGTTTTGTTATTTATAAATTTTTACATCCGATCCAAAAACTATAAGACGCTATGAGTGACAGATGACAGCACGTCGCCACAAAATGTATTACAAATATATTTTTTAAGTTGCTGTGTGTTTCGAAGTAACATAATATATCATTACCTTGAGTGGGAATCGAACTCACAACCTATCCCGATTACAGTACCATACTTGTGCCAACAACAAAAAAATATATTTAAATGTTGTAAATTAAATAACAAAATTATTTGAAATCTGACCCTACATTTGTTGACATTTATAACCCGAAACAGCAAATTTTTAAATTATTTTTATTTTATTATTAATTAAATAAAAATAATTTAAAAAACCACTATTAATTTTATAGAGCTGTTTTAAAATGTGTATGAAATGTCATGTTGTACATAAAAATTAAAAACTAATGACATATATCTTATAAACTAAATGAAAATATGGTATAACTAATTTGTGTTTTCTATATATAATGATGTAGAAAAATATGCACAAAAAAATAAAATAAATTCACCGCATTAAATAATATTACTCGCATTCTTGTGTAGAAATATTGGAATAAAATGAAAATTAAACACTATTACAGATCAATTTATAATAAATTAATATCGATTTCTACATAATATAATACATTATTTTATTATTTATATAATACATTATTAGAGGCCGTCGTGGCGCAGCGGCGCAAGGGTGTGACTGTAATGCGACGGTTGTGGGTTCGATCCCCACTCGAGGAAGTTAAATATTTACTTACTTATATTTCAATTTTTGCGCTTAGGTGTAGAGGCAAAGCGCGGCGTTTAATTCTGCCACTCAACACGCAGCGCCTCGAGAATTCGTCAAAAAAATGGGGAACGGTGTGTCTTAACACGAGGTTCCGTCTGCCCACCCTGCTGTGTGCAGGATACAGCGTGAAACTAATGATTGATTTGCTGAATGATTTTTGATAATACATTATTTATATATACAAAAATTACGATGCATGAGAAGTCAGTCTTGTAGCCAGAGGCTCAAGACTACTATAAACGCGACTAGTTATGGGTTCGATCCCCATTCGGGGAATAAAACATTTTTTTAATTTCATTTCTACGTTCCGATACCGAAGCAAAACGCGCTACTGAGTGCCGCCTCTCAACACGCAATGCCTCCGGAACTCGGCGGTAAATCTAGTATATAGTGTCTAAACACTAGCGCTCTCTGCCTTCCTCTCTGCTGTATGCAGGAAACAGCGTGAAAAACAAATTACTAAAAGAAAAATCCCCTAAACCTCCGCAAAGTTGCCACTAGGCAGTATTAAAATGGTGGCGTCATTTCTCTGCCATATAATGCTTCGTGCCACAACTAAGGACTAATGAACATCCGCCGTAGATAGCAACGTACCGCGGTATATTTTCTTGGCCCATAGAAAGCATGGGAATTCGACGTTACGATAACTTGCTTTAGATAAAAGTCTTCTTTTAACAGATATCTATCTGTACACAAACAATATTGTTTAATCTTAGTTTGTAATTAAGTAAAATAAGCTTTTTCTCGCTTAACGGGTCTTTCTTTTCGAATTCGAGACATCTCGCGACGGAAGTCAACGCCGCACATTAGACACTAATTTGAAAACAAATTAGAAACAATTAATTAATAAATAATGTATATGATTAAAGCAAGGTTTGTCAATTATATATTACCTTATACTGAAAAATAATGAATCATATAATAGATTGTAAGAACTCCATTAGCTTAGTGCCACTAAAAGTAGTTAATTTAATCTGTTTTTCTCAATAACCCGTTAGAATCTTGTCACGGCTATTATAATGAATACTACTTTAAAACTAGTTAGCTATTTTTTAACCGATTGCGGCGACGACCAAAAAGAGGGTTACGTTTTTAGCGCGTATTTACGTATATGTGTTTGTTCTATTGTTCCCTGGTTACTACTACTGTTAAAACAGTGATCGATACGTCCTTAGATTTGTCTTGATGGCGAGAGTATAGGCAATATACATTAATTTAGTTTTGCAGATGGTTTTTTTTATGTAAATTCTCTTTATAAAATGTATTATACTGAAATTTTTAACAAAGAATAATGCATTAACGTCTTCGTAGAAAGACACACACATCTTTATGGCTTAGCTTTACCCGTTTATAGGCTAAGTTATACAACAGGTAATGTGTTCCTGAAAGCTCTACAAAGGAATAATGAACGTCCGCCTGTATGTGGTGGAAAACTTTTTACATTATATCCTTTTTTTACAGACGGTTACTATTTTAAGAATTTATATATATATGTACTATCTATATCTATCTATAGAGGCCGTTGTCGCGCTAGTTTCTATCTGCCTACCTTGCTGTGTGCGGGATACAGCGTGAAGCCGATCTATCTATCTATCTATATAGATTTGGTATATAGACGTACGTAAGATATAAATTTTGTATGATTGTTTGTCCAATAACTAACTATATTGGGCATAGAATCAGATTTCTGTAACAAATAAGAAATCTAAGAGAGTAGTCTTTGTAAGATTTTATTTTCACGATGCTGTGTCTTGTTATCTCGTTCACATTACCAATTTATCTCCATAAAAATCGACAGCCGGTGTAGTTTATCGAAAATAAAACTAACATGTATTCCTATAGAAAATACGTAAGTACTGTACATACAAATTTTTAGAGGCGGTCGTGGCGCAAGGGCACTAGGGTGTGACTGTAACACGAGTGTTCAATTCCCACTCTAAGAAATGAATTATTATATATTTAAATATTTTCATTTAAAAATAATATTTCTTAATATTAATAATTCGCTCTGCAATCCTGCAATCTTGCTGTATGCAGAATACAGTGTGAAGCTGATTTAATTTATAAAGGTTTTTTATACGTGTATTTGTTTTTTGAATATACCTCACTTTTTCTTTTTATTCTTTATAATTTAATATTAACCAAAAATGACGAACTTTCTCTTTAGTTCTTTTGTGAACATCTTCGTTAATTCTATTAGCAATTAAAACTTTCTTCAGTTTTTATTCAAAAAATCCTTGTGAATTTTAAACAATAGTTATTCTATTATGAATAATGGCGTAAAAATGCTTATTTTATTTAAGAAACTTAAAATATCTAGATGATAGATACAAAATAATTAACGACATTTCACTTCATTATTTAATTTAAAAGTGTATCTATTTATTCGAGGTTGTAGTATCGCAGCGGTATAAAGTGAAGACACGGACTTTGGGTTCGATTCTCATTCCGGAGAATCTAGAATAGACGAAAAATAGGGAGTGTCCTGACACTAGATTCCTTCTGTCCACCCTGCCATTGTCACATAACGTGAAGCTATAAGAAAAAAAATTATCACTTGACATTTGTATTTTCGAAATGACCAAAAATACCAATTTTAAAATTTATCTTTACAAGATGCTGCAATACACTTAAAATATAACTAGATTTTGTTATCGTCAATGCATAAAGACGGACAGATGTTTCGGAGTTTTTGTGTGGCAGGTGTGCACGCGCCTCTCATTTTTTTTTTCTTAAGTTCTTTTTTTATTATTAAACACACCTTGGTCCCCGCTTCACTGTCTTCAGAAACAAACATCTATTAAAAGTGACGACATCGTGGCGTACTTAAGAAGTACGTGCTCAGAAGAAAATAGCTGTTCTGTCCCAACTCTATATCTGATATCGATCTTAAAATGTAGTTTCATTAATGTTTGGATGAAAACGGCATTTCAAGATCGATCTCAGAGCTGAGAGTCATTTAAAAATACGTGCGTTTAATGTCAAAATGTATCAATTAATTGGATAAAGCTATAAATTAAATAGAAAATAGATAATTAGTGTTTGATCAATATATCTCAAGTTTGAATGTAAATTAAAATTGTTGAAAATAAATAGTAAATAAATTTATTGTTTTAACGTTCGAATTTCTTTAAACAATGGTAAAAAATATATAATAATATATTATATAAAGTGCGAAAACAGCAAACTTTCTAGTTCTAACTGCGACAATCGATCGATCGTTATTCATTGTAATTATTATTTTCTAGCAGTTAAAATTGCTTACTAATGTTAATGTTGCTTGATAAGTAAAAGTATTACATTATTTATGCTCAACTTATATGTAGGTATATCGATTATCGTTTTTAAATTCGATATATAACAATTAGATCGATTCGCTATGAAGAAAACTGCGGCCAATAATAATTTTTGCTTCTCAGTAAAAAAGAAAGATAAATGCTTATTTGATAATTCAAGTACCTATGGATATTCTTAAAATGAACAGTGAAACCTCTTATCTGTTTAATTAATCAAATAATTACATCGTAAGAAGGAACATTCATATAATATTTTTACAACTACCTACCTACACCTATCGAACGGCAGCTGGGGCCAATTTTGTATTTTTTGCACGATACCTGCAGACATCGATTTACTGCTGCGGTGAGCTCAGGAATGATCCATTTATATCATATATAAGCAAATTAAATCAGCTTCTCAATGTATCCTGCACACAGCAGGATAGGCAGACGGAACCTGAGTGTTAAGACACTCCCAAGAAATGGAAATGTACAAATATAAATTAAAAAATCCTCGAGTGGGGATCGAACCCACAAACTGTCGCGTTTACAGTCATTTTATGCGCGACGACAGGCCTTATCAGATTTATTATGTTTATTATATTATTTCAGATTTATTACTTTATATATTTTTGTATCATATACAACTGGCTACTGGTACAAAATTATAATAATCAGAATCTATAATTAAATAATATCTTGAGTATAATCTCAAGATTCCTCCGAGCGCGGTTTTTATTTTACACTGTAAAAAAAATATATTTATGTAATTATGACTGTAATATTTGTCTATCAATCAATACAAGGCAATTTCTTTTTTTACCACACAATTAAAAATACCAATAATAATCAATCAAAAAAAAAAAGTAAATACTCGTGTGTAGATTTAATAATATATAAAATTTAACGAGCATAGCTGAATGATAAAATGTAAATATGGCAACACACTTATACGTTGACATTGAATAATTACTATTCCACCAGATGTCAGACTGACAGGTGCCATTTTAATAGCCTTATCTTCGGCTCCGGAGATTCGATCCGACTACTACTAATTTATTCACGGATAAATTACCAATATCAGTAATCTGTAATGGCCGTCGTGACTCCTTAGAGCATATTTCTTTTCTCGCCCGCACGTCGATAAGCTATAATGGCTTCAACATCAATCATGAAACTGGATATGTATGGTCATTGTAGTTCTGGTGTGGTACTATTTGTGATGATTGAAGACATTTGTCAAAAGATTTTTTGTGGTTTTTATAATTTATGTTATTGTTAGTGTTTTTACTGGCATATTTTTTTTATATGTCTTTAGATGTGAGTTGGATGATAATTTTGAACGGTTAATAATATGGTTTCTAAATAGATGTTAATAGTTTTAGTTAATTTATTTATTTATTTATATTCGGAAAGTGAGAAACGGAAATGTCTTAATAGGAAAGGAATGCTTAAACACTAGGTTCCCTCTGCCTACCCTGCCCTGCTATGAGCAGAATACAGCGCTTAAGAAACTGATTCGATATGACTGCTATTGACTAAAAAGAATAAATGATTTCTCTGAATACAAATATAATAAATTCTGTTATTATAACAATTCAATAAAATTGTTTATACTAAAAACAATGTGGCAACGCATCAAAAGCTCGTTATTGTTAATGGTATAACGGTATAAAACTTATTATGAATATCGTCTCACATTTCAGGAAACAACGAATGATTTAAATACGCTTTTTGAAAGCTTTCTAAGTATTCGTTTATAAAAAAAAAACGGTTAAGTGCGAATCGGACTCGCCCATCGGAGCTTCCGTACCAATTGCATGATGGTAAATCAACGGGAAGTACACTGTAGACCTTATAAAAATTCGCAAACTTAAGTTTGCGTTCATGTGCACTCATTTTGTATGAATTGAACTACAAATATAAGTTTGTAGTGTTTTTATGTAGTACCAAAAGTTCTAATAATCAGTTTTCGCAATTTAAAAAAAAAAAAAAAATTTAAACAACATCTGTTGTTGTTGAAAAAAATTCTCTTTTCGAGATACGGAACCCTAAAAAGTGGGAACTGACAGTTCTACTCGTATATTACTCACATTGTATTTTCTCGCGCCCACTAACCAAACTTCACACAGCGCCGTTACAATGAATGCGAACGTGTTTTGTTTACAAGAGACATCTGGGTGTTACGTGGTGACCAACGTGGTGGTGAACAACGGACGTAACAGGATCTAATAAATTATTAATTACTTTGAAACGTGAAACTTTGCCAAAGTTTAAGCTTGTTTTATTTTATTCTACAATAGGTATGGTAAGACACGTTTGGTGTATAGTATGTGCTGTTTTTTATTTAGGAAGTAGTTGGTTCCAATCCCGTGTATTCGTTTGTACTTCATATTTTTCTAACCGTTTGCATGATTTCTGCTGATGATGGAAAATTAAGAACAGAGCCATTACTCTATAGGTTCTAAATAAATTTCTTCTAAAATGAACAAGGATGAAAAAATATATATACAGATACACCATACAACACTATAGAAAACCTCGACACGGGAGCCAAGAAATGAAAATATTAAATATTTCATTTCCTCTAGTACGATCGAACCCACAACCAGTCGCGTTTACAAACATACTCTCGTTCCCCTGCGCCACGACCGGCCTCAATGAATGAGGTATTATTAAAAATTTCGTCAACTTCATGGTGACTCTACATACCTAACGCCTTTGCTAGAGCTTTATTACTCTTAAAAACGATTAAGTCTTATACGGTTAGGTAAATAAATTATTACATTGTTAGTTCTACTTCCTAGAAGGTTAGAGAAAAAACAGGTGAACTTGCTGACCAGTCAGTCTTATTACTACGAAACGTAACACAATACTACAGTACACGTAGACAAAATAAAATAAATGTATCGGCTATTTGAATGTCTAAAAATCCGGAGCAAATTGGAGATCGGAGTCTCTCTGACCACACTGCTGTGTGAACCAAGCAAATCATTATGAATTATGATCAATTAGTTAAGAAATATATCTTTTATTTTATTTATTATTTTTTTATATTATTATTTATTTTATATATTAACTTAAAAGTCAATTAGTGGATATATAATGATGAATGGCGAAATTCAACGCCGCGCATTGCCTCCACAGCAGAGCGAAGAAATGACAATATTAAATATTTCATTTTTTTCGACTGAGAATCGAATCCACAACCTGTCTGTGTGTGTTTACAGTCTTACTGGCCTCTTATTTGAAAGCTATAATAAAAGTGATCGTAAAATTTTGTCTTCTTCAACAGAACATGCTAAATGTTCGCAGCATAAACGAGATAATTATGAACTCTAAATGACGGCTAGTAAAAATATTAAATGCGTTGAGGCCATTGACCTTTAGCATCCCTGGCTACCGCGCGTGTACCACATGTTTGTTTGTTCTCATTTTTTTTTCAAGATTAAACTTTGGTTAATATTTGGAATTTTATATATTTTACTTGATTTTTTAAATTAAATTTAAGAACGTTTTAAAATTTTTTAGTTGTTAGTTCAATATATGTATGATAAAGTATATAATGCTTATAGAATTTATGTACTGTGCAGATTACAGACGCTAGCCGTGTCGTAAGAGCACAAACAACCAGGAAAGCGAATGACTAAAATCGATAGGCAATTCTATTCCCACTCGAGGAAATAAAATATTTAATATTTTCATTTGGTCGCTCAGATGTCGAGGCAAAGAGCGGCCTTGAGTTGTCCGGAGTGTCTTAACACTAGGCTCCTATATACCACGTGAATCTGAATCTGATACAGCATAAAGCTGAAAAAAACATGTAGATTACTGTCAGGCAGTTCACTTTTCAAGCCCTACTATCTCTTATTTGTTAGTATACATCGTCCTCAAAGTCCCCACATTTTTTTTTCTTTTTTCATTTTGCCACAGACTGTATTTACTGTCAAACAACCTCAATAACATGTGCACATTACTGCTCAATCGTAGCATATCAACCTGGTTTCATGGTAACGACCATGAGAGGCTTTCTCACAGCAGGATCTACCGTACGAGGTATTATATAATGACTTACTATAAAAAAATGTATTGACTTTTATATTAAAAAAATTAAGAAAGCTTCACGCTGTAGACAGGGTGGGCAGAGGGAACCTAGTGTTAAAATACTCCGTTCAGCATTTTCCGCCGATTTCTACAGGCTGTGTATTAATAATAAAAATACTTTCATAATATTTTAGTTTATTTATCGCGTACATCGTATCTGATTATTTAGAGCAGACTTAGAACTATTGGTAAATCTTTAAAATACACTTATCACAAGGAACCAAATCCAGTACCATCACGATATATTCTACAGACACTTTCAAACTATGACAAAATGTCGACATTACAACTTGTTCCGTAACTACATTTTATTGTTTTACTTAAGTTACTAACTTAATGTAACTCTGCCACTGTCCCATCAATGGTCTTCATTTGCGCGTAAGTCACGTTCCATAAGATTTATATGGTCGCGACAACACCGTCCGTGGACATTTTCATCCGTACCGGGACTTACGTGGCTTGTAGGTAATTCTACTATAACTGCATTTTATATATTATAGTTGTTTATGATATGTTAGAAAAGCATGGGAAGTTTATTAAATGTAGGCTATAATAAATAGTCTTTCTATTTTACATTGTTATTATAATAAAAACCCCGAACAAAAATATTAGTAATATATGCTAATTTTGTTGGTACTATTTTCTGTGGAAAGGTTTAATATTGAGTATATCTAACGGTTCTATTTCTACTTAATTTGTATTCGCCTCTTATGAATAAAATATATTTCTTAATATTTAATTGTAAAAGGACTTTAATTATTATTATTACTGATTTAAATGTGATATACAATCAAATATAAATAATTCTTATATGTCCGTTGTATTATAATATTCTATATATATATATTATAATATTATTCTTGACTCCATCCGTAGCACTCCATAAAATATAATATTCAAGTTTTGATATACCATGATTTTAATTAGAGGAAACCCACGCCGCAGTCGAAACTGGGTTAAAACCACTTCAAACACTAGCTAAGTATGGGAATAATTATGGAAAATATTTAAAATATAGAGAGGTGCACGATCTTTCAAGTCCCACCGATGCTGTGTTCTATGGGGGTTATACGCCTATAGCTACGTTATGGCGGAGAGCTCGTTAGCCTGATGAGAATCCCGTGCCCGCGCAAACTGTGTCGAGTGTCTGCTGTGCTTTTGTCTGCCTCTGTCGACAGGTGGATGACATGTTTGTTTATTTCGACTGGCATTTTATATTGATTTTATTCTTTCAAGTAGGATTTAGTAATTTGTTGTGGTGGTAAATAATAAATGACAATAGCACTTATCGATGTGTTTTTGTGAGTTATCAGAATGCCATAAAAATGTTAAAAAAAAAACCTTTACCAGACAGCATCTATGTACTGTTTAATAAAAAAGTAGATTTATTTTATTTAATAATATACACTTCGTTTCACTTCACAGACAGACACTTTACACTAAAATAATAACTATTTTAGTTAAGAAATTAATAATAATACGATATTAATTTCTTAACTAAAATAGTAATTATTTTAGTTGTTCTGAATAACTGTTGATTCTACCACAAGATTTTCTGAAAATACAAAATATAAAACACTATGTCAAAAAATAACAAATAGGTTCTTTGCTATGATAGCTCCATATGAGTAAGACTTATTGTAGTGTAGATCAATGATCGCATAATGGCAAAGGAAGGTAGTTCGTCTATCCCTGTACGTATTATAATATTCTTGACAAGGAAATTGTACAAGAGTATGTTCTGAAAATCCCACTGATCCAGAAACTGGAACGCACGTCTATTATATTGTTATGACTGAAGAAAAGCAGCACACCGCTTGTTGAAATGCAACATGGATTTATGTGATTATTATTTTGCTTAACCAGAGGCCAGACGTGGCGGATGTGCACGAGTGTGCGACTGGTTAGGAGATCGATCCCCAATTTGGAAAATAAAAATAATAATATTTTCATTTCTTCGCTCTGGTGTCGAGGCACAACGCGGTATTGATTACCGCCATTGGAAAATAGGAAAATGGTGAACGGAGTGTCATATCACCAGATATGACACTCCGTTCACCATTCCCTCTCCTACACTGATGTAAGCGGGATACAGCGTGAAGCTAATTATAATTTTATTTAAAATTACGTAAGTTAAAGTAAGTATAAAATGGGATAATTAAAAATTTTTCTGCAACATTTTTTCAAGTATGGCTCTAAATTTCTCATGGGAGTTCTAGTTAGGGTGTGTAAAGTTCGTTAGTGTGACGCACTATATCATTAGAATGTGTGTCGAGAACGCACGCTTTCATACTCTTTTGTGCTTTATTTTCATAATTAGAACTACTTACTTTTTGAAATGAAACGTTTTTGAAACGACGAAATTATTGTGCAATATAATATTAAAATAAAAAAAAATAAGACTTTTAGCTTCTTCTGTTAAGCAGAGGGAACATTCACTCTGCTTAACCTAGTGTTAAGACACTCCGTACCCATTAAGACACTTCCGTTTCCCACTTTTCGCTTATTTCTCAAGGAATTACGAGGCATTAGTAATTATAATTCATCAATAATTCGACCGTTTATATTCTAACAAACTGGAAAACCGTTCACCAAACAACACTCATGTTAAAGTAAACTTCAAGCATGAAGTTTGATGAAGTTGAACATTCACTAAATAGGTCATGAGGTGAATGTATTGTATAAAGCACTTTCTGGCTGTTCTGTTATGAAGTAAACTAAGTGGTGTTTCTTTAAATTACTTCCGTTTAGTGAAAAGCTTCGTCAAGCTTCATTACGTTTTTAGCAATTTGCTAAATGCTGAAGATTTTGGAGGAACAGTCATGGTTCTGTTGATGAATGCCTAGTTTAAACATGTTTTATCAAGAGAAAAATCTTTTCAGCTTCAAGCTGTATCCCGCACACAGCAGAATAGGCAGAGGCAATCTCGATGTTAAAACAGTCCGTTCCCCAATTCTGGAGGCAATGCGTGTTGAGTGGCAGAACTCAACGCCGCGCTTTGCCTCGACACCAGAGCGAAGAAAATGGAAATATAAACGTAAATAAATATTTCACTTCCTCGATTGGGAATCGAGCCCACAGCCGTCGCGTTACAGTCACACCCTTGTGCCACTGCACCACGACGACCTCAGAAAGATCTTTGAATATAAATAAGTGTTATCTTTACAAAAAACTTAAACTGTATCAAAATATAACAAGAAATACATTTTCTTGCAACATTACATTACAAACAAATAATTATAATATTTATTATTGAATAAAATCATCATTATACAATGATAAATATTATAATTATTTTAATATACTTTAGTAAGATAACGAAACGAGGAACAACAGATTGGGGCCATAAAAATTCAAAATAAGCATAATATTATATTAAATGTGTCACAAGGTGAATGAACATCGAGCAGACCCCCTTCGGCTGTTTCCAAAATAGTCCTTGTGTAGATATACATACCACAGCGTATATCAAATGTATGAGCTACGTCACATGACAGTTATATAATTAAAGTTAATTAGAACGTGCTTTTGATAAGTAATTGATATATTTTTAGTTTCGGCGTTGAGTTCCACCACATAACACTCAAAGCCTAAAGAATTCAGTGGGAAATAGGGAACGGGAATGTCTTAATCGGAACATAGTGTCTAAGCACACTTATTTTGAGTATAATTCATATTGTATTTATGATATTTTTTAGTCTGAAAAATGTTTGTCTGAGGTTAAGCTCATTTATCTTGGTGAAATCTTTTATTCATCGGTCATTCCCCTTATCATTCTATTATTCTGGATTTCCCCCATTTTGTTGGAGAATTGTCTCGACGAATTATGAAAGTAGCAAAAGATAATTTTTCTGTTTCCTTTGGCAATATCAAGTTATATTAATAAATTATATTATCTATTTGGATTAATTTATTTTATTCATGTTGATGAAGGAAAACATTGGTATTTCAGTCTGATAAATTGTAATAATAACAATTACTCTTGACTTTGAGTACCTAAACACATAGAAATAACGAGCTACTCTATGGTGTTATTTAATCGTTATGTTTATGTAGTTTTTAGAGGTTCTACCAAAGTAGTATTTTAAGTAACTTACTTTGAAGAAATAGGCCACCATGGATGCCTAGTTGTGAACACAACATGACGTTTGTGAAATTGGTGAAAGTAATTTTTACAAATTTGTCATTTGTAAGACAACCCTAGGATGAGTCTCGTCACCCAATACAGAATGCGTCGAGGCCGGACAGAAAGTGATGATGCTCCTACTGGGCTAGAAAAATATAAAAATGAAAATACTGTGATAGGATTCACATCACACATTGGTCACAGCATCGAATAGTAATTAATATCTCACAAAAATACAAGAGATTAAAAAAATATAATAAAAAATAGCAATACTGATTCTAAGCTATGGTTGACAATCGTGCATGGAGTACTTCTTTCGTCTACTCATTGTTCTACCTGGATGGGGCGCAACAATGGGAGGTAATGCGTTACTTTGAACAGCTCAGCGGATATAATGCAACTGAACTGGTGAACAATAACACTCATGCTTTTGTACTGATGATAATTATATAAATTTAATGATAACTTCCAATCGGCCAATCGTGGCACAAGGGCACTTATTGTACACGCGACGGTTGTGGATTTGATTCTCAGTTGTAAAATGATAAATGTAATATTTTCATTTTGCTTAAGAGTTCCCTTTGCATACATTTCCAATTGCGGGATACGGCGTGAAGCTTTAGAAGAGAGAAATGTATCTATTACTTTTCGTCGGCTAAATAAATAAATTAATTTAAATAATTTGCGACGTGGATTGGGAAAGGAGAAGCCATCAAAGAAAGAACATGAGTAAAGCACAAATTAAATTGCAATAACTTCAGTTCAGCTCTTCATTTGTGGCGTTGAGCACAATCCACTTCGCCAATGTCACGTTGTATGGAAAAATACACGAAGGAAATT
The DNA here is from genome assembly GCA_037355905.1 of Heliconius aoede. Classification (NCBI taxonomy): domain Eukaryota; kingdom Metazoa; phylum Arthropoda; class Insecta; order Lepidoptera; family Nymphalidae; genus Heliconius; species Heliconius aoede. The sequence goes on from JBAIZZ010000123.1 coordinate 984,631, forward strand.
GACATAATAATTTCTGTGTTAATTGTAATTATTTTGAAATTGATGGTAGTCTAATTAATGCTATATACTTAGGTAGCCGATACATATAAATGATAAATAAATTAAAATGACAGTAATTAAAGAAAAAAATAACATGCAATATATAAAATTATCGATGTACATATGTAGAAAATTCTATAATTAACTAATTATAAAATAATAAATAGATAATCTCGCTACCTTAACGCATGAACGACGCGAACCCGCAACGTTAATGTTGATTGATTGCTTCAGTGAGATCTTAATTAGACCGCTCGAGCCCTGCGGTCACTTGTCCTGTTACGAAGTGACTTATGTACAGTCGACCCCGATACTACCATTTGCTTAGTAATTCTCATGTAGAGAAGTAAGAACTATAAGTATATGAACATTTGTTAATATATTGTATGGTTGAGCGCGTTAATCTCGGGAACTATTGGTTCAAATTAAAATTTATTTTTTGTGATGAATATCGAGGAATAAAACGTCACATTAATAATTTCGATATAACTCATTGTATCTACCTGCGACTAGGATTGAACCGATCGATCACTCGGATTGTGTCATGTATCACACATCAGTCCCAATAATTTCCATATGATCATGCGGGCGAAGCTAGTAAGAGCTAGCAAACAATACAGAGCTTTCAATGCGTTATTCTCGTAATATTCATGAAAAATTTGTTAAAAATCTAAGCATAGCATGATTTAAAGCTAGTCGCAACGTCGCAATTTTTATAAGTTTGTTGTAGGTTTTTTTTTGTCAGTATCTCTGTACAAAAGGTTTTACAAAGGTGCACTACCGACATTCTTTGTACAAGTTTAAACGTTGTTTCTTTCTTCAACCCATTAAATTACTATACGGTTTTGATAGTACCTGCAAGATCTATTAAAAAATATTTGAAGAAGAATAATTTTTTTTTTCAAACAAACTTTCAACAAAAGCCGCGGCGCACGAGTTCGACGATACTTAAAACATCCGCTTCTACGGTTGGTTGGCAACGTTTGAAACGCGCTTTCGGCTCTGGATTTCAAACATGCCTGCACAAGTTTCAGGATGAGGATATCGCCTTGGAAGAACATTGACTATTTTATGATTCCTTAAATTATATATTTTCTTAGAATTTTTTTCAATGTTAAAAATATGTATTAATTGATACAGAAAAGACATTAATGGCAGTCAAACAATTTAAATTAAAAAAGTTTTTGAAATAGTTGTTGAACAAAAAATAAAATTGTTTATGCACATACTGTATGCCGCATACGGCAGAACAGGCAGAGAGAAGCTAGTGTTAAGACACTCCATTTCGTATTTTCCGCCGAATCCTGGAGGCATTGCGTGTCGAGGGGCGAAACGCGAAAGCGTGTTTTTTTCTCGACACCATCAAACGAATAAAAATATTAAACATTTCATTTCCTCGAGTGGGAATTGAACCCACAACCTGTCACACTATGCTACGCCATTAGTGTTATTTTTTATATATAAGTATAACAACATTCACACAACTTTTAAACTTCCTTCCTGTAATATGTGTTTACGATAAAAACAATTTAATGACAGTAATTTCAAGGCATTCCACATAGTACAGCGCATATCCTATACGCTCATTATTATTCAGAAACAACATTACAAATATCATATTCTAACTTTTTTCTCTCATTCTCAATGTTAGTAGACATCTATGTGTGGGATACCTACAGGTGATAGCTAAAAAAATAAGGTTAATATATATAATAATAAGGTTAACATAAATATATATAAAAACAAAAATTTCTTATAAGAAATTAATTAAGCCAACTGCTTCAAATAAGACCTAAAATTGTTTCAATATAAAAAAATCTCGCAAAAAGTTAATTTTAATTTAATTTATTAAATAATATTTTAAATTATAATGTGATTATTTCAGAATATAATATTCGATACAGTTTATTTGTACAGTGTAAAATTTAACTTTGTATATTTAAAATAATTTTTTTCATAATTTCTAAGCAATGTGATTCCGCGCTAGTACAGACAGACAATACCCTCGCGTGTTTTAATCATCAACTTTAAATATTTTACTAGTGTTTCTTTGAATTCTCTTTTAATTAGCGTTGTTAGAGTGCTATGTATAATAGTTATTATTAGCTGTATTTACTTATATAAGGGTAATTATATATTATACGGTAAAATCGCAATTCAATTAATTTGATATTGTATAAATATATATATAATTTTATATAAACACACCCATATTTAGATTTTAATCTCTCTAAAAACATATATTTTTTAAATTGTAACTTATATTTTTATTAATTTAAATCTATACTCCATAGTTCTAGTCCAATTGAATGACGATGTCACACGACGGCAGGTTACATTAGCTCCTGCCTAGTTAGGTGTGACCGATAAATAGTAATTCTGTGTAAAAGGATGGCGGACGCTCGCGTGACGTGGCACGCGTGTCACGCCACCCATGCAAATGCAATGCGGTGCCGGTACGAGTACATGTCTTTTGGAAACTGTTGTTTGGAAGAATTTGTTTGCTTGGTGGGTTGGATATATAAAAGAGTAAATAATATTCGTAGATATATTATATTTATCTATAGTGATGTCGTAGTATTATCTGTATTATATATATTTTGTAGGCTGAGGGAACCTAGTGTAAGGACACTTCTTTTCTTATTTAGACATTTCTGTTGTCTAGTTTCCACCTAATCTTTGAAGTATTCCGTGTTAGGTGACGGAACTCAACGCCGCACTTTTTCTCGTTACCAAAGCGAGGAGTTTAAAATGTTAAAATATTTCTTTCTTCCGAGTGAAAATCGAACCCATAACCGTCGCGTTACAGTCGCACGCTTTTGCAATTTGAATAACACCTTTCACGGCCTGCACTCCCTTAATAATGGAGACAGGACTCAAATAACCAGCAGCTGCCAACGATACATATATGTATATATAATATTTATTAGGCCGTTACCACTGTCGTCTGTTTATTAAAACTGTACAGGATTAGGTTAGATTTATTGAAAGCTGTAAATTGTAGTTAGAAGTGTATTATATTTAAAGAATGTCGTTGTTTTTGAATTTGTATAGGTACATAGTTTTATTATTTATAAGAAACAAAAATAATCAACTGCAGTCAAATCAGATACAAGGATACAAGAATGCGACAAGTTGTAGATTCGATTCCCACTTGCATGAGTTGCAATGCCTCCACAGTACGAAGGAAAGTGGGGAACGGTAGTGTCTTAGTAGAGTGTTAACACTAAGCTTATAGTTATCCTTATAGCCTATAGGCTATAAGCGTGAAGCTTTTTTTCGGTATTTAAAGCACGAAAATACCTAGTCGTACAGAATGTAATAACTTAACTTAGCTTCACGCTTTATCCCTAGCGGGGTAGTCAGAGAGAACGGAGCTCCAAACGCTACGGTCTCTACATACATCTTTCGCCTCGTCCAATGTCATCAACCTCTTCATGCATGCCCTCTGGGGGGGCCTCATGCTTTTTACGTGACCTTCCTCCAGTATCGTAGATACTGTGTTTTCGAAAGTCAACCGAGGTCTTCCCTTACCTCTCTTACCACTCACTTTTCCATCATAAAACTTTTTTACCATTCTTTCATCACTCATTCGTTCGACGTGCCCAAACCAGATGAATATTTCTTGAATATTCTGTAATTACAATCTCAAATGAGAAACCCACGTAGGTTCATTTTATTCAAAATATTTTAGACAAGCAAAAATAAATGAACATCGAGTTAGTCCAAATCTAGCTCACAATTTAATTATAAATTAGTGCAACAGACGAGCACGTTGACCGTAAAACGTTCAGTACACTTTAGCCGTCAGCAAAAACGCTAAAAATTTGACATGAAAATACTTTACTCAATTTTCCATTTTTGTTTTCATTTTCACGCTGTATGTATGCCCGCATATAGCAGGGTGGGCAGAGGGCACCAGGGAATCGAGAAGTGCTAAGACACTGTTCTTATTAAGACATTCTCTACTTTCCGCCGAATACTGGTGACACTGCGTATAAAGTGGCGGAATTCACTCACTTTGCTTCGTTACCAGAATGAGAAAATGAAAATATTAATTATTTTACTTCCTCGAGTGGAAATCAAACCCACTCGTACACAGTCCACCTACCTCGTATACAGTCACGGCTGGTCTCAATATAATATAACTTTAGGTTAAAAGAATAAGATTCTTTTTTCTTCAATTATAATTAAATATATAAAAAAAGAACAAACATGTTAGTTAAACAAGGAATCTGACCGATTTTTGTACTTGAAATTCTTGTAAGCCAATTTTATCTCAAGGCGCACCTTGTATGGAATTGGCGTAGTGCCCAGCGCTCGAGGATTCGATCTTTAATAAAGACAGAAATGCCATCCTGAAACTAAAATACACTTACAATAGTAAAACCAGATATATGGTCAGCATATATGAAAAGAATAACGTAACTTTACTGTTTATGTTAGTTTCTGACTAGGTGGAATAGTAGATATATATATATATATATATATATATATATAAGTTAAATATATATCTATAATATGAAAAAAAAACAAGTAAACTATTTTTTTACCCGCAGCAATGTTTATGTAGCCTTGACTTGAAATTCTATTTGTGCGTTCATAAAAATTATGGAATTAAATTTACTTTCATTTTCCATAAGAAAGAAGGAAAGGAGAATTTATTGACCACCGAATGTTTATAAGCATTTCGTGTTCATAATACATCATCCCCTCAATAGAGATTGAACTCACAACCGTCGCGTTACACACACCCATGTGCACCTGCGCTTCGACGCACTCAATAAAATGGGAGGGATATAATTAAAAATGTTAATAAGTACATACGAACTCGCATGTATCAATATTCCAAATGCAATGCGTGCAAACGCCACCGCCGACGAGTCCAGCTCACCAACCAACGCCAACTGGCGGAAATAGCTTATTCCACACTTTTTAATGACTACTTCCCAATGCGAGCTTAATGAGTCCGTCAGACCGGATTGTTTATATTTATGAAAGTTGCGTAGTATGTGGGATTTGATATATAGTGTTTCTGGTATTCGTCGATATCTCTCAGGCTAGATAGGACGTAGTGACCACTCTCTACACTTTCTTACTGTTATTCAATTATTAGGTAATGAAAAATATACGTGCATGTCTTTATTAGAAACATATTATCGTGTGAGATTTGAAATCACTATAAATAATATGAGACATATATAAAGTCAGACATGACGCCGTAGTATTATTTGAGTTAAAAATATGACATTAAATTATGGTAATTTTTTTTGGACCAAAGCCACAAAGAAGTTATGAATTCTAAACATTTAGAGAAGAAAATTATACTAATGTTATAAGCTTAATTTTCTAACACAGCTAGTAGAGTACTCGCAAAATGTGCAAAATTATTGTAATTTTTCGTAGCGTTGAGTGAATTCTGTAGATATAAAGTGCGAGTTGTTATTTGTAATTGATATTGAATGTGATGAATAACATGTCTTTTTCCATCAAACCGTAATAAAATATTTTAAATGAAATTTAATTCACCAATATAGCCCACCGTCAGATATATTAAAGTACTTTTAATAGCTTCACGCTGTATCCCGCACATAGCAGGGTAGGCAGAGGAAAAGTACTAAGACTCCCCGTTTCCAACTTTCCACCGAATTAGAGGCATTTCACGTTGAGTGGTTGATTTGTTGTCAATGTGAACAAATGAAAATATTGAATATTTAATTTCCTCGTGTTCCGGAACTGAACCCACAAACTGTCGCGTTCACAATCGCACGCTTGTGCCTTTGCGCCACGACGAGCTAATAATAAGCAATATTGGTTTCTCCACTACTATTTCGTAATATTTACCTATCAGAATTATATTTTTTAGTAAAGGTGTCACATTACTTAAACAATGTAAATTAGCGGTCAGCTAAAAATGGAATCGTCAGAATACAATACATCACTCATTATATTATTTATATAACATATTCAGTCTATTATTTCCTTGAGGAAGTATCTTACAACCGATAGGTACCTACTCACTGCAAGTTTCTCATATATTTTCCCTTATCTTATTTATTTATATTCAAAATATACCATAGAAACTAAATTTAAATTAACCATATAATCATTATATATTCTTGTAATTATAACAAAGTCTAAGTAACTATATAAAAAATAATTGGTGACATTCATTTTGTACGAGTGATATGAGATAAGTTTTACATAATAAATACTAATTATGTTCAACAATTTTGTAATGTAATAAAAATAAAGTTCGGAAACACAAATATGTATGATATCAGTCGGTACCGTACTGCCATTTTCCGGTGCGGCAACGCGCCCACCCAAAAGGAAATGTCGCCGTCTAAATTATAATATTCAAAAATAAAAAACCGCTTAAGCACGAGTCGGACTCGCTCACCGAGGCTTCCGTATCAATTTAAAGATTGTAGGTCGACCGGATTTTTTTCTTTATTTGTATTGTAAATGTTCAGTTCGTTTCAAATTTCATAATTGCAGGCAAATCCGGGAAGGATGTCCCTATAGAATTTGATAACGCGGCAAATTCCGTGCAAAATGTAACAAAATCGATACAAAAAACGCTTGTAAATTTTAATTCTTTATTTTATTTTAGCTTAATGTCTTCTGTGCTTCAAGGGACTATGGACCTGACCGTAGCAAAATGAGTAAGAATTGAACCCACAACCGTCGTTACTGTTACACCCTTGATCCCGTGCGCCATGACGGCCTTTATTATAATATTTTAGCTTAATATCTCTGTAACGCATATTTGATGAGCGTCACTCGTGGTTGACACGCTCGCGTGCATTCTGCCGTTTACGCTTTTTAGATTTGCCGCATTAAAAGGATGGTTTTCTTATTGTCTTGTGCATGTCAGTATGTATATTTCCTTCTATTTATGGTATGTTATCGATATATAATGAGGCCTATGTTTACATTGTTTCATTACTAGCCAATGTAATACAAAATTTAAAATATACACACATAAGGCACAAGCGTGCGACTGTAAACGTGACAGGTTGTCAGTTCGATTTTCTACTCGAAAAAATTAAATATTTAATATTTTCACTCCCTTAAGTAATTAGTGTCCTGACTCTAGGTTTCCTCTGCCTACCCTTCTATGTGTAGGATACTTCATGAAGCTATAATATAAGTGTGCAAAATGAAAAAAATGTGCTTCAGATTTAAAATTGACTACAAAATGACAGCATGTTCTATTTATATAGGCAACCTCTATCTTCATCAATGTACATACATATAGCGACAGTGCTCTACATCTACTACGTATGGAAATTGCATCAAAGTCCATAACGTTCCTGATTTCAATAGTGAATAGTCCATCAGATCATCGAATATTCTTCGTCTTTTCTAATTATTTCAATTTTTTTGGCTTCATACCCGCACCCACATAGTTTTATTAATTTTATAATTAAAATAAAATTTTTCTTTACAGATTTTACGTAAAATGAAGCTGCCTTCGTAGAAGTATATATTTTTCTGAAGACGAGAACATAAAACAGGTAAGTTCTAAAATATTATCCCAATAGTTTAATTTATTTCAAATATCAATCAATTACTTTATATAATGAAGTAGGAAATTCTGAATTTCTATATCCACTTTTTATATTTCATAACAATATCAACCTAAACGAAATAACCAAGTTGTTAATAACTATAACCACTGACTTATAAAAATTTACATTAAAACCGAGGACACGAGTCACATTAGTTCCTGTCCTAAGAAGCCTGTGACAATAGACAATAACCTGATTGTCATTCCATAAGCTGCTGCCGAGGATATGTAAGCCAGTGCACTGGCATACCGTATAAGACTACGGCAAGTTGGTGCGCCGTACGAGGTGTCCACGTCCGTTATTTATCATTCAGCTGTAATGCTATTTACAATTGCGATTGCTGGATTGATAAGCGTTGACGGTTGAAGGATTGATTCACTCGTGTATAGTTCTGTTATCGTAGAATGAACAATAAATAATAGTTTGATATATGCATATATGTAGGTCAGTTTTGCAAACGACAATGTATATCATTGTCGTTTGTATGTGTGTATAATAGAATCAGAAATATATAATATATATTTTTTTGATTCTATTTTAAATATATTATAAATTCAAGGCCGCACTCTTCCTTGTCACCAGGGTGTAGAAATGAAAATATTAATAAATAATAATTCTTTTCACCTAGCGAGAATCGAACCCGCAACCGTCGTTTTTACAGTCAGAAGCCGATGCCACTGCGTCACGAGGGTTTCAATATATTATTATACATATACATAGCCGATTTTTTATACAATACTAAATTCCCTTTACCTATCCTGCTGTGTGTGGGATACAGCGTAAATCTGATTTTATATGATATATTCTTACGTTGAAATAATATAGAGTGAGTATGTTTATATTATGATGAATCACTGATAGAAGAATGCATGATGGTGAACAGTTCCTGGTATAGTATACGAGTAATACGTCAAACAACGTTACGTACAAGCTACCTACGTATAATACTTTCTAAAACATGAATGAATATACTTGAAGCGATGAAAGGAAACGTGGATCAAAGGAGATATCAACTCCTCGAGATCTAAAAGGTTTAACTGGAATATGAAACTGTCAGTTATGCGTATTTCGTCATGATATAATTTATAATATTATATTAAATTCCATTTTTTTTTCCCAGACAGAGGGAGGCTAGTGATAAGATTCTCCGCTCCTCACTATTTGCCGTGCGTGTTGAGTGTCGGGACTGATAACTGCGCTTTATGTTGACACCAGAGCGAAGAAATTAAAATATTATATATTTGATTTCCTCGAGAGGGTATCGAACCCACAACCTGTCGCGTTTATATTTAGTCGCTTGTACTGCTCCGCTACTACTGACCTCAAATCTTATGACATTGTTCACACAAAAGGATGTCCGTTTATATACTGTTGATAAAATAGTTTTATTGTTCGAAAGTAAAATATTTTATTATATAAAAATAAAAGAATTAGCGCTCGTCAATTGTTCTCTTCGCTCTCCGTTATATATTAGTTATTATGTTAGTTTCAGATTTGGGCAAAGTAAATGCTCAACAAAAATAGATAAATAGATAGATAAAATTCTTTATTGCTTACACAAAATAAAAATCTCAAGTAACAGTAAAAAAAAGTAGTATGCAAAGGCGACGTTGTCACTGTTAGTGATTTCTTACAGACTTACGTATAAACATTAAAAAAATATAGGCACCTTGGTATGTATACAAAATGCAAATTGAATTTTTGATAATAAATAAATATCCATTATAATAAAGTATTTAGGTAATTGTGTAATGCGCTTGTGATGTATACATCACCACAATAAAACGGTTAATCGGAAACACTGTACAAGTTAAGTACTGTAATCTCTCATAGCACTCTCCATCTTTGCTGTACGAGTTCACTAACCCTGAAATTGCTGTGCGGGGTAGAAGAGGACCCATAGCATCGCATCTCGAGTGTGTCCCAGTTTGTTTCAGGGCGAAGTCGCGCGACGTTTTCCATACTTTGAATTTCAAATCCTGTCGCGAGTCGTCGCTGTTCTATCATTTTTATTTTTTTTTTTAATCTTGCTGAAATATATTTAATGAGAATAAAATTATAACTGTGGTATGAAGAGTGTCATAAAGAAAGAAAATCACATTTTATTCGTTGGCCTATCGCTGTAGTAGCTTTTTTGAAAGTTTTTTGAAAAAAAAAAATATCAATAGAACTTCTATTTGATTTTTTTAAAACGAAATATAACATTATTCCATAATTAATAACCGCAGTTAGCGACTGCACCTACACTTGACTGCCGCCGGCCTGATTCCCGCGCTGATAAAGCTGTAGCGCTTGGATTTTTTATTTAATAACTTATGCGATCATTAGTACCCCCCATATTTATTATTATAAATTGGTTTTCCTTTAGATTTTGATCAAATTTTAAGTAACTGGACACTAGTGTGTAAGTCTTATTAATTATATAAATATTATTTTTAATGAAAAAAGAATATTATAAAATATATACCGGCTGGTGGTGACGCAGGGGTGCCAGGGTGTGACTGTTAAAGCGACAAGTTGTGTGTTCGATTTCCACTCGAGAATATGAAATATTTATGTATATATTTTTTCATTTTCTTCACTCTGGTTTCGAAGCAAAGCGGAAGCGGTTCGTTGTGCTTTACCACTCAACGCGCTATGCTTCAAAAATTCAACGGAAAATGGAGAACGGAATGTCCTAACACTTAGTTCTCTCTGCCTACCCTGCTACATACGGGACACAGCGTAAATTTGAAAAAAAAGAAAACAAATAAACAATGCCACTTCTAGAAGTCTTGTTACTTATAAAACTGTAATGTACGCGACGACGAGCTCGCTCTTAGAGGCGTTTACATACTCGTATTGCACGCCGCGTCGGTGTCCCGATTGTGACGTCATGTCACAGCTTCGCCATTTTGTTCGAAGAAGAGAGGAGAGTTATGATGTGGATTTCATTTGGCTTCTGTATTTTGATAGATTGATCAAATAGAATTATATGTATAAAATTTGCGTTAATAGAATATTTTTTAGTTTTTATTATTTTTTTTTTACTTTACGCTGTATCCCGCATATAGCAGGGTAGGCATAGGGTATCTGAGAACGTAGTGTTGAGATGAGACACTCAGTTTCAATTAAATACATCTATCTATTCCCCACTTAACCGGGAATTCTAGGGGCATTGCCTATTGAGTGGCGCATTGTGTCTTGTTATCAGAGTGAACAAATGAAAATATTAAAAATTAATTTTTACAACTGAGAAGTGAACCCACAACTGTACAGAGCCCCAAAGTCGTACAGGTCTAGTGTTAGCCAATGTAGCTATTACTCCTTTGAACTGACGCCGCAGTCACGAAGTGCGCCGTCGGACTCGAATATCAAAACTACATACTGCTGTGTGGTATTGAATTTTGATGTTTGTATATAGGTATATTACATAAAAATATTTTTTTGTTGCTTATACAGAAAATATTATATATATACATATATATATATAATAAATTTTAAATCATTAGGATTTTTGCTGACACTGACAATAAGTATGAGAAGTCAACAATAATTATTTAATTTTTAATAGTGTAAAACAATGATTTGACACTATGAAAACACATAGTGACTAGTCATTGTTTTACTCTTTTAAAAGTTAAATAATTATTGTTGAAATTATACTATATAATATTTTATTTCTCGTTCTGGTGGCGAAGCAATTAAAAGTGCGACGTTGAGTTCCGTCACTCAACAGCAGCAGCTTCTCTAATTCGGCGGTGAGTTGTGAACGACAATTACTAGTATGTGCCGGATATATTATATTAAATGATAAAGAGAAAAAAATATATGCGAAAACAATGAAATACCAAGCCGAATACTCACTACGTACAAACCTTAATAAAAACATATATAATAATATGAAATCTTTACACATACTTAATCTATTAAACCAAAGGTAATTTATTTTAATGCAGGCTGTTTTCGTCTAACCACTATACGGATTAAAGTAACCTAAATTAATTTTTTTACTTACGCAAATTACTTCCAAACTACAAAAATTATGGCTTGGTTAATGAATGAAAAAAGTAATCTATTTTGAACATGGCCTTATTTAAAACTATCATTAATTCAGTTTTTAATAACAAAATTTTTTGGTATAAAATTAAATTACGGGACGGAGATTTTCGTTTATTTCGTTTTATTTAGCTTCCTTGCTGTAATAGGCACAAAGCAGGGTAGATGAAGAAAATCTGGGAATCTTGCGACACTACGTTCCCCTTTTCCACGTGCCTTCGAATTCTAGAGACATTGCATGTTGAGTGGCGGAACCCAACACCGCGGTTCGCCTCGTTTCCAGAGCGACATAATGAAAATACTAAATATTTTGTTTTCGAATGGGAACCAAATCCACACACTATTTAAGTAAAATAAAATATAAAGTCCATTTCTATTTACAATTCTATATGAGAGTATCAAGGCTTATTAATGGCTATTCGAGAATTAAATTCAAAACCTTACTTCGTTTTAGAATATTTTCCTTTAGTGAAGGTTAAATGCTAATATTCGCGAACCCTTAATATAATTAAACTTTAAAGCACAAAAGTTCTTTGAACAATAGAGTTTTCTATGCTACAGTTTTTTTTTTTTTTTTTATGGGAGAGGACAAGGCAAACGAGCGTTCGGGTCACCTGATGGTAAGTGATCACCGCCGCCCACGACCCCATGCAACACCAGAGGAGCCACAGGTGCGTTGCCAGCCTTTAAGGAGGAGATGAAGGGCACCGGGGCCCGGCATTACCTAATGCGAAACGCAGTGGCAAGGGCCACTACTTCACGCCGGTTTAAAATGCCGGGGGTGGTATTAAATCCGGTCGAGTCTGCCCATGCGTGTTGCCATTACTGGCGACGTGACTCTACCACACGTACTTTAGTCGCCTCTTACGACACCGAGAGTACCAGGGTGATCCTATTCTAAGCCGGGACCACACGGCTGAACAGTTGTGATTTCGTTTAAAATTTTAATGTAATATTTGCTTTTTCTTATTTTTATTTATTAGTTCCTTGACGACGACGAAAATTTATATCTACATCTATCTCTCATCTGAGTACAATTTAATAAGAAATCAGGTAAATTTAACCTAATGCGAAAAACAAATACAGTTTTCACATTTCTAAAGACAAAAAACATAATAGAAAAGTACGTTTTTATCCTAAATAATTTTGTCGACCCCCCCTTATACTCGTAACCCCTCCATTGTCTGAGAACACAAAAACAAAGGATTGAGTTACAAATGTTCCAACTCGTCATACATCAACATATGTATGTTAATATATCTGGTGTTATATCGTTGCTTAAGTTCACGCCAACTAATAATATAATATTCTATTTTTATCTACTTTTGTTACTTAATGGTAACATGGTAATACAAGCGTGGACTATAAACACGACAGGTTGTAGCTTCGATAACCACTCGAGGCAATTAAACATTTAATATTATCATTTCTTCCCTCTAACGTCGTGGCAAAGCGCAGCGTTGAGTTCCTCCAATCAACGCCCATTGCCTCCAGAATATGGTGGAAAGTAGGTAGTGTCTTACCACTAGGCTCTATCTGCTTATCCCAGCTATATGCGGAATTTAGCGTGAAGATGAAATAGAACAGAATTGTATGATGTTCTATCCACACAGCTGACTAGAAGTGTATGCTTATACACTAATTAATAAACTGAGTATATACCCCGTAAAACTAAAATTTTGTTAAAGAATCAGGACATATATCTGTTAAGACTTTTAATTGATATATATTATTATAGATAAATGATTATAATGATATATTGTTACAATACAATTTTTCACTATAAATAATACCTACTTCTTATATTCATTGTGGTTTCGAGCCTTACCGCTGCAGGAATGCAAAAGCTATATATATGTACGTATAATACAAACAATATTCTATAAATTCCGTACATTCGAATGATAGGTCAGAGGTCAAATAAGTGGGTCGGCATCATCTGCAGCTCAGCTGTGACCCATTTACCTATACGGGGAAGCTATTTTAAAAGCCTTTCAAAATTCATACCAATTTTCCATGCATTACTATTTTTTTTAACACTCTAGGAATTGTAGTATAAAAATGTCATATGTTTTTTGGAAGTAGTAGAAAAATTATAAAAATACATGGTAAAAAGAAATTGGGGTATTTAATAGATTAAAATTCATTTACGAGTACATAATTATATCTAGATAATTAAATCAGCTTCACGCTGTATCCTGGACACAGCAGTGGGCAGAGGGAACCTTGTGTTAAACTTATATAAATATTTCACTTCCTCGACTGGGAATCAAACCTACAACCGTCGCGTTATAGTCACGCCCATGTGCCGCTGCGCCACGACGGCCTCAAAGGCCTATATGATCTATCATTTTTTCCTAAAGATTATTTTAAACAAAATAACTATAATGATTTCATGATTATTATGATAAGTGTGTGTGAGACCATAATGCAGGCAGCACTACATGATTTTTATTTACTCTTTCTGATAAGTAACGTGCGGAGTTGACTTCCGTTGCTCAGCAGGCAATATTTTACATTCTTGTTTTCAATAGAGAACAGAGTGTTTTAATATAAATATGAGAGGTAGAGCAAAAGGAAAAAAATTTAAAAAAAATCTAATTGTTTTATTTAAAATCTATATTATAAAACTTTCAATGCATTCATTCTAATCTATATTTCATTAAAATTCATAATTTGAATAAATAGCTTGCTGCCCCATTAATATATAAATGCAATGTTGGCTCCGTTTCTGGTAACCTACAATAAATAAATACATAGGAATTCCCTTTCACAGGATTACGCTATCATGTTCGTAATAGCGATGGTTTAATTTATTTTTACGGCTTTATGCTGCATGAGGTTAAATGCAGTAACATTGCAGATTTTTATATCTTATATATTCTACGCTGGGAATACAGCGTGAAACTAAGTCAATTATTTGCTTTTAAGACTTTATGGATCGATAAGGTCGAGTTATTCTTTTTTTTTTAATTTAACCTTTAAATCCTCACACTATGTATATTAATTTGTTCATATATAAAATAAACCAAATCATGTTCTTAACAGAACATGGTTTTCAGACAGCATTGTCTTCATCGCAATAAAGTACCCGACTCGCCCGCCCCCCCTTTTACTGCTTCAAATAAACTTGACTACCCCGTTGCAAAGTTGGAATTGAACTGAAACTTTTTTTAGTTTTAATTGCTTTTAATTTACCCACAGTTTTTACTTTAAGTAACGTTATACTTGTTGTCTTTGAAGAAAATATACCTAATAGTGTTTTAAAACAAAATACATACGAAAATATATTAATGATATACGTGAGAACTTTAAAGTGCTTGTAATTGTCGTTATTTAATATAATAAATTCTTGAATTTTATAAATTATAAATATATTAAACAAGAAGGATATGCCACCCAGCTACATGTGGGACACAAGTAGAAAGCGCGTTCTATTCTAATAAATGTCCACGTTATCACATTTTAGAATGCTTAAAATTTGCTTGATTAAACTTCATCTCCTCATCTCCTGATTTACCATGTAATATCCTGTCAGGGACCAACCCCTTTGTGTGACAAACGCGGTCCATTCATGCCTCGCGTTCCTTATCTTAGCCTGCAAAGTACCAGAATCTAGACAACTTGGCATGCAATTACTTATAAGTTTTAGTCGTTTTCTTAGTCATTACGCAGAATGATGACAAGATTTATTTTTTTGTTATGAAGTAAATATTAATGTACACGTATAATATATCTATTGAAACTTATATATAAATAAATAATTAACAAAATACCTAAGTAATAATTTAGTAATTGCTATATGGCAATACGATAGGCAAATTATTTCTGTAGACACGGGATTATTGCTCGTGGGCGTATTATATAATATATTAATATTAAATTACTGTTGGACATAGCGCTGGTTGAAAGTAATTTGTAACGTAGATAATAATGGGGTTTCTATATTTTAATAATGTTAAAACATTTAATCTATTAGTTTACTACTTTTTTTAGCCTCAAGCTAGAACTTGCGAACCTGCTGTTAAGATACTCTATTCCTATTAAGATATTTAAAGACAAATTGAATGGAGGAACTCAAAGTCATCATGAAAATATTAAATATTTCATTGTACTAAGTAGAAATCGAACTCCCAACTATCACGTTTACATTCACACCTTTGTGCCCCTGCTCCACGACGGTTTTAATAACTATTAAATATTAAAATATATTTTTTATCTGTTAACTATTACATTAAGTTTCATTCAACCACACGTCCATATAACGTCTATTTCCGCTGCGGCACGCGTCGGATTTATACGATCATTAGAAGTGAAAAGATTTATGAACGCACGCGCATGTATTAGATCTATTTATTATCTACATTAATTTGAGATGAATATAGATGTATAGCATGTTATTATTACGTATTTTGTACACATTTTTGAAAAATTATAATAGATAAGTTCTTCCTAATCTACAAATTTTGATTCATCGAAATATGCGTTTGCTATTTAAGGCTATTATTTTTGTAGATTTAACCATAGATGTATTCAGATTTTTAGCTTTCAGATTTTTCCTGAACTAGACGCTGTAATCTACACACAGCAGGGTAGACACAGGGAAGCTAGTGGTTAGACACTCCATTCCCCACTTTCCGCCAGTCAAATTCTAGATCCATTGCGTGTTGAGTGGCGGAACTCAACGCCGCACTTTGTATCAACAAAAAAAAATTAAATAAAAAACTACCTAGGCATTTTTAAAATATTAGTTAAAACTTGTGACCCGACTTAACTGGAGCACAGGCCGATGACATGGAAATAACGTTCATTTAACGCTAAGTCTGATGAAGTGCTGGAAAATTGCAAACGCCTCTCCTACTAAAGCGGAATAAAACGATGCTTCGATAACTACCCCACCATACCCCTCGACGCGTTCATTTGAAAACTTGGTAATGGCAATCAAAATTGAATTTCGTTCATTTCGGTGCTTTATATTTTGAATTTACCCGCGACGGTGTTAGGTTCGGTTCCAACTGGGGGGGACTATTCTGTCCACTATCACTCACTTATCAGTATACATAGAATAGTATATTTAAATTAACTTATTAAATATGGCTGGCGTTTTCAGATTGCAGGATATAAATCACAGGACTGTGACGGAAATGATTTTTATTTCGGTGTTAAACAAACTCTCAACACGGATATGTATATTTCACTCTCAAACGTAAATGTCAGGATTATTAATGACTTTGAAGTTATTTAAATTGGGCATTTTGTAAGGTGAGGATATTTTAAGAGTTTGACTCTCGTCGGTAGGGGAGAAAGTGGCCACTTGTCGTCTAGTCCACGCTGCCTTACTATACTGTATAGTAATATACGGTTGGAATGGTGATTCTTAAAAGGTAAACGTATATTTGAATCAAATTGTTGCGAAGAAATGAAGGGAATCAAACCCACAAATTAGATTTTGTATAATTTCTCCTTTAAATTCCTCTCTTTAAAATACACTCTATGTCTAATAGAGCGACAAACAATTACGTAAGTCTAGTCTGGCACTAAATGAAACAGTACACGGGTCACTTCTAGATTGAATAATGGCCAGTAACGAGTGTCGCCTATTGAACCTTACTTGAGATCAAGATTTAGGCATTCCAAATATTATGTAACTAATAGGTGCATGCGAATGTACATACATTATGTAATACAATTTTTTTAAACAATCTGAAATTGAAGTGTTATAACATTAGACTCTCCCTTTCTGCCTGCCATGCCATTACGGACACAGCGTAAAATTTTATAATACTTATTAAATTTTATTTGCCAACTAGTCCTCTATAATCTATATGATTTCATACCTACGAGTAAATTATCTATGAGGCCGTCGTGGTGCAGCAGCACAAGGGTACGTTTATATTTCCATTTTTCTTCGCTCTGGTGTCGAGGCAAAGCGCGGCGTTGAGTTCTGCCACTCAACACGCAATGCCTCCAGGATTCGGCAGAAAGTGGGAAACAGAGTGTTTTGACACCAAGATTCCCTCTGTCTACCCTGCCGTGTGTGGGATGCAGCGTGAAGCTGAGTAAATTATCTATGAAGTTTTTTTTAAACTTTAACTGGCATATTTGTGAAATAAAACAATTTGCGTTAATAGTCAAGTAAACCAATATTGACTTTTATTTTCTTATAAGAGTAGTTTCTTACAAGGTTTCCATTGACACTAAAGTTAATAGCATTACCATCAATAAAGCGGGCTTAGCTTAAAGTCAATTTACGCCTCTACAACCAGTAGTAATCTGTTTTAAGGGGGATAATACATATTTTACGGCAAGCCGGTGCCCGTCCTCGTTTAGGCTGGAGTTTATGGATATTATTATTTTATTATTATTAAATTTATAATTTTTATTTATTTTTATTTATAATAATAAAATTTAAATTTTATTATCATTATTTTTGTATATTATTATTTGGCAGAAACGTGAGGAACGGAGTGTCTTAACACTAGGTTCCCCCTGCCTACCCTGCTGTGTGCGGGAAACAACGTGAAACTGATATTTTTTTTATTTAAATAAAAATAATGACTCGTGGATAGTAATTTTTGGATAATATACTGCTGATCTGATCGCACATACACAGAGTCACAGACTACCCGCAAAAAGTGCGATTCGTTTGCGGCGAATCCAAAGTGATTATTTCGGAGAAAGGGACGACGAAATGGTGCTCCCGAAATAACTCTCATATCCTCAGCATTGTTTTCCACATTAGGTAAAGGAATGTCCACCGCTCCTTGTTATTCTCATCTCGATTCCATTAAAAATTACCTGTATAATGTCTTATATATTGTATTTTAGAAGAGTAGTGAGTGGATAATAGTATAATATATTATGAAACTTTTTGATTGAAGCTAGTTGTGGCGTACCCCACAAGTCTGTTAATGTAAACGCGATTGGTTGTGGGTTCGATCCCTATGGGAGAAAATTATTTATTTCCTAACCACTCGGGTGTCGAGACATACCGCAGCGTTGAGTTCCGCCACTCAATACGTGATGCCTCTAGAATTCGACGGAAAGCGGAGAACGGGAGAGACAGAGAGAGTGTCTTAACACTAGGTTTCCTCTGCTTACTTACCCTACTGCGCGGATTCAGTGTGAAGCTGATGTCATTTTGATTTTTTTTACTTTTTGAGATTATCCTCCTGTGATTTTAGATTCCCTCCAAGTGACCCACTTACAGTAAAAAGAAATATTTATTTGACAAATATTTTTTTTACTGTAAGTATGTCACAGGCTCGAACCTGCACGCAATGGATGAGCATTGTCTACTTTGTCCATCTCTAGTAGCTCTCGTATCGACAACGTGGTGCAAACGAGATTGTGTTTGTTTATTTGTCTATATTAAATAAATGAACGAGCCCACGGATTGATTACTAAAGATAAAAGTATATTGGTATAAGAATAATGAAATGAAAATATTTAATATTTTTATTTTATTGCTCTGCTAACAAAGTTTTTTTTTTTTTATGGGAGAGGACAAGGCAAACGAGCGTTTGGGTCACCCGATGGTAAGTGATCACCGCCGCCCACGACCCCATGCAACACCAGAGGAGCCACAGGTGCGTTGCCAGGCTTTAAGGTGGAGATGAAGGGCACCGGGGCCCGGCATTACCTAATGCGAAATGCAGTGACAAGGGCCACTACTTCACGCCGGTTTAAATTGCCGGGGATGGTATTAAATCCGGTCGAGTCTGCGTGCGGGATGCAGCGTGAAGCTCAGAAAGTGCTTAAGCTAATTACAACACAAAAAGGTTAAGAGTCAAATATTGTACTGATACAGATAGTCAATTAGTATCATAAAGCCGCATCGCATGTCTGATTTGGCAGACTCCATGAGTACGTGAATCCGTACAACGATAGCAGAATAAAAAATAATTTAAGCGTCTAGACGAGCTTAATAGACTTTGAACTTTTACAATGTTTAAACAATTTTTCAAGTCAAATTTGATAATTTTAGGGATTTTTTTCTCACGATTTTCAATCTTTATTCTGCTTTTAACAGGGTTTTCAAACCTAGAGTCTAATTCGAGACGTACCGTGGAGCTCGATCAGCACGTCGTCTTACCAGAGTGAGAGAAAGAGAACAATTCGTTCCTTATCTCGAACCTCAAACCACCTATGCTCACCCACTGCACCACTGCTACAAAAAATATTAATTTTTTTGTAACTATAAAGGAAACTGGGTCAAGTTTAATTTTGTTATTATTACCAATGAAAAACCCTTGATTTATAGTCAATTGTGATAGATGCGGTAACGTAGCACGCACGTATAGCGATAATTTCGTAAACGTTAGTATAATTATCACACAAATTTAAACGCTTCCACTCCCCACTCTCCGCCAAATTTTGATGGTATTGCGTGTTAAGTGGCAGGATTCAACGCCGCGTTTTGTCTAGGTACGAGAGCAAAGTAATAGAATATTTAATTTCCTCAAGTGGTAATCGAACCCACATGTTGCTTGTTTACAAAAGCACTCTCGTGCCCCTGCGTCATTACTGGCCTCTACTAAATTTTTGTAATGCTACTATATTGTATAAAATTTTCAATAGTAACTTAATTATAACACTCAATCGCAATCAAATCGCGCAACCGCTTAATATGTGATTAGAAAACTATTGACCACAAAGCATGAAATATCCTCAAATACATATATACACAGACATCCGTCTGGCCGTAGTCGCGCAGCGGTACAAGACTGTGACTGTAAACGCGACGGTTGTGAATTGAATTCCCACTCGGGGGAATGAATGATTACTCATTTATATTATTTTTATTTCTTTTAATAAGGCAAAAGCACGACGTTGAGTTCCACCAATTAACACGTAATGCCTCGAAAATTCTGGGGAAAGTGGGGCTTTATATACAGACATTGCAGATAGGAATGAGAAGGATCAGATCAACTGTATGATAACTATTTTATAATGTATGAAGACTTAATCAAAATTCTTTGTTTATAAAGAGTACTTTCGTCCCTCGGGAACGTGAAACAATGAACACGTCGCCGTCGTCGTCAAGCAAACTAGAGGGAGATTGCGTCCAGTAGTTCTGACTTCTCACGATCCGCACCCAGCGTAACCAAGCGTGAAAACATAATTTTTTCCAAGAATCACGGTTATTTATGACGTTTATATATAAGTTAAATACTTACAAGATACATGAGGCCAGTGGTGGCGCAGGGGCACAAAGTGTGACTGTAGACGTGACTGGTTTTGGGTTCGATTCCGACGAGATGAAAGCGCCGGGTTGAGTGCCACCACTCAACATACATTACCTCGAAACAGAGTGTCTTAACTCTAAGATGCTTCTGCCCTAACCCGCTATATGCGGGATACAGTGTGAAAAAATGTATAAATAATTCAAAGCATAACCTTTGATACAACATATAAAGTAAAATATATGCGAAAAATGCAAAGTATACTTTATAAAAGTCTGTTATTGGAACAAAAATAGTTAATAAAGAATGCGCTGCGCTGCCTTTACTAAGCGTTAACGAGGTGAGGCCGAGGCTAGAATCTACGTAACAAATCATACAGAAAAGGGTAAAAACCGCACCCGCCCCACTTTATCTTACGCCCTAACAAGGCACTTATAAAGTAAACCAAGATGACAAAAATAAATTGCTCCCATGCTAAAATTATTCTACGTACCCACGCTTGTGGAAGACAGGTTCAAGAAATTCCTTTTGCTGCACTGTCGCTGTCCACCCACACTGGTACGAAATATGCTGGGTATTCATATTATATGAATGATGTCATAATTGTTTTAAAAAATATGGAATATGCGATACATATATAATATATTAAATATATGATACATGAGATTAATGAGTGGCCTAGTGGACTCATTCTAATAGGCTTTGTTTATTGCGGGTACAAAAGCCGATTAGAGCTGATTTGAGGTTGTGGGTTCAAATTATGCACGAAACAATATTCTAATATGTTAGAAAGCAGATTCACGATAGTGTATTCTGGTTCTGGAATTTTCTTTCAAATTCCAGACCAAAAAAAAATAAAAAATGTAATGTCATTACAGTTATTAGATAGTTTCAGCGTAAATGGTAAGATATTAGAATTTGGGTGGGATGGGGGTAATATGGGATTATGGAAAGAAGAATAATTGATAAAAATAATAATTTGTAGTAAATGTAGCTTATTAAAGGTATATTATATTACATACGAGTATATACTAACTCTAGGGTCCCTGGAAACTTGCAATATTAATGACTTCTAAGACCAGAGGGACGTTCGAGCGTGGGTAGTTTTAAATTAAAGTAGATACCGTGGATATGATACGACGTGCTATTTGTGCTTGTGACTCTCTTGCGATTATGACTCTCAGGCATTTTATATATGATGACATTATAATCGTTATATTAAAATCTTTAATAAACTATTTTAAATATCCACCCTACTCTCATGAAAATAAAGAGAAACACACAAATCGCTATAACATAATAGAATCACGTGTACGGGTACTGAATGGGTCTGGGTGGGAATCGAACCCAATGACCAATCTAATGTGGTGCCACGCTTATCGATTAAGGTACACAAACCGCTCAATGGGAGATACGCACGCTACTCCTCACCCTTCTGTTGAACGTTTTATTTGGAATTCTATAAAATGGATGTTATATGATGATGAAATTTCTTTGTAGAATAAGTTGAAAAGTGATAAGTAAATTAATTTTATTTTGATGTTATTATTAAGTGTGAATATGCCTTCCTTCTTCAGTTGGTCAGTGTATCACTGTTGGCTGTGAGTTGGTCACCAGTAGTGGGTTCGATTGAAAAGTTATAAATGTACATAATTAATAATTTCTTTTTCTGAATTGCAGCGCTTTACTTTATAAGATAAGAGAAGCTGCCATTATTCTTTGCATATACATGTAGTATAGAAGCACGCACAGCCGTAACCTGCTGATAGCTGATAGGGAAAACGTGAAATTTTGACAGATGGTTATTTTCATAAGGTAAACAACCACTAAGTAGGGATTTTGAAAAATTTTTACCCTGAGCCAGTGAAATAGCAGTTGAAAGTTTCTATGGATTTTTTTTAAATATACACAGATTTTTATAAAATTTGTAGTTCAGTAAAAATTTTCAAGATTTATTAGTAGAATTCAACTCATGAACTGAAAATAATTTCATATATATATTTAATAAAACATTCATATAGTTTAAGCGAAGTGGCGAAGCCGCCAGGGGCCGCTAGTTATTTATATTTGTGTTTGTAATTCGATTCTTACATGATGTAATAATATTAACATTTTATTTTTACGTTACGAAAACTTTTGACACCCTTTCATTTACAAGTACAGCGTTAACGCCTACAAGGATCTCTGAGGCGTTACCGCTAGAAACGCGCTTTTAAGAATATTAATGTGTTTATACGTATAACATGTAACGTGAGAAATCCAAGGCTCGAAGTAGAAATAAATTTAAGATGAAATATTTTATTCATATTCTTTTTTTAGGTGCCCACACATATCATGGTAGACAGAGGGAACCTAGTGTTAAGACACTCCGTTCCCGTTAAGTTCTCGTTTCTCACTTTCCGCGGAATTCGGGAAGCTTGGCGTATTGAGTGAGCAAGGAATGAAAATATTACATATTTTGTTTCCCCAAGGTGAAATCGAACCCATAACCGTCGCGTTATAATCACACCCTCGTGCCCCTGCGCCACGACGGAACAGAATATAAGTTATAACAATTTGTTCAAGTTCGTTTTAAACTATAAATATATTGGTGAATATCTTATGGTGACCTCATCTTAAGCGTAAATTTTAAAGGGACGCTGTAATTATCCAAGTATACATTTCCTGTTGATACATACATGTTATTATTAAATACTACAGTTTATTTTATTATTCTCCGGTCACACTACTGATTCAGTAATTATTATTTATGACTTTATAAATTTATTATTATTATTATTTTTTTAATTATTTTTACTTATTATTCAATGGTCAATTAATTATACGTTTTACAATTACTTCCTATTTAAGTGTGTTATAGCACTTACATTAAATCAACTTCACGCTGTATACACACGTGTATGTATATTTGATCGCACAGCAGGGAGGGAAAATAGTGTTAAGACACTCCGCTCCCCACTGGAGAAATGAAAATATAAATTCAAATAAATAATTAATTTACACTTAGTTATACAAATAGTGCAGAACGTCCAGTGAAAGTGTGGCGCACAATATCAACAACGAAGCGCGAACGAAAGTGACTTCTTTATCCACCGACATTTCCGGCCGATAACTGGCTCGTCCTGCCTCAAGGGCTATTACTTGGCGACACCAGCGCTCGTCTCCTCGTCTCCCACTCGTCCAGATGTTGTGCTATTTAAGTACTTAATCGATATAGGGTGGAATGAACTACACTAGTGTAGACTATCTGATGTAAAGATGAACCTACAAACACATGCTAATAGGTAATGATATAAAAATAGCGTCAGCAAAAAATATATGTTATATATTTAGTAGTTTTTTTTTTTTAAGTGCGTAAGAGCAAAATTATCCGTATATGTATATTATATTGTCCGTAACTGAAAACTTTTCCAATCCAATTTAGAAGTTTTAAGTGACTTTATCGAAGAGTCGGCGTCTAAACCATTTTTTCGAACCACATTTTATCTTAATGTTGGCATCCCGTTGAATTCTGGTGTGTCCTTTTCAAAGAAGATTTAATGTTGTATTATTTATTTATTATTTGTTGTATATAATTTACTTGCTGACGCTACTTCTTACTGTGTGATGTATAACACTTATTTGTATGTGTTTGTAAGTTCAGTTTTAGAGTAGACGGTCTCTGCCACTTGTTTGTAATGTGCACTCGATTGTTTTCCTCATATGCACTGATAGCTGAGGTATGTCAGCGTGAACGTGAGTGGAATGTACCGGATCTTGGTCATTTTAATTGGGTATCTTGACATATTATTGATTTAACTCTAATTAAATTATTTTGTTCTGTTTCATTTGATCGGAATTTCCATATTTACTCGTTATTCTGTTAAAATGCCAATAAATAAGCAGAAAGATAAATATACCTAATAAAAATATCATATTTTCCTTCTCGTTATAGAATTTTTATACCTTATGTAACTTATACAGCACTAAGTTATAACTTGTATCGATATAAAAAAAATAGTAGACTTACCACTCTACGACAGTATTTAAATGATAATTATCAAACTCAATATATACAAATCAGGTAATCTGAGTATACATCAGAAGTGATCGTAAGAATTCTCAACAGACGTTCGTATCGATAAAATGATGCCCGTAGAACCCTCGGGGCGGAGGAATCGAGATTTATGAAAAAAACGACACTTTCAATCTCTCGACTATTTCGCTCGGTGCCTTATTACCTATTTGCAAACCGTTTACTCTTTTTTCGAAAAAATATGTTATCGATACATTTTTATATTTATAAAATTGGCATACAGATATACAAAATGCTTCAGTGAGCTTCATAATTAAAACTGTTTGGATGTTGCGTGTATTTTACTATATAATATAAGTACGGGATTCGCGCTTCACTTCTTTTACGACTTTTACTGTAGTAAGTATGTTAAACAAGTAAAAGAAAAAAAGGCCGTTGTAGCGCAGGGGCACAAGGGTGTGACTGAAAATTATGGGCTTGATGCCCAATCGAGAGATTTTATTATTATTTATTAATATTTGGATGAAAAAATCGACGGAAAATGGGTAGAGGAGTGTCTTAACACTAGGTTCGCTATGCCTACGGCGGCCCTTTGTGTGGGATACAACAGGAATATGAATTTATTTCTAAATGACCAAAAAAAAGGAAATTTATATAGATACAAAAAAGCTAGAGCAAATGAAAGGAGAAAATCCGAATAATAAACATATTGTATGACAGAAATAACATCACTAGGGAGCTTTATGAAATGAACTGATAGGGACGCGCCTAAGCTCCCCGAGATTTATCTATTATTCTATCACGATCAACCTGCATTATGCTTTGACGAGTGTAAAACTGTGGGGGACTTGTATACATATTGCACGTTTTAAGAGTTATTATGAAGGCTTGGTTTTTAGGGAAATGGTGAATTTTTAAACAATAAATACTTTTTGTCATTAAAAAGTGTTGTTATTGCAGTTTGTATTTATTTAGAATAAATATTAATATTTTTTTTACAAAGCAGAGTTCGTTCCCCATTTTTCTCCGAATCCTGGAGGCATTGCCTGTAGAGTGGCGTAACTCAACGCCATGCCATGCCATGAACGGCAATGCGAACTAAGAAATTAAATTATTTAATATTTCATTTCCTCTAGTAGGAATCGAATAACTATAGACTACTCGTTTTTAAGTTACATTATATTCGACTATAGTAGATAAAGGCTATTTATATTTGACTACTGCGATATTGAACGTTGCCAACTTGATTTATGATTTTATTCATTGCTATAATCATGTACTTATGTACACAAATATACATATTTTATATATTATTTAATTTCTCTGTTTTTTTTAGTTGTATCCCGTACTATGTAGAGTAGGTAGAGGGAAACTGGGGCCCTAGTGTCATGACACTCCATTCTCATTAAAACACTTCTGTTCCCCATTTTCCGCTAAATTCTGGAGGCATTGCGTGTTAAGGGGCGGAACTCAAAGCCACGTATCAGCCACGTAGCCTGGACACAAGGCGAAGAAACGAAAATATTCAATAGTTAATTTCCCCGGATGAGGATCGAACCCACAACCGCCACGTTTACAGACGTTTACAGTTTACACATGAGCCCCTGCGCCACGACTAGCCTTATGACTTAAATGTATATTTTTTAAATCTACACACAATATCTTACCATTAAAGAAAAGTACAAATATATTTATCTTAGTTTAACAAACAAAGACATGTTTTCTAATATAACATAACCTACTTAAAGTGTATACATATTAATAAAATATAAAAGAATGGAATTTCCTGTCCTAAGAAATGAAAAATAATGATTTTACTTATAAAATTTTCTGTTTCCAGACAAAATGGAGGAGAGAGACAAGGAGGAGGGGGCCGGTGTGCCCGACATGACAATGATGCCGCAGATCACGGAGCAGGCCATCAACGACAATCTCAAGCGGCGATACGTGCACGACCTCATATATGTATCCTTTAAAACAACAATATATAAACTTTTAGTATTAGGGCCTTCGCGGCGCAGGGTCACAAGGGTGTGTAACGCGATGGTTGTGGATTCGAATCCCACTCGGCGCAATGAATTATTATTTATTAATATTAACATTTCTGTACTCTGGCACCAAGACATTAGTCCGACGCTGAGTTCCGCCACTCAACACGCAATCAAACAAATAAAATACCTCGAAAGTGGGGAACGAAGTGTCTTAACACTATACTATACGAGTACACAGCATGGAGCTGTTTTTTTTAATAAAAATTGAAAGGTACGTTTTACAATATAAAATAAGCAATATTCGGAGAATTATCTAAATTCTCCGAATATTGCTTATCACATCTCTAAGTAATGTAATCATATTTATTACTTAGAATTACTGTTGTTCTATTTAAATATATTGATGTCATTTAATTTTAATATACTATCCAAAGCAAAGTAATTCTAGACGACGTTATAGAATTTATTTAGTGAAAAATATATGTATATTTATTTTTTATTATATGTATATTTTTTCATTATTTTTATTTATTTATGTTTTCATTTCTTCGCTCTGGTGAAGTCAGCCGTGTGGTCCCGGCTTAGAATAGGATCACCCTGGTACTGTCGGTGTCGTAAGAGGCGACTAAAGTACATGTGGAAGAGTCACGTCGCCAGTAATGGCAACACGCATGGGCAGACTCGACCGGATTTAATACCACCCCCGGCGTGAAGTAGTGGCCCTTGCCACTGCGTTTCGCATTAGGTAACGCCGGGCCCCGGTGCCCTTCATCTCCACCTTAAAATGCTGGCAACGCACCTGTGGCTCCTCTGATGTTGCACGGGGTCGTGGGCGGCGGTGATCACTTACCATCAGGTGACCCGAACGCTCGTTTGCCTTGTCCTCTCCCATAAAAATATATATATATATATTTTTTTTTTTTTTTCAACTTCACACTGTATCAGTCCAGCAGGTAAGTTAGTGTTAAAACACTCCATCCCCCCACTTTTCGCTGAATTTTTGAGGCACTGCGTATTTCGAGTGTTGGAAGTCGACATCACTTTTTGCCTTGTTATCCAGAGCTGAGAAATGAAGTTATTAACAAATAATTGAATCATTCCCCAAGTGGGAATCAAACATGCTTGTGCCCTTGCGCCACGACGACCCCATTTAAAATATTGTACACAATAATTTCTCATTTATATTTGAAATTAATAGTTAACAAAAGCTTTAATTGTTATATATATATGAATCCAATGACTTATCAAGAGTGTATACCCGCTATAAACAATTAATCATATAGTATTATAACAATGTAAGTGTCACGTGCTCGTCGAGACCGAGACTATCAACTGAATTAATTACTGGCTAATCGCTTCCGGACATTTTTAATTATTCACTTCTTATAATTGCATATAATATAAAATTACTTGCTGTGAACGCTTAATGTCAGACATTAATGTTATATAAGCTATTAGCGTTGCAAGTTAGATCTATCGAGAGTCCATTTAAAATGATAAATTAACCTTTTTACCGATTGTTAACGCTACATGTTGAGTGATTCGATTTCCACTTGAAGCAATGGCATATTGTATATTTTACTTTTTTCGCTCTGGTAACGAGGCTTCATGCTGTATCCCGCACAACCCGCACGGCTGAAGGAACCTGGGAACCTATTGTCAAGACACGCCGCTCCCATTAAGACACTTCTGTTCACCTTTTTTCACTGAATTCTAGTAGATATTATTATTATAGGTGTATTGAGAGGGAAACTGAAAGCCACGCTTTGTCTCGTTACCAGAACAAAGAAACGAAAATATAAAAAAATTCGTTTCCTCGAATGGAAATCGAATCCAAAACCTGTCGCGTTACAACCGCTGGCTTATATCTATGCGCCACAACAGACCTTAGATAAATTTATTTATACAACTATAATAAAATAATTTTCCTATATAATCGACAGACTTACACAGGTTCGATTTTAGTTGCAGTAAATCCCTACAAGGAATTAGGATGCTACAATATGGTAAGTTTATCTTTATTTTATTATTCATTTTTATAACTGTGACTTATCTTAATAATTCAAAATTCTCACGATCTATTAAATAATTTTGGATATTCTATTATAATAACATTAAATCAGGCAGAAAATTAGTTTTAAATACTGTATAATAATATATTTTTACTTTTTCATAACTATTCACAAAATATTTTTGGAGACATATTAAAAAAAAGATTTTAATTCAAGTCTAATCTATTTTTGTACAACTAAATTTGAAATAAAACATCGTATATACTTTTACAATCGACATTATTCTCAAACTTTAAATCACTTTCATCTGAAAATTAATAGGTTTCTTCTATATTACTGTATCGTGGGAGAGCCATTTATTTAGAGCAAAAACGAGCCTCGATACCATTGTGCATTAGGTACTGACGTAAAAAGTAAAGTGAGCCATTGGTAGACTTCTTGGAAACTTCCAATGTTTTCTTTATTAGATATCTATCTATCATTGTTATCTAACAAATTAAATCAAATCAGCTTCACGCTGTATCCCACACACTGCAGGGTAGGCAGAAGGAAGCTGGTGTTAAGACACTACGTTTCCCACTTTCTGCCGAATTCTGGAGGCATTGCGTGTTGAGTGCCAGAACTCAACGTCGCGCTTTGCCTCGATACCAGAGAGAAGAAATGGAGATTTAAACGTAAATAGATAAATATTTAACTTCCTCTAGTGGGGATCGAACCCACAACCGTCGCGTAACCGCGCTGCTGCGCCAAGACGGCCTTGTAGTGTATGAGATCATTGGAGTCTTCGTGATTCAATTTAATACATGTAAAATGTATTGACGTGATGGTTACAAGTTCAAAGTGTGAAATAAATATTCCTGCAGTTCATAGAGCAGTTTTATCAGATTTTAGCTTTTATCTTACCCTGAAACTTTTTATTCAGCATCTAAAAGGAGGAGTTTGTCAATTCAACTACATTTTCACATAACATCGTTTCGCTTTATAAAAAATACTATTGAATTATACAACTTAAAAAAAATATATACAATACACTTATTATTTAAAAAAAAGAAGAAATAACTTAAAACAATTTTACAAATAATTAGAATAATTTGAAAAACAATTGAAAACCCATCAACCGAGCAACAAGCACTCGTAAGCTTAAGGCAATATTATCGTACACTCGTTAATCTCAACCCTTTTTAATATATGGGGTGGATCGTCATCCCTTCAGCTAAACGTGCGTAGGTGTAAACGTGGAAGAGGAAACGGCTCAAAGGGCAAACCATGAGAGCGAATAAAAGTTATTCACGTATACCCTCAAAACAATTACACTCTTAATTAAAAGTTTTGTGCGGTTTTATTGTTTTATCATTTTGGCTTTAAAAAAAATGTTAAATAGAGAAATATATGAAAAAGAAACTGTACTGATTAAATGACAAATAAAACATAAGGCGGTGATATATATGTCGGCGTCGATGATAATTGGTTAAGAAATATTGAGAATAAATTCTTGATTAATTAATTCCGATTTTTTAACGAATGGAATTGGAGGTAACTTTTAATGTAAATTAAATTTGAAATAGAAGTTCCATATTTGAGTATGGTTTTTATATCGGATGTGACGTCATCGTGCCTATCGGCGTTGATAATAATTAATTTAGAAATACTGAGAATAAGTTCAAAATTAATTAATTTAGATCTTTTGACGAATAAAATTAAAAATAACATTTAAAGTGAATTTAATTAAAAATAATAATTTTATTTGAGTCGTTCTACCGGATGTAACGTAATCGCGCCACTCAGCGAATCAGGCGAGATATGAAGGAGGGGCGGCCCGTTTTATAAGCGAGGTGCGTCGCCGCAGAGGGCCTTTTCTACTTCGTCCGGAACGCCACGCTCCACAAGGACATGAAGCTGGAGAGACTGGAGGATTTCGTCGGCCGGCTCGCCATCAACACCTTCGGCCGAGCCGACGCTTCGGACCACCACCACCTTATTGACATCGCTCCGTGGCACGCAAGACCTCCAGACGGTAAGCGCCTACCAAGGGACATCCTTCCCATACCCAACACGGACTCCTGAGCTGCTCCCTTGCCGCCGGTCACCTAGCTGGGCCTCCCACGGGTAACCGTGGGTCTCACCCGGCTGGGCAGTTCCGCGCAGGGAGTGCATAAGCTCATCCTACCAATAGAATATCCTAACGTAACCCGTATAAAATCTTTACCAAAAACATTTTTACCCCTCCCCCCTTGGCCCCAAGGCCAAACACCCAACGACGCGGATCCTATTGAGGACCGCCGCGAGAGACCACGGCAAGGCGGGTGCACAGCCCCGGGACCGTTTCCCGACAACGTCGGAAGAGAGAATGCAAGCATACAGGCAGAGGGCCTTTTTTGGCTTGGTCGGCCGTCGGCTATGACTGATCACGCCTGAATCATACCGTTAGTGTGAAATTGTGTTATCTCGGCAATGGAGGAACCAAACTACGAGACGTCTAAACCACTTGGCGCGCCTATACGTATATTCCGATCCGACATATATTTATTTATTTAATTTTAATACTGATTCAATTTACTTAGAACCACCTAAGGATACCGTAATTTGGTGCAAAAATTTGTTCCAAGATGGTCGACATTTATAGCTTTAAATGTAATTACTATAGTTGTATATAACTTTATATACACACAAATTTGTTGTCCGCCATACCGACAGACTCTCCTATCTCTACATTATTTTTATGCAAAAAAATATGCATTTTTAAATATCACAATGTTAAAGTAACAGCACGCTAATTACAGGAGGATATGCAAAACTTCCGTGGCAAGGCCTTTGGGAGTCTACCGCCTCACGTGTTCGCTTTAGCTGAGTCGGCGTACAGCTCCCTACAGGTGGATATATTTTCAACGTTCAAATTAATATAATTTTTTATTCACACTGTATCCCGCACATATCCGGTAGGATATGCAGAGGGGGACCTAAGAACTATTGTTAAGACACTGTTCTCATTAAGACACTTGCATTCTGCAATGCATGTAAATTAAAATATGAAATATTTCATTTCTTCGAATGGGAATCGACAGAAAAACCCATCATATATATCTACATTCGCGCGCTTGTGCCACTGCGCCACGACTGACTAGGCCAGTCATTAACATGCTTATAATAATATTTATCTAAGAATATGTATAATCGTAGATCACTTTGTCTTCTATAGTTTACATAATAATAATGAAATTTAAATATATTATTCAACAGAATGGCGAAAAAAATCAGTCCGTTGTAATATCAGGTGAAAGTGGAGCGGGGAAGACGGAAACTACCAAATTAATTTTGCAATACCTGTGCGCGGCCGGCGGACAGGCCTCCTGGGCCGAACAACAGATCCTAGAGGCTAATACCGTGTTGGAGGCTTTTGGTACGATATCCATTATAAAGCCTTAAAAAATTTAAGTATAGTTTATTCATTGAAGTTTATAATTTTTTGTATATGAGCGGGATGCACCTTGAACATCCCGCGCATAGCAAGGTAGGTGGAGTGAAGGAGGGACCTTAGAAACCTAATGTTAAGTAACAAAAGTGTTAGTCTTAATGGGAACGGCGTGTGTTCCCATTAAGACACTTTCGTTCCCCACTTTCCGCTGAATTCTGGAGGCATTGCGTATTAAGTAGTAGAACTCAAATCTTTAAAAAAATACATTTTTAAAGTTTCTTTTATATTTATAAAAAAATGTATGGCAGTGGACCGTTGAATTTTCAAAAAGCCCACTGCCATACATTTGGTAACTTCAATATGACATACATTTAAATTCTAAAGTGTTATTATATCATTAACATAGCACAGTTAAGCTAGAGAATTTAATTATATTCATCGCCGTCCTCGACGTAGCGACCCGTCCTTAAATGTGGAAACTCCCAAAGGATTGCTTGTTGAGTTTTTCATACTTTGAGATTGTTCTACTTCTAATTAAAATGACAATCTAGCTTACGGTCTAGTTTTTTTTTTATTATTTATCTTTATTTATATGCGATACTGTTTTCTTTAAATATGGGGTGAATAAATTATTAATATTTTCACTTCACTGTGGTAGCAAGACAGCGCGGCATTGAGTTCCGTCACCCAACGGAGAGTTTAACACTAGCTTCCCTCTGCCTACTGCCTTATATTGATCGCTACATTTTTTTTTCTCAACAATAAATTTTATGACAGGCAACGCTAAAACCGTACGCAACGATAATTCGTCACGTTTCGGTAAATTCGTTGAAGTAAGACTCGACCATCGGGGAGGCATCAGAGGGGCTGTCTTACGGGATTTCCTCCTGGAACGGGCCAGGATAACCGGCCCGGCGCCCAGGGAGACCAACTACCACGTGTTCTACCAATTGGTCGAGGGGGCTAAGGTGAGATTATTTATATATTTAATGTTGTTCTGTAAGTATGAATCGTGGTTTAATCTAGCTATTTGTTTCGTGGACTAAAAATGTTATAAATTATTTTTGTTTGTTAAATTATTACATTAAAATATTTAAATTAACAAAAGTGAAATTGTGAAACTTATTCAATGATTAGACACGATGCAGCATGTAAAAATCAAATATTATTTTTTATTATTTTCGTTTCAAATAATATATTGCATCTAGCAATAATTACTTATAAATCTAGATAACGTTAATGTACATTAATTATTTTATTTTTATTTTATTAATATTGAAGCTTAAGAAAATAAAAATAAATGAATTGTTCATATTTTTTCGATCTGAAAATAAGACGAAGGGGGACATTGAGTTCCGTCACTCAAGCCGCAATGTCTCGGTAATTGTAAACTGGGAAATGGATCGTGTCAACACAACATTTTTCTACTTATCCCGTTTAAAAATAGAAGCTAAAAGCTTTTATTTTTTATAAAAACATAATATACTTTTCTCAGCATAACACAGAACTACGTAATACATTACGGTTACGGGACGACATTCAATACAAATATCTGAGACCAGAAGATGACGAAGCTAGGAAAGGTCGAGGGGGAGAGCAGGGCAAGTTGGAAGCTCTACAACTAGCACTAACTGTGCTGCAAGTCCCTTTGCATATGTGTGAGGGACTGTTTAAAGTACTGGCCGCTGTGCTGTGGCTGGGAAACGTAGTGTTTCAAGTGAGTTTTTATTATTTACTTGCTTTTAGATAGAAAATATATATATTTTTAACTGTATTCTTACGAATTTCATTTGAGATCATGTCTCTCTGCGATTTCTTGCAAACGATGGTTCTAAATTTATTTCAATCTTAGTTTTTTTTATATTTAAAATGTAAGCCATATTGCAAATACTATTTACGTATTCGCTTGGATATTCTTGAAGTGTTGCGTTTCAAACAGGTATATATTATAGTTTAATGGACAAAATTTTAAGTATAGCATGTTGCTATTTATTTCTCTCTGTCACAGAAAATACAGAAGATGCGTAAAGATTGATACCTATTGACCAAAACAAGCCTAATATTTTATATGACAAATTTCAATTATATTAACTCTTTATACCTATATAAACATTGTTTAATGGTAAATAGCGTACAAAGTGACGTAATTGATAAATAATTTTGCGGTATTGGTTATTAATAAGGGAAATATTTATATTTTTTCATAAAGAAAGTAG
Source organism: Heliconius aoede (assembly GCA_037355905.1). Taxonomy (NCBI): domain Eukaryota; kingdom Metazoa; phylum Arthropoda; class Insecta; order Lepidoptera; family Nymphalidae; genus Heliconius; species Heliconius aoede. Next base: position 1,019,116 of record JBAIZZ010000123.1, read on the forward strand.
GTTAAGGCCCTTTGAATTAGGTTATGGTTTTACCTAAAGACGCCGAATTCTGTTTAGATATCGATCTTAAAAATTTAAAAACCTTATTTTATAAAATCTTTGAATATATAATATTCATGTCGTAATATCTTAAAGCATAATCCCCCTTTTAGGACATAGATGGTGAAAGAACAACCCTAGCTCCAGAAGACTCGGAAGCAGTGGACGCTGTAGCCGCCCTACTGGGCCTGGCGCCGCCCACCGCACAACGGGTGTTATTGGAACGACAGATCAATGTTAGAGGGAATGTTACTGATATACCGCTGCGGTTACATGAGGTTTGTTGAAAAGTATTTTTAAAATTATTTTAAATAGTAGTGTCTCTAATTCTTTCTTCCTACGAACAGTTATGTTAAGATGATGACTTACACGATTAAAATAATATTTTATTATATGCTATATATTATATAGCTTACATAACACACACAGATTTTACTCTTTTTCTTCTTCCTGACATGAATCGTTGCTTTTGCCGAGATCTGCTTTCTTTGCTCGTAAAAAAATAGATTTTACTGTACCGATTTTACTGATGATATTGTTATTATTATCAGTCAAAATAAATTGAGCTTAAGTAAAAGCTACCTAAATCATTATCATCTTCAACTGAACTTTCTGTAAGTCATAATTAATACCCTAACAAACCATATGTTAACCAAAATTATAGTCTTACCATTTTTTAGATATGTATAACTATTTTAAAAACATGATAAATATCTTACCCAGGCTCGTGAAAACCGTCACGCTATGGCCCGAGCTCTCTATTCCCGTACATTTGCATGGCTGGTCCGCCATGTCAACAGCTGTTCAGCGCCAGGAAGAGAAGCCAGACGGGCTCTGGGTGTTCTAGACATATTCGGCTTTGAGAATTTTGCGGCCAATTCCCTAGAGCAACTGTGCATTAATTATGCCAATGAGAAATTGCATATGTTCTTCAATAATTATGTGTTTGCGCTGGAGCAGGAAATTGTGAGTTATTATTTACTATTATACAAACTAAATCAATAAGAGATATTTTATTGTTTTATATGTTGAAGGATTAATTTTTTTTTAATGAAGGTAATTTGAATTTTATAAGAATAATATTTTTGTATTAAGCAATAAAATTGAAACCTGAATATAGCAATAAAATTGAAAAGAACTGTTGAGTTCCTTACTGGCTTCTCAGCAGAACTGTCTTCCGAGCCGGTGGTAGCTTTATGTTCATGCAAGTATGATTAAATGGATTTTATTTTTCAGTATCGTCAAGAAGGCATCAAATACAACCAAATCCAATTTACTGATAATGCAGCATGCTTAGAACTGTTGGAAAAACCTCCCAGAAGTCTGCTAAAGTTGCTTAGTGAACAGTGTCATATGCCGAAGGTAAATAAAACTTTAATATGATGCCACTGTACGAGAGTAGCTCGTATTAGACAAGGTTAAACTATTACCTGAAATTTAGGGATAATAAAAATAATTATTCTTTAGTTTTTGTATAAAATAAAATTATATTTCCAATTTCTACAGATCGAAAGATTGTAAATAGCATAAATTACATATAATTTTTCACTTTTATAATCGACTTTTATTTCAAAAGAGTTCAAAAAAATATAAAATTCCAGGGTTCCGACGGTGCATACCTAACAAACATACAAGGCGAGTTCGGCGACCACCAGAGCTTCGTCAAAGGTTCCAGGCGGAAATGGGAGGAGGAATTCGGAGTCCAACACTACGCAGGCACAGTTACTTACAGCGTTCAGGGTTTTGTCGACAAGAATAGAGATACTCAGCAAGACGCATTTATTGACCATTTGAGTAGATCTGCCAATCCCTTTGTGAGGGAGCTGGCGGATTATGTACAGGATTTGGCTCCTCCTGGTCATGTAAGTACAGGTTTAGTGCTTATAAATAATGAATAGTGTCTTAATGCTTCATGGGCAAGAGATACCTAGAAAACGGCTAATATTTTTGTGAGGGAACTAGCGGATTAGGTACAGGTATATTCCCCTGGTGACGAAAGTAAAAAAGTGTCCAGTACGATCGATAAATAGTAGCAGCCCTATAGTAGTTTCGTCCTCGGTGAACAATGTGCAGAAGTTCAGAAAACCTTTAATTTTAACCTCTCCTTAAAATAGATTGCGAAAAAATAGAGATTCCCAGGAAGCCCTTGTACATTAGTGGAGTAGAAAAAGTAATATTTTTATTAGGGAATTAAGTGTGATAAAGCTTAAAAAATACTACATAACACTAATACATTTATATATATATATATATATATATACACTGTATCACTGTATAACTTTACACTGTATGCGAGCATATAGCAGGATAAGCATATTAGATAATAGATAATATATTAAATTTCAGGACATCTCACTATCTAGCCCTGGCGCAACTAGTACAACACAACGCGGCACCTCAAAGGGCCGACCCACTGTTGTCGATACATTTAGAGCACAACTGCAATCACTGGTTGATATGTTACAGGCCACTGATGTTTGGTAAGAATTTAAAAAAAAACTATATATTACATATTTAGGGACATATCAGGGACATAGCTTCAGTTATGTCTCTGCTTTATCAGAATTTAAGTTCAACCATTAAAAGTGTGGGTAATCCTACGTAAGAATAAATCGTATTTTTTTCTCTGACTACGCCGTAGGGCTACAGCGTGAAACTAGATTAGATTTCTTGATACTAAACGTAATCACGAATTTGTAGCACAGAGTACGGTCTACGAGACGTGGTACACGAAGCGTGGTGAATTCCGCGGTGAATACGCAATGTTTCTAAAGCTTGGGCGGAAAGCTAAGAACAAATTACCTTAACAATACACTTACTCTGCTCTGTCTATGATAAAAATTTATGATGCTCCTACATTATTTCTACGTACTGTAGATTGATTACCCAACAAAATAAATCGTTAAATATTATCACTACCTATTTTTCCTCAGGTACGTTCGCTGCATAAAACCGAACGAGAACAAAGTAGCTGGTAAATACAACGACCAACTTGTCCTGGAACAGCTAAGGTACCTAGGCATGAATGAAATAGTGCGTATACGTCGCGATGGTTTCCCCGTACACCTGCCTGCGCCTACGTTCAAAGCGAGATATAGATGTTTGTTAAAACATCCTAGGCCGATCGATCCGGATATTGGGTAAGTAGCAAATTATTTTTCAAGAAGTTTGGTTGACGTTTATCAAATGTTTAATGTTTTATATATTTTTGTCGCTCTAGTCTGGTAAAAGAAAGAGAATCTTCGAGATCCGACAGTCGGCAAAAAAATTCACGAAATTATTTGAAATGTTTATATGTAATTTGGACAAGCTTTGGTGCCCGGTTAGACGCCACTTTAATAGTTAAATTGCTATTTAGTAAGCTGATTTTTACAAAGCTCTGTTATAGTATATAATATATAATATTTATATGTATATATAATGTTTATATACAGTGCGGGATACAGAGTGAAGCTGATTTATTTATTTAATATTTATATAAACAATTAACATATATATCTAAAAAATCTATAAATATCTATATCTAAAAAAATTCTCTTTTCTTATTATTTTATTTTCTTGGCAATTCTAACTTATTAAATAAACATTTGCAGAACAATAATGGAGTTAGTAAATGCTCCCGAAAATGACTGGCAAATAGGACACACTAAGATATTTATGAGGAGTTCAGTTCACGGTCCGCTCGAGGCGAAGAGGTCAGCGCTGTTACAGTCCTCAGGACTACTTCTTCAGAAAGTAAGTTAAAACATAATTTTGTGGCTATTTATTTTATTATATACGCAGTAAAAACCTAATGTTCCATTCATCCTACTGTTACATCATGTACATATAATGTTGATATTTATTGTTATTTGTATGTTGTGTAATTTTTTTAACGTACCTCGAGGTATTTACCTCTTCAGAACTTTTTTTAATATTTTATACTATTAACAAATTCATATTACTATTATTTTCTGACAAATATCAAACTTTTTACTCCAATATTAGACACCTATTACTATTACTATTTTCTTTCAGTGGTACAAAGGCTCAATAAAACGCCATCAATATCTCCAATGGCGTCGCGCAGCTATCGTACTGCAGGCGGCGTGGCGAGGCTGGTTCGACCGCGCATCCTTCCTGCGGCTACGACGTGCCGCTTTAACCCTACAACGACATTTACGTGGTGCCTTCGCAAGGGAAGTGGCCGCGGCTTTACGAGAAATGAAGAGGGTTAACCAGGAGATTCAGCTGAGGGAAGAAAGGAATAGGTAGGTTTTGGGTGGATGTTGTATGTGTTTTTGCTTTAATTTGTTTTTTAATTGTTTTATTTGTGTTTCTTTGATGTTGTCAATAACATTAAAGTAAAAAAAAAGTGCTTTATAAGTTCGGCACTAAGTTCTCTAAAACTATTTTACCAATATTGTTTTTTACCTAAAGTATAATAAAACTATCAATAATTCAAAACTTATAAAATCCAAAATCGCCTCTTTACACATTTTACTATCCAACTTTCCACAGCTTAGCAGAAAAAGCGGAACAAGAGCGAGCCGAACTAGAAACAATGGCGGACCAGCTCCGCAACATGTCGTGTACGGGTCCCCGAGCTGAGTCAGTCAACCTGGACAACCTGTTCGACTTCCTGGCAGACGTGCCAGCACAACGAGGAGCTCCTGATGGTCAACCAGCTCATCAACCCACTATAGCGGAGATTGGTGATGATATGGAGAGGCTGGCTGATGATTTGGATCAAGAGGTGTGTGTATTTTGTTTTATTTTCGTTTATTTTTTTTTATTTTTATCGGAAACACAGTTTGATATTTTTGTTTACTTAATCCATTCCTTTACAGATGAATAAAGATAAAATATCATAAATTTTAAATGTTACAACAGCAAGAAAATAGACATTTAAGGGCTTAATATTAATATTTTTAAAAAGAACTAATTACAAGCGTTCGATTGAAAAAGTTAAACAAATTTTATGGCATAGTGGAATTTATTTTGGGTATTATGGTTCCAACTCATATATTATCTGATACTCGTATTGATCAGTGTTATTTTTATTAATATTACAATAATAATATTATTCTGTTTCCTCAAATATTCCCATAATTGTATAACATTTGCAGCTTGAAAACGTACTCGCCGAAGAAATGAAAGAACTAGCTAAACAAACAGAAGTAGAACGAAAACCAGACGGGGCGCCCTCCGACGCGATACCCCCTCCCCCACCGTCCTCCCTTGCTTTACAATCAATCAACCAACCCAACATGCCGTCATCTATGACATCCTCCATCACGTCATCAATGACAAACGGTATCACGTCAAACGGCATGTCACCGCATGACGTGTCGTCGTCATTGACCAATGGGGATGTGATGTCATCGTCATTGATCATGCCACCTCCTCCATTGTTAGAAGATACAGTGGAAGGTTCCCCAATATTCCCCCCTCCACCTATATGTTCCCTTCCTGAGCCAGCTGGACCGCCTCCTCCTCCGCCTGCTGCTAAAGGTATGATAGAAAGTTTTTTTTGTATATAAATTCTGGACTATCAAAATTGAAAAATTTGACGTTCAAAAAATGAAGCATGTAACTTCTTATTTTGAATAAAATTATTTGAATTTGAATTTGAAAGAAATGCACGTTTTGTCTCGAATTCAGTAAGAAATTCTGCCTGTCGACCCTATATTATTTTTTTAAATTATATTTTATAAATAGTTTTATTTCTTGATTTAAAAATAAGTGTTATTCTTATTATTTTCCTATAGATATTACTCCCCCAGAGCTAACAAACGGTATCATACCGAATGGTAAAATAGTTGTAATAAAGGATAAGGAGCCGATATATGAATCGGTAATACCGCGATCGAATCCAGAAGTATTGTCGACGTCCCCTCCACCACCACCCACTAACGCATCGGAGAGTAATGGGTGAGGCATACAAAGTAGTATTTACAGTTTTTTTTTTAAATGTAAAAAATATATTTTTAACTTGGCACAAGCGTGCGACTGTAAACGAGACAAGTTATAGGCTCGATTGTCACTCGAGGAATTGAAATATTTTCATTTCTTCGCTCTGATAACGAGGGAAAGCACGGCGTTGAGTTCCGCCACTCACTCACTTTTCTTGTTGTAATAAGTAGTCCATTTATTGAATATAACAACTGCAGCACAATATAACAACTGCGGTCAGAGTTATCTCGGGCACTTTTTTTAACTTTGAATTACCATTTTTTGTAAAGAACACCACCCACAACTACTCTTTGATATTTCTACCTCAAAGCTATTTAGTAATCATAGAAAAAGTATAAATTTTAAATAAATTATTTATTTTTAGATTTACCAAAGAACAAGAAACGGAACCAGACGTGCCACTCCCACCATTACCAAGCAACTTAACATCGCCGGAAATGAACGACATATCCTCTCCATTGCCCTCTGACTCTTGTATGAGTCCACCGCCCACGCTGAATGGAGATGCTAATGTAAGTAGCCTTAGCCTTACTTTTACAAACAACAACTGTATGTGTGTATATGTTATGAAACAAAAAATAATTTAATGATATAACGCCTGAATAGACGGTATTTCTCATTAATCATCACGCTTTCACGCTGAATAATCTACCGATTATTAATAAACTGTGTACGCATATTTTTTAGGAAAATTTGAAATGACATAAGATACATTTTGTTTTATTTTTAAAAAATATTACCCTTTGATCATGGCATTGGCAAAATAAATTTAAGTAAGCGAATCCCCTTTTAAGTCTGCAGTACATAAATAAAATCCAATCCAACAGAACGTAGAACGCAACGCACGTCGAAAAGAACGTGTGGAACGTCGTCTCCACCAACTTGAGACTGCACCTAGCGACGCCCCTGCTGATTCACCGAATGACTTAACCGAATTCGCCAAAATGTACTTTAATGACCACCCTAGGTCGCCTGAAGGTAGGTTTACAATTGACTTACTTTTGTTATTTCAAGAATTACTTATTCGAATGAAAAAAAAAGCTTTTTATGTTACGTAATTCGTGTTTTAAGAAACGCTTTAAACTATGTTACTGGCTGCATTCAAATTATAAATAAATAGAAGAAAACAAACATAAATATTAAGAAAATAATATTAAAAACATATTAATAAAGAAAGTATGAACCGATCATTGCAGGTACAATAATAGCAACCCTGACCCGCAAGAGCAAGTCAATGGAGCTCCTAACCAAAGAAGAGATGATAACATATCACAAAGGCAATAACATACCCACATCGCATATTCAGTTACACGACCCCGACAGTGTTACCGCCGCTGTTAATATATTCAGAGTAAGTTTGTTTTAAACATTCAATTTTTTCCATTTGGGTCAGCGCCTGGCTGTGAACTAAGTCGGAGTTACATAAAACTAGAACCTCTCAATCTTTGAGATGAAAAAAATAACATGACATTTATATGGCAATTTCATTTTGATTTTTGTTCACATAACTGGTGAATATCCGGCTCGAAGGACTATAACGTTTTATTTTGTTCTAAAATCTTTCTGTCAATGTTAATTGATAGTTAAACAAAAAGTAGGCGGTTAGCTTTTAATTTCTATTGTTTATTTTGAATTTATTTATAATTATATCTACACAATCAAGGACTACCATTTTTTTTAACACAGTCGGCCTTACCTTACACTGTTGTTATATGGTTAAGTGCAATTATTTACTTTTACCTACACAGGATCTATGTCGCTATATGAGAGGTGAATTAACCGCTGAAAAGGAGACTCAAGTTATACAATCTATTATTGGCAAAGGTTTGGAGCGGGAGGAACTTCGCGATGAGATATTGGTACAATGTGTAAGACAGGTGTGTTGAAACATTTTGCTATAATTATCATTCAGATATAACAAAAATTGATTTACATTTATAACATGGAAATGTTTTTTACTATATCACAACCCCTTTGTAAATGTGTAAAATGTATCAACAATATAATATAACTCCAACAGCTAACAGACTGTCCAGTAGAAGACTGGTCGGAACGAGTCTGGCTCATCCTCTGTTTATGCGCCGTTGCCTGGCAACCGAGCAGAGGCCTGGCACGCTACTACTGCTCGTGGCTGCGAGCGCGCGCGCGTCCCGTCATGTCTCCGTCAGTCGCGTCCGTCACGTCGGCCGCGTCGGGAGTTTCGGGCGCGTCGGGTGCGTCGGTCTCGAGCACAGCGCGTGCCGCGCATTGTGCGCAGTGGTGCTTGGATAATTGTAGGGGCGCCGCGCCGAGGCAGTTGCCACCTAGTACTGTTGAGATTGCGGTTGGTTTTTTGTTTAATTTTTTTAGTAAAAATTCCTTAAATTGACATTATTATAGAAAAATTTTACGTAGTAACTGTGGTTTCAATTCTTTATGAGGAAATTGTTGTGATATCATAGCGTTTAGTTGTATGGTAAAATAAGACACAGCATTGAGTTCCTATTTATAGTTATGGAAAATGGATAACGCAAACTTAACAAAAAGCTTTCTCATCTTTATTATAGAAAATATAATATATCTCTCAGTAAGCAATGGCGACAAACAGAGATGCTTCATAATAAGTTCTTAATTTATTATAAGATAATTTCAAATCGAACTAACCAACCAACAATTACAGGCAATGCGTCGTCTAGGCACAATAGTATGCCGGTTCTTCTTCCTCGACGGCCGCACGAAGGCTATAGACGTGCACCCGGCGGACACGGCCGCGGCGGCCGCGTCCCGTCTCGCGGACAAGTTAGGACTTGCAGCGAGGGCAGGATGGGCAGTGTACCAACAACGAGCGGGGACGGAGGAGCATGTGCGGGCGACGCAGTATTTGTATGATGTGATCGCTGGGTGGGAGATGTGAGTATTTTTTTCTACTTCATGTTTATAATCTGTCATATAGTGGATATAGACATTTCGTCTCGCGGACAAGTTAGGATTTACAGAGAGTGCAGGCTGGGCAGTATACCAGCTACAAACAGGAAAGAAAAATCTTTGTGCCATCCAGTACTTGTGTGATGTGATCGACAAGTGGGATATATTAGTATAGTGATTCAGTGTTCTATTAATTCTATTAATTAGATGCTGAAGATATATGGGAAGTTTAATTATATAGTTGTAACTAAAGATATATATGGAATGCTTATTGTGGTAAAAAGATAAATCATATAAAACCACACAGTATTATACTTCTGTTTAAAGATGTATCTACTTTCTTTTGAAATTTATTTTATTTACAAAAAAATATGTAATTTATACAGCTATATATATATAATTTATGAAATTTCCGTTGGTCCTTAAAATCTTGCTCATCTACATTTGGTAAATACTATTTACATTAATCCCTAACAGGCAACAAGGTCCAGGCGGTGGCTCAGCGGACAACCGCTTCGTGTTCAAACGTAGGCTATTCCGCGGTGGTCGGGAGTTGCCTCACGATCCCGTGGAAGTGGCTCTGCTATACGCTCAAGCTGTTCATAGCGTTGTTAAGGTATGGAGATTGGATTTCTTTACGTAATCTAAGCGTTTTAAAATTTTTATCTGTTGGTTAACATAATTTCACAATTATGTTGAGTTTTTAACTCTCCTTGTGATTTGGCTTGCTATCTAAATAACTTTATTAGCACAAAACCTGCTTTATCCACTTTTTTACAAATTTTTGCATAATTTCTTATTTCTTCCTTCAAATTATATTTTAATCTTACATGCATATCATATAATAAATCTCAACAGATGGACGAGTTTCCAGTGTCAGAGAAGGTGGCCCTCCAGCTAGCAGGGCTCCAGGCGCAAGTGTCGCTGGGGGAGCCCCCGCCCAGCCCGCCGCCGCCGCACACTCGCGCCTACTACGCGCACCCCGACCAGTTCCTACCGCCGAGGATAGCTAAGCAACGAGCTCCGCATATGTGGGTAAGTGGAAAAATATATTTGTAAAAATTATGATCTTGGTGATTAAAGTGTACAATTTTTTGATAATACGTGTTGAGTGGCGGGACCAAACCCCGTTTTGTTTTGCCTCTTCATTTGTTAATGAGAATAATTAATTAATCATTACCGTTACGTTTACAGTCAAACTTTGTGCCGTTGCAACGACAGTCTCGTCAACACATCATAATTCAAGAATAACAAGATATACGTAACGTTTAAGCAAAATATTAATAGCATTTCAATTTATAATATGGGTCAAAACAAAACACCACCAAAGTGACGAAATTTGCTTATCGGTTAGAAAAATTGGTTTAAAATACATCTAACGTTTTGCGGATATAATATATATATAAATATATTAAACATATTTACCTAATCTCTACTATTTCTAGGCTACTATCCTGGCTCAAGCGCATCGCCAGTACGGCGCAGGGAGGGCTGAACTAACAGCCAAGGCGTTGTACCTGTCATGTGTGATGCAATATCCATTGTATGGGGTTACTCTGTTCCCCGTCACCTATAAGGGGTATTGGGCTCATGGTAAGATAATTGTTAGATTAGGTTTTATCTTGTCAATGTAGGAGCAAAAATATTCTTTTACTCAGGTGAGAATTGAACTTGCAACTTTTGCACTTAAACAATGAAGACATTACAATGGCCACAATTAATTTGATATTTTTTTAAATAAGATTAAATCTGTTTAAGATGTTCTTTTTGAATTAACTGTAATTTTTTAATGATTTTAGCTTTAATCTTTCCCACCATTGAGTAAGTACGATCGACAAATCGTAGCCGCCCTGAAGTTAGATTTTCTTTACTTCGCATTTTTCACTAGAGAAGAAAATAATCAAAAGTAGAAAAAAGTAAATCGAATTCGCGCAGCCATCTACAAGTAACTTCCAGCCGTTAAAAACTTTCAATAGTAATTTTAATTATCCGTCAGGTCCAAATGTACTTCTCGGTGTTGGTGCAGAAGGTGTAGTGCTAGTTCGACCGGCTGACAAAGTAGTGTTAGCAGAATATCCGTATACAAATATAGCCGCCATTCTCATGGACCCCGTGGATAATGGTTTGACCCTTAGTTTGACTCATCATGGACAGCACGATGGGTTACGGTAAGAATATATTTCTGTTATTTAAAATTTTACATATCTTAATTGAAGTTAATGACGCTTTGTGGGTTAAACAACGTCATGTTAGTGACACGTCATTTTCCACTTTTCACTAAAATATAAGAAAATAAAATAAATTTAATTTGTGAATGCATATGAGAAACGCCAAATTGCACTTTATCTGGGTAAAGTCTATTGCAAGTATTTTTTATAAGAATGAAAAAAGTAAAACACAATATTTTAATGTTTCATTATTTATTTATTATTTTCAACTGAGTCATTCATATTATTTATCCATGAAATTAGGCACTAAAAATGCAATACCTTTACAGATGTATAGTCCTAGAATGTGCACAAAAATCAGAAGCGGCATGGCTAATGGCGGCGTACAGCCCAGCGCTAGGAGGGTCCCTCGCGGAGGAGGCCCCCAGAAGGGCGGCCCCCGCGTCAGAGAGGACCCGACTTGCAGCTGCTCTAAGGGCGGCTAGGAGGGCCCTAGTGGATTCAGCGTTGTTGAGACGCCCCCAAGATCTGTCTGCTGGTGGTTTCTTGAGGAATACTTTGAGAAGGTGTGTTAATAGTGTGTGATTGTATTTTTTCATTTTAATATAAGATTAATGTTAGTAATAAATTGGATGAAATGTAAACTATAACACAGAATCCTGTGTTAAAACTTTTAGATTTTGTCGTGGAAATAACTAATAACTAATAGGAAAGGTAATTTGGTGGCATTACTTATATGATATAGGATGTTTTTGGAATAGAAAATAATATTGATAACAAATTAAATAAGAGTGTGAGTAGATCGAAAGTTTGAATAATTTATTTAATCAAACAATCGTATACAATATTAAATCGGCTTCGTCCACGTAGTTAAATGAAAATAACTATGAATTTTGTTACATTCTTCAAGCGTCCGATATAACTCGTTTACTCTACACTAATACTAACATTTTTTTAGGTACAATAATTTATCTATCCGAACCAGTAGTTCCTGATTTTAGTGCGCTGAACCAAACAAACTCCCAACTTTATAACATAATACATATTTCATAATTTTACACCAGACTAAGCAAACACCGACTAGAACGTGTCCGCCTAGACATAACCTCCGAAACCCAGGGCGAGTGCTACAAGAACTTCCCCGCCGTCTACTGGTGCTGGGCGCGCAGCCTCCCACACAGCCTCACCAAACTCAACGAGGCCGAGGAGGTTGCGGCTATGCAGATATTTAAGGTATTTGTTGATAAAAGAACAGTTAGCGCTAGTTAGTAGATGACTGTCAAATAATTTATAAATGTAATCTAATGATACCCTAGCATATATATTTTTTAAAAATCGAAACTAGAGTTACTGTTATAAAAATTGCGATAGTTGTATAAAATATATGTCTAATTGAAGTAAGTCAGAAAAGGAAAGAAAGTTACGTTTTTATTTTTTCTATATATTATATATCCTATTTACGTATAATCGATAACGTTTTGCATCAATTATTGGGTTGCAGATCAAGAGCGTAGCCAGCTTTGTATATATAATTTGAACCTGGATCATATATTAGTGTTGCAGGTGATTTTTTCTCCCCTAACGGCTCACGAAAGTATTAGTAATAGTTTCTAAATCATCGACCGCTGGTGCAGGGGCGGGGTATGCATTTGCCACCCCCATGTTGTAGATAGTTAAATTTAATCAAAGGTGAACAAAAATTGAATGTAAATAACCTAAAACAACACAATTTCAAAGGATATAATGAGCCACGCGGGTCTCACCCACAACGAGGGCAGCACTAACAACCTCGCCAGCAGCAACAGCAACAGCAGCAGCTCGGTGGTCAGCGAGGACAGTGACGACCGTGTCGCCCTCGCCCAGGCGCTGCTGCAACGGTGCCTGCAAAAGGATACGCTGCTTTGTGAATTGTATGCGCAACTTATTAAACAGGTCAGTGTTTGATTTTAATGTTATGTAGTATTTATAGTTTTGATACTGATTATTCATTGGATATCTTTCTTGTGTCGTAGTGTTCTAATCAACATTACGTTTATATATTTGTAGGAACATTTTTCAATTATTTTTCAATTTCTTAAACAATGAATATTATACTATTTTAAAGAGTTTTAATAAAAAAATTGTGTATAACAATTAAACAATAATATTTATGATATATTTTTTTTTAAATAAGAATATGTATATATGTGTATATAGGTAGATTAAATTATTTATTACAAACTCAATAAAGTTCACTAATAAACGATAGGTAGTACGTATGTTAAAGGACAATCTTATCACTATTATTTGTCCTAAGTTTTTAATTAAACTATTGAAAAATTTCAAAGTTTTTACTACATCTTCTCCAAAATCTACAGACTACAGACCACCCAGAGCCCAACTCCCGTGTGTCAGCTCGTCACTGGGCCTTGCTCTGTGCGGCGGTGGGTGCGGCGTTGCCCCCCGCGAAGCCCTTACGGCGTTTGCTGTTAGCGCACTTGAGGTACCGCGCAGCGGCGCTGCACGCCTCTGAGGAGGGGAAGTTTGCGAGGAGGGCTGAACAGGTCAGGAATGAAGTGTCTAAGTGATAGATCTTAATTGTATTATATTTCAAAATTTATGAAAAATTATTTATACTGTACAAATATTTATACCAGTTTATTTTTTTTCTCAATTCTAAAAATAGGCCACTTAGCATGCCATACACTGTCCTGTCCAATGCTAGACCGAATAGTTATTTCTCGGTTTTAATACTCCAAGTTCCCACTCTAAGTGTTTTCTAAAATAAAATAATATTATATTGCTGATTTATTTTTATGTATTTTTAATAATAGGTCGCACTAAGCATAGCCCAAGTCCCTCGCCGCCTCTCCGCCCCCTCCAAGGAGGAGCTGCTGTGCGCGAGCGCGCGCCGCCCAATGCACGTGCGCGTGCTGCTGCTGGACGGAAAGCAGCACGGGCTAGTGTTCGGGCCGGCCGCCACTGCCGACCACTTGGTCGCCATGCTGAGGGACAAGATCGGACTTAGTGATGCCGCTACTGGTAATTTATTGATTTATCTGAAATATGGTAAGGTTGAGAAATCGTGGCCGCTCTGAAGTTAAGTTTATCTGAAGTTTTGCGGACTGTCCACTTAGGAAAACAATGATCAAAAATAAGAATTATCCTTTGATAAAAACTGCGCAACCATCTTACAACTAACTTCAGCGACCACAACTCGTCGTTTATACTGTACAATATATGATGAGGGTATATGAATTTGAAAGATTTTAAAAGTTATTATTCTTATTCTTATCATAAGGGTTTTTCTAAAAACTTTATTAGAATAATAACTTTGCCTAACCTGCACACAACACGGTAGGCAGAGGGAATCAAATGCTAAGACACTCCGTTCCACACTTTCTGCCGAATCCTGGATCTGTATTGCATGTTGGGTGGCAGAACTCAACGCCGCGCTTTGCCTCGACACCAGCGAAGTCGAAACTCGAGCGAAGAAATGAAAATATAAACGTAAATCCACAACTGAACCCACAACCGTGGCGTTACAGTCACACCTTTGTGCCGCTTCGCCACGGCGACCTTCTGTAAATATTTATAATACAGATTAAAATATTAATATTTATAATACAGGCTACGCCTTATACGAAGTATGCGCGAACTCGAGTCCAGCGGGTGCGGGCGAGCGTGCGTTGGGCGGCGCTGAGCGTGCGGGCGACGTCCTCGCTCGGTGGGAGAAAGCGGGCGCTACTGCTGCTGCTTGCAGGTACGTTGAGGAGTTTCGTCTGTTTTCTTACTATTGGGGCCATTGAACACAATACAAATGCAGACCGCATTTGTATTGTGTTTGTAGTGGTGAGCTCCGAGACTTAATACGTAATGTCTGGAATATGGGTGGGTAGAAAGAATTTTATAATGTATTACATGTCTTCTGCTTTTATGTGGGATACAGTGTGAAGTTTTTGGAAATTCAGCTTTGGTATGAAATTTTATAAAAAAATAAGTGTTTTAGTAATTTTTAGAGTGTAACTTTTTAAACTATTGCAAACAATCTAGAGACTTATAACAAACAAATTTTTCATTATAAACTAACCATGTCAGAGTTAAATTTAAAAATCTCATAATTTTTTCCCCTACAGATTAGTATTTAAAAAGCGTCTGTTCCTCGGCGAGCGTCCCCTCCACACGGCGTGCGTGGCCGAGATGGAGCTCCTGTACTATCAAGTACTGCACGCGGTGCGACATGATCGTCTTCCCATTGAGACCGATGAGGCTGTGAGTTATTGTTATTGTTCTTAATTTTTTACAGAAATTTTTGAAGTTAAGAAGTTGATGTGATAAGTGTGTCAATAAAATATAATTAGTGTTATAATATTAATATATCGTGCATTATATTACGTTTCTTGGGTTTATTGACCATGATTTTCTTCAATTTATTTAATCTAATTAGATTATCATCATAAAGCTATTTTAAAGTTTATACATACCTAGTACAAAGTTTTTACTATAATAGTTCTATAGGATGACTTTAAGTCATAAGTCAACTTATTATATTCCAAATAAATATATGATCAACGTCTAGAATTTACATTTCCTAGTGTGAGATCAATAAATGTGAAATTGTAATAGACTAGTTATAAATAATTTTAATTTTTTGTTATTAAAAGCTAAACATAATACTGATTCCCCAGGTGATGCTCGCAGCGCTGCATGCGCAGGTGGTAAAGGGTGACTGCCTGGGCGGAGGCGAGGAGTGTTCAGCAGCAGCAGGCGCGGTACTTCCCCCACGCCTCGCGCCTGCGCTGCCTGCGCCCGCCGTGCGCCTGCATCACCTCGCGCTGAGAGGCACGGAGCCCCACGCCGCTATGCAGCGTGCCCTGACTCTGGCCTCCTCGTGGCCGCTAACGAAGGCTACAATATTTGATGTTATGGTAATTTTTGTTTTTATATACAATTTTTTTTATACTTTATAGTATATTCCGCACACAGCAGGATAGGCAGAGAAACCTTGTGTTAAGAAATTTCCTACTTTCCTTGGCCACGAAACTTGATACAGAAATCTTTTTTTAAAAACAAAATTTTACTCAATATAATTTTACTTTGTGCTTCGTATATTTAAAAAGAATGACTGAAAAGAATTAATATCTTCTGATTATTGTGTACCTAATAAACGACAAGCTCTTAATAACAAATTATAAAATATTATTTTAACTTTTTATATAACACATTTCCCCCACAGCAATCGTTCACATCGAACTGGCCACGTTCCCTCTGGCTGGCAGTAGACGCGCGAGGACTGACCCTCCTCCGACGAGGTGCTCGCGCCGCCCTCGTCTCCCACGACCACGACCAGCTCCTCGCAGTGTCTCCGGCACCACGGGCCCTGCTGCTGGTGACCAGAGCGGATAGGAAACACGCTAAACTGGTGTTGTCCACAGATCAGGTGTGTAGCATCATTAGATAAAATATTTTATGGATTTTCGTAGGTACGCGCGGACACCTACGTAAAATGTGTACAATACGGTCGACGAGTCATGGCCTTCCTTAAGTTAGATTTTAGAAAATTATGCGCAATATACGTTTTGGAAGAAATTATGAAAAGTATGGAACATTCCAAAATCGAGTCTGCGCCGCAATCATCTACAGCTAACTTCAAGTCGGTCATCACTTGGGGCCGCACTCTATTTTAGATACCATCATAGGAACGCGATAAAAGGACTCTCCGCTATCTTTCCAGTTCTAACATAAATACTTTGAATATGAACCTCTACGCCTCGTTACCGGAATGAGGAAATGAAAATTTTAGCTATTTCACTGCACCGAGTAAGAATCGAACCTCGACCGTCATGTTTACAGTAGCATTTATTTACAGTGCAGCTATTTAACTAAAAAAGTTTTCTACGTACCCAACAGGCATATCAAATCGCAACTCTAATAAAGGACTACATAGAGGCAGTACGTGGCCCGGTGTTCCCCGCCGTACCCAACGGTAGGGAGGCGCCACGCTCCTGACACCCACCTGCTTAGTGCCAGTGCTTCCACGTCGCGTAAACGACGGTAGTAGGACGTGAGGACGGGAGACGGGGGAAAGGGAGACAGTAGAGTAGGATGACATGATAATGGGACGGTTTATATAAAGTTTCTTAGTTTATCTTGGGTATTTTGTAATACTTTTTTTATTACTGTTAAGTTAATGATATTTTTTTGTTATTTGCGATGTTTCTTTTATTTTAATTCAAGTTTTTTTTATATAAAAATATGTTTAGTACTGTCCCATTATGTGCATACTAGATATGCGAGTTAGTAGCACAGCATATTTTGATGTAATATCTGAATTACATAGATAATAATTAGAAATGTTACTAAAAGGAGTGGAAAATGTGGTCTTGTAATGAAAACAATGCACATGTTTTCGTTACTTACTCGCATATCGAAAATTCTACAGCTGTCTCTTCAATGGCGTGAGAATTGAGAAGCCGAGCGATACACTGCTTAAATCTATATAAGAATAATTATTTAATCATGTAAAATTTTTAGTATCGCTCACATCTCACAAACAGACGGATGACATGATCGGGTTGAATATAGAAGTAAATGTTGATATGATATTATATATTTATTCTATATAATGTAATGAAAGTATATATTAACCTGACTACAAACAAAATTATATATATTATATTTGCTAAGTGCAATTTTTGTTTACACTTAAAATTATTGACTCGTCTTTGTTATTGACTAATTTGGGGCAAATTAATATATGTATATTGGTAAAATATACTTTTTTGTTTTATATCAGTCGGGTTAATCTATCGGCGTTATAAATTAATTAAATCTGAGTGAAAAATTTATATTAGCTAGTGAATTCGTGTCATTAATCTACATTTACTTCAAATACAATAGACTGTGGTGGACATGAGTGTACGGATGGACGATAAACAGTTGCCAGGCTGACGGGGAAGCACAACAAATAAATTGATAAAAAAAAACAATACAAATTAACAATAGTTATTCAATAGTTAGATCTTTAATCTGTATCCAATCTGCCTGTAGGCCTGTTCGACTTTTGCTATAATAATGTTGTTATTATTATTACCCAAAATTCAAAACGTATTCCCTAAAAGGAATAAGAGCCAATCGGCTAACGTTTCACTTTGGCGTGACAGATAACATATAAAAAAAGTTTGTAATTATCTATTAATATAATGTTTAACTATATTTCTCAAGAAACAAAATAATTATCAGCAATTATGGATATCTAATTTTTTTTGTAATTAATCACAATAAAAAATGTTCAATTATATCTAACTTTATATTATAAAGATATATTTTCAAATAAAAATCGAAATTACAAAAGTTCGACAGGCCGTAGTAAATATTTCAGTATTATAATAAGTGATTTCGAAATTCAAGATTTAGTGTAAAATGTTAAAATTGTTAAGATGTTTCAATTACATAGTAATTAAATTTCAATTTTATTCCCCTTATCGATGGTTAACTATTAAGAAAATCCCTTACTGACAACATTTTATTTCATATATATAAAAAGTTTAGATTTTTTTTCAAGCTATTCAGTTAAGTTATTAAGGTATAGTTTAACTTTTTATTAAAATTACATTTTATTATATTTAATTTATTTATATTTGTTTATCATTTTATTAATTACAATAAAATATGAAAATATTTTCATAAATATTTTTAAAATAGTTTTTTATGAAATAAAATGTTGCCAGTAATTATTTAGAACTAATAGTAAGCCCACTCATTCCCCTATATCCTAGACACAATGTTAGTTGAATCTCATAGTAAAATAAACTATATTCCTTGAAATAATAATAATAATTCATATCAGCGTTAAAATTCCTAATCAATTATAGAAAATTTCCTTCGCTTACCTTCCTGTAATGTTGGTATGTCAGAGTATATCATTGTTTTAGATGTTTGCATTCATATTTTTATCCTGATATATTAGTTTGTGCCTTGTAAATGCTAGACGATGCTGACATGGCTACCCTCTTAATACTTTAATTATTTTTACTTCCGAATAATAAATAATATGCAAAAATCATACTTGATGTTGAAGATTATCTTCTATTTATCTATAATTGAGTTTAAATTTTGTATTTTTTTTTATTTAATACAAAAATTTATGATTTTAATTAGGGTCAGCCAGTCACCATTCGTTATGCACGTTTTCAGTGAGCTAATTGTGCAAATGATAATGACAAATTACTGACTGTTCCAAATATATCTATCATGCATATTATTACGTTTATGCACAATGTTAAGTGTCAATATTTTATAGATATTATTATATATATTATTATAATTATATACTAGGATATACTGTAGAAAAGCATATTATGCTCGAGATATGCTAGATTAATTATTACATGTGTAATATGTGAGCATAGATTACTTTAAAGTTTAGACGTAGTCGCAGCTAGGCACAGCTCATGACATGTTTAGACATCAACAGACATGTTAAGACATTTACAATATATCTATCTATAATACTACATATTAAGTTTGGTAATATTAAAAAAAAAAAACAGTAATAAATAGTTCCAATAATTCTGCGGACCCTAGCTGCATCTATGATTTTAGGCCTATATGGTGCTTGGATAAATAATCATTGCTTAGTTTGTTTCTGATCTCATATTGAGTATTATTTATTTAGATGCCATAATAATATGTCGTTGACCGCGAGCAATATTTGACTTAGTTCATTAATTTATTCTCTTAATGTTTATTTGTGTGGCAATTTTGTATATATTGACAAACCAAAGATACTAAATCCCTTTGGAGATTATCATTATGACTAATTTTGGCATTATCTTATTACATTATACGTAATTGTATATATAGTTTTATTTTTTATAATTATTTAAATTTAATTATTTTTTTTGAACTTAGCTTTTGATAATTTATAAATTGATAAGTCTGAATTAAGAAATAACTTTGCAAGACTTGTTTTAATAATAATTATTATTATAACTAACAAAATTAAACCAAATATGTGGCATACAAAGATGTAACAGAGAAATTTCGGCATGCCTATCCAATTTTAATGTATGTTTTTTGATGAAATGTAAAAAAAATTGTTAGATTTTTACTCAATTTATTTCTTTACAAATTTATTGAATTTGATACAGCATTATATTAATGTAATGTAATTTAACATTAAGTTTGGTTTATGTCTAATATAATATTATACAAAATAACCACAGTTTACGGTCGCACAGACAAGTCACACATACTGCCCAAATAGACTGAAATGTCCAAATATTTTGTCCTTTGAAAGATTTTTTGTTACTTGCATACGAATTTTACATTATTTAAATGCCAAATAAATATAAATAATACAAGTGTTTCATTTTTATCCAAATTATTTATTCTTATGATATATTATTGTGTGACTAAGCCCAAATAGTCATCCATCAGTGTTCCAATAGCAAACTGAAAAACAAAAACTGCTTTAAAAGTGGTTTTATGAATGGATAATTATAAATAAATTAATTAAGTTATATAATTAATCAAATTAGTTAATTATATATAAATTTTATGGAATATGCTCGAAACATTGTCAATTTAAATAAATTCGTTGTAGTTTAGCTCTTCACTCAATATTTTTTTAGCACTGCAATCAATATGCAATATTTTAAATTCAAACAGAAAACTAAAAATAAAGTATATAAACACTTCTCTTTGCCTATCCTACTATGAGAAAAAAAAGAAGTTAACTTAATTGTAAAGTTTCTATAAAAAAATATATATTATCTACAATTTACAATTGTAAAAGAGAACTTACAATTCCCGTTGCGTCAACCCTAGTACCCACTATCTTTAGTCGAATGACATCTTCTTCCTGTATGACATTATCTTCCTGTTTACTTTTATAGCATGGGGGATTCACATTTGGACAGAACTCCATATCAGCAGGAATTGACTGAAAATAAAAATACAACATTAATTATATAGAGATTAAATTGTTATTCACACTAAGGAAAAAAATATTCCAAAACAAAAATATTTTGAAATAAATATTTGTCAAGCTTCATAAAAACTTATTCTAAATGTTTATGACGTTTCAAATAAATATTTATATAAGTAGTTATTTATTATTAATTTAATCTGTTTCATAATGTGTATGTACTTACATGATGTGATATAAAACAACTGAGAGGACCAATTTGAGCAAACATGCCAACCTAAAACAGTATTATTTTTAATAAATTATTTTAAAAAATGCACAAACAAAATTATTATCCTCTTTTTGTTTCTTCCTATATCTTATATCTCCTTTTGGTAATATTGTGGAGTTTGCATTGAGTTCTGCCACTCAACAATCAATACCTCCAGAACTCGGCTGAAGCTTAGTAAGGAATGGAATACCTTAACATTAGGTTCCCTCTGCCTAACCTGTATTAAGCTAAACAAATAAAAATAAGCTAGGTTACATTTAATGGCATACCTTGTTGACTTGAGTCACTATTGCATCCAATACTTCTCCTTTGAAAGGTCTAAATACAATAGCTTTATATTTGACAGGATATACTACAAATCCTTGACCAGGCTGAATAAGCCCTGCACCTATACTATCTATTGTTGTTACTGCAATGACAAAACCATATCTGGAACATGATGATTATAAAGTTAACTATGAATTCACTTGCTCGAATAATTATAAGTACAGAATTTCTTTTTAAAATCTAATATGTATGTAGTACTAAGAAACTCATTTTACATTAAAGTTTATAAATTCTCAAGGAAGTATCATTCTCGTTTAATTTCATACTTACTTTCCGGTACATGTTCCTTCTACTTCTGTATAAAGTTTCTGTTTCACCGTATCAAGTAATTGTGGACCAAAGTATCGAGGATGCAGTAAAATTTCATGTTCTAAAGAAATCTGAAAGTTCAGTTAGGGTTATTATACAATTAACTAAAAAATAAGCTTATGCTTAAGCATACGTACGTGGTAAAACATTTTATATTGCAATGTACAGTCATTAATTCATTATTAGCTGGAGTTTCCTTTAAAAAATAAAATCAACAACAAGAATAGATATATTTGATTCGCCGCCGCTTTGCTATAAACGCTAATTTGACATACAGATGACATACTATACGATATGGTTGACAATTGACATATAGTGTTGTTCTCTCAGCATTCAACAGTAGACTTTGTATTAGATTTTATAAAACTTTAATTAATGTTATTCAAATTTAAAAATATACATTAAAGCATAACCACCTTATTATAATACAGTTATATTTATTGGACAATACTATGAAGTATAAAGAAGAAATACATCGCTTATGTGTATGATTTATATATTTTATAGATTGTCATTACTCAATGTGTCACTTTACTACTAATCTACTACGTACGGTATTGAAGATTTGTTTTAACAGTTAAAAGGACATCACTAGCGATTACTCAAAAATGCCAAATGAGTGGCTGTGTATCCTGTAATCAGTTTGATATAAAAAATGGCAAAAACTTACGATCATTTATTTAAATTACTTTTAATAGGAGATTCTGGCGTTGGAAAAACATCTATATTATTCAGATTCTCTGAAGATGCATTCAATATCTCATTTATATCAACTATTGGTGAGTACTTTCATTCTTTGTATCAAAGGTTATTGTCAAAAAGTTGTATTTTTTATACGTAATTGTCATCGAACAAGATTTTTTGTTTCGACGTATCAATTTTTCGTTATACTAAATCTGCAAAAAGGGCGCGGCATAACAATAAACGAGGCCCTTATCGAATTAAATGAGCAAACTCTTTATGACATCATACATACTAATTTTAATTAATTGACTTCAGCGTAACAACGAACTGTTTCAGGTATCGACTTTAAAATTCGGACAATAGATCTCGACGGCAAAAAAGTTAAATTACAAATATGGTAAGATCTTATTGGATTTTTAAGTGAAAGTTTTAATGAATACAACAGTATGCTTACAATGGTATCCTAATTTCAGGGACACGGCGGGTCAGGAAAGGTTCCGTACAATTACAACCGCATATTACCGTGGTTCTATGGGCATAATGCTTGTTTATGATGTTACAAATGAAAAAAGTTTTGAAAATATAAAAAATTGGATTAGAAATATAGAAGAAAATGCAAGTGCTGATGTGGAAAAAATGATTCTTGGAAACAAATGTGATCTGGATGAGAAAAGACAAGTGAGTTCATTTATTACTCTAATCAATATATATTTAGTAATTAAATTAAAACATATCCTGCCTAAAAGTATAAAAAATGTGTGTCCAGATAAATCACATTTTATACACTTAACATATTTTTTACCAGTTTTATTGCATATAAATATATAATTATTATATTTGAAAACATTATTTATTATTATCATTTGTTAATTATTAATTAGTGTCAGATACTTGCATATTAATATTATTATTTCCTCATTGAATACTTATATATGTATTTTGGTCCTAAACAAGCATGTATATAACATCCTATTAACAGTTAAGATATCTTTTAGGTTGTCATTTGTATGTTTTGTTGTTATTTGATATAAAAAATATATGCTTTGTTTTGTTCCTATTTCATATATAGTTAGTTATGTTGATATAAATATGCTTTTAAGATAAATATGGTTATTGGAAAATTAACATGCTCAATAGCCACATTTAGTTCATATAATCAATGCTCTACTGTAATAATTTTTAATACAATATGGATTCGCTGTATCTCCATACCAGGTAATTTATTTATACTACAGGTATCAAAAGAAAGGGGTGAACAATTAGCAATAGAATATCAGATAAAATTTGTTGAGACCTCGGCAAAAGACTCATTAAATGTTGAATATGCATTCTACACATTAGCAAGAGACATTAAGGCAAAAACAGAGAAAAAACAGGTATGTATTAGATTCAGAATAGAATAATTAACTTTGATTTACATATTTAGTAAAGGAATAATTTGTCACAGTAAAAATATAACTCAGTTGGTTCATTAAAAAATATGTTTAAAATTGTACAATACTATTACCCTTCGTAGTTTCTTACATTATTTAATGATAATTATAAAAAATAAATACAATGAAATCTAGCTATATAATATACGAAAAAAATGTGTTTAACATGATAATCATCTATAATTTCTTTTGTTCCATGGCTATCTTTTGAATACAGAAGGTAAAAATGTTGTGGATTTGTTGTGATTTTAATTTGAGCTACTTTTTGTTTTCTTATTTGTTTATATGCTATTATATTTGATTTTCTTATAAAATTGCTTGAGTAATGTTGCCACAACTTATAAACAAAGGCTTTGTTCTACAGTGACCCTAATTAAAAACTTCCTCTTTTGAACAATGTTTGTTAAGAAACACTTTTTAGTATAAGCAGCCAATGCTTGTCATTAATATTATAACATCTGATATTATCTACATATATTATGGAAAATGATAAAACTAATTATCATCAAAAAAAATTTATCATTCTTCAAGTGGTCGAAATAAAATTATATTTACTTAATGAGTAAACTTTAAAAAAAAATTAGATATCATTTATGATGTTTATGATATGATTTATGAATTTACATCATATTATTTTTTATTTTTTTTGATTTTATGTATAAATTTTTCTGTTATCATTATGTTTAATTAATATTAAAAACTGTATCTAATTAGTGCTGTTTTTACATTCATAACCACAATTAGTGACAATATTGAACTGTTAATGTGACGATTGTGGGTTCCATCTTAACTTGTGTTAAATGATGATATGAAAACTATTCCATCCAGCAGTGTTGAATTGCAATGTCTGGAAAATTGAGCATAAATTGTGAAATAAAATGTTTAATATTAACTTCTCTCAGCCCTGTTACAACAGGAATATAAATAAATTGAATGTATTTGCAATTAATTATGCAAACACTGTATGTATAGATTCCTTCTATTTTTCAAAGTAGATAACTATTGAATGCTACAACAATAGCTATTTCCAAACATGATAAATATGGGAATCCCTTCATCCTTGGTTAGGGTTTGTTATTACTATTATTTAATATACCTAACTGGATATTAGGTTGAGTAATTCTATTCTTATTATAACAATAAAATATTTATCATTAGCCAGTATATAATGATATAGGTACACATGTTTAGATGTTATAATTCATGTTTTAGCATTGCTGTATTCATGTGTGTAAAATGATAAAGAGAAAATATTGTTAAAAAAATTGCATGCGAGATGTCTGATATCTCCGACCAGATTTAACTATTAATTAATTTTTATTATTACTTCCAATTGTACAATATTTGCTTTGCATGGTTGTTGTGTGTAGTGGTTTAAATATTCTGGTCTGTGGTAGAAAACTTTCATAACATGTTAAACTAAAAATATAGTACTTTTCATAGATTAATTTGATATACTTGACATATTAATTAAGAGGATTGATTCCTCCACTCGACTACATACAATGTAGGGAATCTTAACGCTGGGTTCCCTTCGCCTTCCCTGCTGCTATAGGCGGGATACAGCGTTATTCTACAAAAACACAATAACAAACAACTAAATACTAATATATATTTGTTATATATAGGAGGCGACTAACCCCCCCGGTGGCCGCAGCGGCGCGCACCAGCTGAAGGCGAACGAGCAACAACGCAAGCCCACCTCGTGGCTGTCGCGGTGCTCCCTGCTCTGACGCCCCGCGCCCGCGCCCGCCGCGTAGAGCTCATGGGGACCGACGAGCTTTTGTATTTTTATATCCGATCATTTCGTTCGTGTCAAATAATATTTCACCATATCGCGGTTAATCAATTCTTATTTCTGTTTGTTCATAAAAAGTGAAATGCAATAAACGAAATGTGAGGCCCAATTTGGAATATTTTAAAAACTCTTTTAATAATTTGTGGTCATTTTTCTTCTCTTTGTATAAAAAAAGTATTTCAGTGATATTTTATTTAGGGCAAAATTACTTGGTATTACGCTATTAAGCAAAACGGTTTAATGGATATTATTTCAATAGATTTATTAGCTGTATTTTTTCTTTGCTATTTTAATTAAGATATATATTTTAATGTAATATATACCACATATTTAATTTGAATAAACAGTGCTTTTTTATAAAACCTGTATTTTCATTAAATAATACAACTACTTTTGTAAGAAGTCTTTATTGTTGAACAGATAATTTAAAAATAAGAAGTTTTTTTAACAGTAATTTATATTTACATATATATAATTAAGTTCATATTGCTTTTGAGACTATCCTAGAAAGTAAGTGAAAGAAATAGATGACTATAAAATATGGTATAGTGTTATGTTGCCTGAACTGATTTTGAAGATTTGAATGATCTTTGAATCAAGTACTTTCCTCCAACTAAGGCACTTTTGGAAACAAAAGCTAATAGTTGCAAAATTTTTTTGAATGAATAAATAATAATATCAGTTGTTACTTGACTTCCCTTCCTCCAATAAGTCACATATAAAGGTATCGGTGGAAGTTTCTCTGACCAAATTCCATTACGGAAGGCTTTGGCTCTAGACTCAGCTGATAACAGCAGATGTGCCATTTGTGATTGTATAGTCTTTTTCTTTATTTCTGGAGGTACAGAAGCTTCAGCGAAGCCAAGTTCGATTAATTTTTTTCCAATGTCTATTGTCTCAATTGATTTAGTCTGCAATATAAATTGAAACTTAATTTAATACTTAAATTTTGTTAATGATCATATGAAAAGTTGAGTCATTATGCAGACTCGGGCAAAAAATATGTTATAAAAATAAAGATGGAGTTTATCAAAATCAAACAGAATGAATTAAATAAATTTCATATTTACCTTTTGTTGTGGTAAATGCAATAAAACTGTTGACACCAGATCATCTTTTTCTTTACTAATTGGTTTTAATGTAACTTGTTGCCCTTTTGCCACACAGTCCAACCAATTGACAGCATTACCACTTACAATATTCACTCCCCATAACTATAATTATGTAAATCAATAGATATGTAAATAACATTTTAAATACTTTATTTACTTATTTTAAAAAACATACCTTGACAGGTAAAGGTGGTTTGCTGGAATGCCACAGTGGAAGGTAGATAGGAGCTTTGTGATTTATTAAAAGGCGGACAGGAGAATGTTGAACGCCCATATAAACACCTTTCATAGGTTCATTCTTCGCAATGAAATGGTCAGGAACTTTACTCGCTTTAGAGAATTTGCTCACCTAAGTAATAAAATAATTAATTCTGAATTTAAGTTATGTAATGTTACATTATAATAACAAAGTTTCATACCGGACGGATTTTATAAATTGACACTGCCAAGCCTGCCGTGGCAAGAGCGTAAACAGCTATCTGAAACATTAAGAAAAAAATTATAAAAGCAGTCAATGTTTTATCTCATATTTGAACTATTTTCAACATACGTTAACACCACGATAATCATGTTTTAGTAAGCTCTCTAAATTATAGAATATTCCTCCTTCTTTTTCAGTCATTTTTATTGTTTTGAGCAAAACCAGACTTTCATAATTTAAAATATTAGCTCATCGGGTATTTTCAGAGTAAAATTCAGTTTTCTCAAGAACAAACTTGTGACATTGACATTTTATTTTTTTATTATTATGTTGCTGTCATTCTTATTTGCCAGCGAGTGAACTTTACACAATATGTACCGTTGTGTTTACTATATTATAGTGAATATTAGATGTATATAATAATATATCTTGTTCAACATGTTGTAAAAAAAATATTTATTATATTTTTGTATCTATTTATCACATCAATAACATTTTTAGTTAATGGGCGGTATTTTTATCATATCATAGCAATAACATTTTTTTCGTCCAGCAACACTGTGTTCCACGTCAACTTGTTTGACATGAATTAAATTTTAACCAAACAGTCGAACGAAAATTACGTACCTAGTGTTTTGTGATTTTTTAAAGTAATTGTTCAAAATGATTAGTGTTTTAAATACAATAGACACGGGTCACGAGGACATGATACACGATGCGGAGTTAGACTATTATGGGTTGAGATTAGCAACGTGTTCTTCTGATAACTCCGTTAAAATTTATGACATCAAGAGCGGTACGCAAACTCTTGCCGCTGATTTAAAAGGACACTTTGGGCCTGTATGGCAAGTAGCCTGGGCGCATCCAAAATTCGGTAATCTATTAGCTTCCTGCTCATATGACAGAAAAGTTATAATTTGGAAGGAATCTGGAGAGTGGATTAAACTTTACGAGTACTCAGGACATGAAAGCTCTGTGAACTCTGTTGCGTGGGCGCCCGCGGAATACGGTTTGATATTAGCGTGCTGTAGTTCAGATGGTTCTATATCAACTATTACTTATAACCAAGATGGTGGAAATTGGGATGTTAAAAAAATACCAGGTGCCCATGCTATTGGAGTGAACTCAATTAGCTGGTGTCCTGCTATCTCTGCCGACCTAAACTTGGATCCTTTAACAAACAAGGATGCACCTAAGAGGATTGTTTCTGGTGGATGTGATAATTTAATTAAGGTATGTTTGCTCATTCTTTAATACTTTTAATATACCAATATTTTATGTTTCTTTGAGAAGCAATTATATAATATACTTTTATTTACAGATTTGGAAAGAAGTAGGAGATCAATGGGTTGAGGAGAATCGATTGGAAATGCATATGGACTGGGTTAGAGATGTTGCTTGGGCTCCTTCTCTTGGATTACAAAAATCCATGATTGCAAGTTGCTCTCAAGATAAGAGAGTGGTTATCTGGTCCAGTGATGACAATGTGTCTTGGACTTCCATTACCCTTAATACTTTTGATGATGTTGTTTGGAGTGTTAGCTGGTCTCTGACAGGAAATATCTTAGCAGTCTCAGGTGGAGACAACAAAGTTAGTTTATGGAGAGAAAATGCTGATGGGCAGTGGTTATGCATAAGTGAAGTCGCCAAAGGTTTGGGACAAACACCCAATGATGAAAGAAGCACTCTTTGATTTAATTTTTTATATGATTTTTTTGTTGATTTGTGTATTCTTATTGTAATATAATAAAATTAATTAGGAATTACTTTAATAAATATTTCTTTAACCAAGTTAACCATATTTCATTTATTATTTTTTATTTATTAACATGTCTCCTGCACACAGTAGGCTTGGCAGAGGAAACCTACTTTTAAAACACTATTTCCCACTTTCCACCGAATTCTGGAGGCATTGCATGTTGAGTGATGGGTACCAGAGTAAAAAAAGGAAAATTTAAATAAATATTTCATTTCATTGAGTGGGGCTCAATCTTAAAATGAGTCACGTTTACAGTCGCACATTATGCCTCAAAACAAAATTGTGGATCAATCACAAAGTAGAGTTACAAAAATTGTCAGAATATTTTGTGTTCTTAATTTCTGGATCCTTATGTTACAATGCAATATTGACAAATGAATGTAATATATAATGTAACTAAACTGCACATATTTACTTATTTCATAAAAAATATTTTGTATAAATTTTAGCTTTACATAGAATATCAAGTGATACAGGTCATTGTAATTATTAGCTAAATCCTAGAAATATACAGAAAAACAACAAAAATATTAAAAATTATTTACTCTTATAATTAATTACACTATATCACATATTGTTCATATTAAATTCAATGAGTTCCATCAGTAATGGCATCTTGTAATACTCTGCTATAGTTTTGAATGTGGCCAGCTGAGTGTGGATCTCTTTTATGGGCAATATGAGGGAGAAGTCTCCTGCGCAGTCACATACTGTTGAGAGATTCTCTCTTTTCACCTATAAAAGAAATTCTGTATTATTTTATATAGACATAATATAAAATATTCACCGTGGATCATAATGAGCCCATAATTTAAATTAATTATAAAATTTATGTAGGTCAATATTCCTTTTTTGTAAAAAAAGAAACAAATGCTTATAGTTTTCAAAAAATAAAAATAACCTGGAAAAACCAGCCATTATTAATGTGTCCAATAATGTCAATATGAAGCCAAGTAGACAGATTTTAAAAACACTATAAAAAAAATAATAATATAATTAGAAATTATTTCACAAATATTGGATATGTCTTACTTAATATAGATTGTAGGTTTGTTTTCCAATCATGGATGTGAAAAAAGATATACAAAAAAATATCAACATATAATTTACCTGGTGACATCTCGAGCACCCGAGGTCCTGCAGCGTGTACGTCATGGCCCGCCGGTTTAACGTCTCTATTAACCTCCATTCCAATTCTTGATTTTCATACGCCGTGCCGCACGTAGGGCATAAACAAACTGGCCTGTAATAAATATTCTTATATAGGTTTTGAACACGAAGTTCTTACTTTTACATGTGCGTGGATGTGTGATCACATACGTTAAAGTGAAACAATTTTATTCGAAATAATAAGTTATATGCTTAGTTTTTTGAACGTCAAACAATTTACCACCAGTTCACTAAAGCTAATGACTCAAACTTGAGGAGAACCGGCGCAAGAAACAGCGGGAATTATTACAAATGAATATTTAATTATTTTTGATAATATGTGGATGTGTGATCAGATGTGTGGATTGGTAATCTCATATGAGTATGTGTGACTTACGGGTCAGGTTGCGTGTGTGTGTCACGGCACAGGTCCAGGTCCCGGCAGTGGTTGCACACCTTGCATATAACCTCTCCTAGTACGCAGGAGGCGCAGGGCGACCGCCACTCTGCCGTAGGACTGAATTCACCTACGTTGATCAGACGGAGTAAGTTACGTCGTAGTAGGGTGACCTGCGGTAGAGATTAATCTTTTTTAAATTTATAAACAGGAAGAAGCTTCTACGCTCCTTTTACAGGAGCAGCATATAGAGACAAATATTTCAAACCCGATGGGGTTTGAAGGTTTGAATTAAAGGATTTTTTTTTCATTTCACTATGTTTATCCTACTGTATTACGTGCGACGCAGTTACGAATAGATACCAATAACGTAAACACTTACTACTACAAAAATACTACTATAGCTTAAACTACTTTGAACTTTGCCGCCAATACCTAAGGCTCGATTTCGGAAAATCCGTGTGCGGCGTTGTCCCTTCGATAGGTTTATGGCTGAGCGCGTTGTTCTTCACAAATGACGTTTCAAAAGTTGAGGATCTTGTCATCACAATCAAGCGTACGAATGGGCAAGTCATATGATAAGGGAAGACAATAAAAAATGGACAAAAGACATAACAGAATGGACGCCAAGGTTCTAAGTAAAGAGGAAAAGAGGACGAAATAAAACAGATAGCAGGCCCTCTATAGCACAGAAAAACACAGCAAGGCAAGAAAAAGCTGGAGGAGGCCTTCCTGTTATACAAACACGCCAACGCGCAATAAATACTTCTATTGTCAATTAAAAAAAATGTTGGTAATAAAGGCTTTTTAAAAAAAATGGGTACAAGATATTAAATAAGTTTAGAGTTCAATATCAACCTCTTGTTCCACCCCTTCATCCAAAGCCAGCACTCTGCACAGCGCGTTGACAAGCAGCAGTGCGGGCGTGACGCCACTCAGCACCTCTGTCCGTAGGCCGGCTTGGGGACCGATGTCCTCAAGTTTCAGGGTCGGCATGCGACGGTTGATCTTTTCTGTAATTCTGGTGTAATAAAATGTCTTAATAAAGTGGATATTTTGTAAATAAATTTTGAGGTTTTGGGTGAACATTAACGAGGACCACGCAAGCAGATGGGGCTGAACGACCCAGTGGTTTGAGCGTGTGATAAATAACATCTTTGAGAACTGAGTTTGGAAAACATACAACTCGAAATTTGTACGGGAACCGGTACATTAAGATAGCGTCTGTAGCTGACGCAAATTGGGCTATAATTAGTATTGTAAATACAGTACTCACTGAAATAACTTCTGCGCAATATCCCCACTCAGCATAGCCGCTAGACGCTCTGGGTGGGAATGCGCGGCGCTTAGAAATCCCGCCACTACGGTGTTGAACGCCTCACGTACTGACGCCGGCATACTTTGTGAGAGATTCCATTGCATTGTTATTGCACCCTGTAATAAGTATACGTTATTCGCGCCGTACCCTGAATAAAGAAGGGTAAGCAGTGGGAACCTAATTTCAAGGCACAGAGTTCCCTACTCAGTGTCCGATTTCGTAACATAGCTTGCTGGGTGACCGGAACTCATCGCTGCGCTTTGATTTGATACCAAATCAGGGAAATGAAAATAATTAATCCTCCGTAGTAAAATCGAATCGAAATCGTGGTGCAACATTGGACTGTACACGATCTTGAACTATTGCGTTTACAGTCCAATGTTCCACCACGACAGCCCCAATATTTTTTTTCAGCTTCACGCTGTATCCCGCACACAGCAGGGTAGGCAGAGGGAACCTCGGTGTTAACCTTCGGTGTTACGGAGTGTCCGTTCCCCACTTTCCGCCGAATTCTGGAGGCATCGCGTGTTGAGTGGCAGAACTCAACGCCGCGCTTTGCCTCGACACCAAAGCGAAGAAAATTGGAAATATAAAGATAAAAAAATATTTCACTTCTTCGAGAGAGAATCGAACCCACAACCGTCGCGTTTACGGGCGGCACCCTTGACCACTGCGCGGCGCCAAAATTTTTTTAAATATTTATAACATTTAACTAAATATACAAAAGCCATTTTAAACTAAATATATTTTTAGCTTCCCGCTGTGTCATTCTAGAATTTGGAATTTTTAAATTTAATAATTCTTACCTCCTCTTCAGATTCCACTTCGTTAGTTGGTATCTGTGATGATCCCACTTCCACTAATCCTGACGGCAAGTTTCCCTAAGACGGCAAATATGTAAAATTATAGATAATTTTATTTATATATAAATAAAATAATATGAAGCTTGTATAATTAAAGTGACAGCAGAAATATCTTAATTCAATTAGAAGGCTTCAGTAAAATTGTCGTCAAATATAGTGTCATTATAAGCAGTAAAATTTTCAAATCTCAATTAATATTTTAATAATATCTAAAAATCTTAATACAAAAAAGAACACATGTTACCTCGATCCCCGCAAAATTAGCTTCGTCTAACCACAACAAGTACGACCAGCATTGCTTGTAGCGGATGTCTATTCCGTGGAACAGTTCTTTATTTCGTATACTTTGGACGACGAACTCCACATAACCTAAAAATACAGATCGTTTTGAAAATCATTGACACTGTTATGGGGCACTTAAACGCACTCACCAAAATAACTTTTCAATTTCAAGACAGAACAGAACAGAAGCTTCCCGTGTCAAGACAGAACCTAGTGCCAAGGTATTCGACTCCTAACTCTGCCGTTGTGGCAGAACTCACCGCCTCGTTCTATCTTACAAAAGCAAAAAAATGGCTTTTATTAATTTACTGAATGAGATGGAAGCCATTGCATTTATAATCGAACGATATACCACCACGCCACAAAGTCTAACTATTTGGTGGAGATCATTTTAAATTATTATTTTAGTGAATGATAACTTATATATAATAACTACTAAATGGTTATGAAGTAGCCAATATCATATTTAATACAATAAAGAGTGAGAGGTTTTCTATGTATGATACTAAATTATAAATAACAAAATCATTAAAAAAGAATATTTTGCACAAATTCATAAAATTAAAAAATATTGCATAAATTTATTAAATTATTGTATAAATATATATCAAACGGAAGTTATAAAAATAGAAGTATATATGGAAAGACAAGGCTAACTAGCGTACGGGTACACGCATGACCGGGTCATGACACGGGTGACCCTATGGTAAGTGACCTCGTGCAACACCAGAGAAGCTAACGGTGCGTTGCCGGTCCCCATTTATTTAATTGTTTATATATTGAAATAAATACACTTCTATATAGATTCTATAAAGCTCTAAAAAAAAACAAAATGAATACCAATCCCATCCAACACAGCGTTCTTCTTGGTATGGAGTATGATTCTATTAAAATCCGCAAACACTATTTGAGAGCCGAGCCTCTTGAACTCCGATACTAACATAAGGAATAGTTTCTTCATTAAGTTGTATAGAGTCCGACGGAGAGCCGGATCGTAGAGGAGAGAAGTGGGGGTTTTTAGCCATCTGGAACATTTTTTTTTAATTCTTAGTTGTCTCACACAAATAGTAGGATAGGCAGAGGGAAGCTAAATGTTAACACCGTTTCTTACCGACGCAAAATGTTCGAGAAACGCGTGTTGAATGGCGGAGCTGAACATCGCACTTTGTCTTGTTACCGGGGCGAGAAAATGAGAATATTGTATTTTAATAATTCATTGCCCCTTAATAGGAATCAAGCCCACAACCGCGTGCGCGTTAACAGCCACATGTCTGTTGTGCCACGACGAACAAGCAAATGAGCAATACTAAATTTTTAAAAATCTTAAAAATAAAAAAAATTGCCAATTTTAATGACACCAACAATAAACATTAAACATGAAACAGAACTAATAATATAAATAGAAATAAATACCTATAAAAATGTGATATCTGGAAATCGGCAAAGACATTCTTATACTGTGTGACGTCACGTAACCACGAAGCTATCATTGTCCTTAGTATTTTAAAGGCGGCGCTACATTGAGCTGTCTCGTCGTAGGTTTCAGTTGCATTTGTACCTTTAAAAGAAAAAGAAGAAGTTCAAAACTAATAGAAAAAAAATTATAAGCATATTTGTTAAGTTCATGTTTTATCCCGCAAAACAGGTAGCGAATACAGAGTTTCAAATTACTTAATTACCCGCTAGCGTCCGTATTCGAGACACAATGTTTTAACTCAACATTCCACTTTGGCAATTTGTCCATCGCAGCATGAAATGAAAATAACTTATACTTCTGAGTCGAGAGTCTGAGAGAATTGAAGTCGCAACCAGCGCTGTATGCGATCAGATCCTGCTCCACTGTACTACGATAACAAATAGAAATATTTCCCGAATAAATCACCTGTAGACGCCATTACATCTTGAATATTCGCGTGTTGAGCGCCAAACGACGTCGATACACTTGTGCCTTCAACCTGAAATATAGAAAAGGAAGTAAAATGTTTAAATCAATAATAAAAAAATAAAGTGTTAACAGTGTCACATACACTTACATAAAATAATAATTACAATTATCTTTACTTTTCGATAAACAGATGGTGCCTAAGGATTTTTTGCGCATTTGCGCTCCTACCTCGGCCTCAGTGTAGCTGTAAAATCGACTGGTTGTTCAATCCCCACTCGAGAAAATAAACAATTTATTTATAATTTCATTTCTTCGCTCTGGTGTCGAGGCAAAGCGCGACGTCGAGTGCCTCCAGAACTCGGCAGGTTCCCTATGCCTACCTTACTGTGAGCGGGATATAGCGTGAAGCTGGTTTAATACCTGTAATATATGGTGTGCCTGTAACAAGGCGCACACGGCGAGGGCGTCGCAGGACAGAGACACGCACACGCCGTTGTAGGCGCCGCTGGCGCTGTGACTGCAGCCCGACCATTCATCTGCTTCGCTGACTAGCCTGTAGGATTGTTTGAATTGGTTAGTTCTATTATTTAAAGCGACTTTTCGAACACTTTGAAGTGGTAACCTCTGTTCCTCATTTTCCGAGACTTTGCGTGTTGAGTGGAGGAACTCAATGCCGCCATTTGTCTCTTCACTTTAGTGAGGCAATTAAAAAAAATCGACCGCAGCGTTTGTAATCATACGCCACTGTGCTGGTGGGTCAAAACAATTATAACTAAAATAAAAAACTAAACAATACCTACCTATTATCATCAATCTCCCGGCCACCTAGATCGGGTCGTTCTAGACTTGAGCACCACAGCACAAAGTTGTGTTTGACGAGGTGTCTCGCGTAGAAGAGGTCGGCACCGAACTGTGTCGGGTCTGCCGCCGTATTGCCAAGCGGCAAGTGAAAATATCTGGGAAAATACAAGCGCTTTAGGAATGAAATACTCACTCCAGCTTGTTTCAAAATATCATTATCAAAAATTTTAAAACGTGTTTTTGTATAATTGATTTAAAAAAAAGTCCCACTTAGTTTCATGCGCCGGTTCTTCTCAGGTCTGAACTTTAGTGAATTGGTGGTTAGATTATTTGACTTTCATTTTAGTATAAAAAAATACTTTCATTTTGTTTCACGTTTTATTCCGCAAATAGTAGGGTAGGTAGAGGGAATCGTAGTGTTAAGACATTCTATTCTGCACTTTCCACCATGGACGCATTCGAGACATTGCGTGTTGAGCCCAACGTCGCACAATGTCTTACCAGATTAAAGTCAAATTAGGCGCCCATTTTTTCATAAATTTAAGTAGTTGAACAAGTAATGTGTAGTTAGATAATTATTGCGCTCTAGTAATAGAGCTAGTTTTTTAGAAGCGTAGCTTTGGAGCCTATACTGACATTGACTTTATACTAATTAGAATATTTTCCATAAATTAATTATATTTTAAAGGTAATAAGAATGAAACTTTAAATCACCTGCACTGCTCAATAGTGAGGTCCAGCACAGATTGTAGATTCAAATAGTGCCGTACGATAGCTCGTGCACCTATGCGTTGCCACTCCAGTGTACTGTATAGCGTTTCTACGTCGCAGACGTGTAATGCGACTAGCGGGAACTCTGATAGGCCTGTGAAAGATGGTTTATTATAAAAAATATATATATTAATTAAAAGCTAGCTTATGTGTGGAAATTTTAAAATAAGGTCATGATTGTATACTTTGGAAATTAAAAAAAACTTTATGCATATCTCATAAATTGCCTTTTATATCTTATGAATTATAACATCTATTCTTCACTAATTTGCGGACCGTGCCAGGTAAAAGAAATAGAAGGTTGATCATACAACTATGAGTACACCAACATTTTTTTTTTTTATGGGAGAGGACAAGGCAAACGAGCGTTCGGGTCACCTGATGGGAAGTGATCACCGCCGCCCACG
Organism: Heliconius aoede; assembly: GCA_037355905.1. NCBI lineage: Eukaryota > Metazoa > Arthropoda > Insecta > Lepidoptera > Nymphalidae > Heliconius > Heliconius aoede. The sequence continues at coordinate 1,056,079 of JBAIZZ010000123.1, forward strand.
ACCCCATGCAACACCAGAGGAGCTACAGGTGCGTTATCGGCCTTTAAGGTGGAGATGTAGGGTGCCGGGGCCCGGCATTACCTAATGCGAAACGCAGTGGCAAGGGCCACTACTTCACGCCGGTTTTAAATGTCGGGGGTGGTATTAAATCCGGTCGAGTCTGCCCATGCGTGTTGCCATTACTGGCGACGTGACTCTACCACACGTACTTTAGTCGCCTCTTACAACACCAACAGTACCAGGGTGATCCTATTCTAAGCCGGGACCACACGGCTCTGCCCCCCTGGTAACTCACCCGGCATCAGCGACACAAGCGCGGCGGGCGACAGCGCAGCCTGCAGCACCACCACGGTGGGTCCACAGCGCTCGTCCTTATAGCGCTGCAGCGCACGCTGCACGCCGCGCCAGATAGTACGCCCCTCGGTCTCCACCACCACCTCCCACGTCATGTCGGCGCCCGGTAATAAGGCTTCTTCTGTGCCCAGGTTTATTCTGAAATTGGAATAGTAAATGATTTACATTACAATTGGCTTAGCTTGGCAAGGTAATGTCTAAAACTATTTCAATAAAGAATACTTTCAAGTCTTTGTGGGCTTAAAAGTATCTGACTATAAGCGCGATGGTCGTGGATTTAATTCCCACTTGGGAATGGAATTCATTTCCTCGCTCTAGTAAAAAGACAAAGTGAGACTCTAAGTTACAGCACCGGGACACTCAACGAGGGACTTCCGTTCGTCTATCCTGCTCCATGCGAGAAACAGTGTACAGCTAAAAAATATACTTTGAAATTGCCTCTATATTAACCTATTTATATTATTATATTTAATAATAAACATAAATTTAATAGGATAATTAGGAATATTATTAATTAAATATGAATAATTAGTATTATAGTATTTTTAATTTTAATTCCTTTTAAAAATAGGAAATTTAGAGATATTTTTTTCAATTTATTCAAATTAAGTTTAGAAAACCATTTAATTGGTGATCCTTCTTAGCCTTATGATATCGCAAACGTCATTTGGTGTATTTTTTGGCTGTAATTGTAATATTTGGGGCTTGATTTCCACTCGAGAAAAAGTTTACTTGAAAAATATATGCATACTGTAATCTAGTAAATAAAAAGTGAGACATTACGTTACTTGACCAAACAAAAATTGAATTATGAAACATGTTCCGTAAAAAATAAACGAATAAACCACATACTTAGCCGTCCTTTCAGCAGAGTATAACGTATTCATATTCGGCACTTGATTCGTTTTAACAGTGTCTTGTACAAAAATGTACCCTCGTTTGACCGGACCCAGTATGAGTGACCACATGCTCCGAGAGGAACTGGGGGCCGAGTGTTGGTATAAGAATATGTGTTTTATTGGTGACACGCCTTCCTGGGGTAAATAGAATTTTATTTATATTATAAGTGGTTTCAAAAGTAAGAAATTAAAAAATGGATAAATCAAAAATGTTGAGACCAAAGAGGTCGTCGTTGTGCAGCACAAGATTTCCGTTGTAGGTTCGACTCCCACTCGGGCAAATGAATAATTTCTTGACAACGAATAGTATAGGATCTGCCACGCAACAATGTCTCAGTAAATTGGGCGGTATGTAGGGAACGGAGTATATTAACACTAGGTTCCCTCTGACTACCCTGCACATAACAGGCTTGGCACACCTAGAAGCCACAAAAAAGAATACTTATGAAATATGGAGTATTTGTAGGCTACAGTTTCTTTTATAACATATTTATATAATACATACCTGTTTTTGTAAATAAGCTTGATGCGCAACACTTTTAAACTGTAATTGATTGAGTGTAAAACTATCCATACTGACGGAACCAAACTGGACCAACCTACAAAAGAATATAATGAATCTTAACGGGTGTAAATATAGAAATTTAGTAAAGGTGCAAATTGAAAATGATAAGGCCGTCATGGCACATTGGACCAGCATCTAACTGCGAGCCCGATGGTTGTTTGGCGCGTTCCCTAGAAATATATAATTAAGTATTCCTTTACATTGGATATGTAAATACAATAAAATTGAGTGTAATATTTTAAAACAATGTTACTTTAAGCAAATTTGTTTTCATTGTTAACCTTCTCGCTTCTTGCGGGTCCACAACACAGATGCATCCCAGCTGCATGAGCACTTTGAACTCTAAACTCAATTGCGTTTCATATATGCCTTCTATTTCTGGCGCTGATAACTCACTCATTAGTTCCCTGCAAATATTAATGATAAATATGAATTTGGCGGGAAGTGAAGATAGGAATGTATTAACGCTACGTTCTCCTTGCCCACCCTGCTGTGTGCGGGATACAGCGATAAGTTAAATATTAAGCACCTACTGTTTTAAAGTTAATTTCAAATAAAACAACAAATCAGACACCAAAAATTGTATACACAACCTAAGCCCTTTTTAGAATGTAATCTAAAAAAAAAGTAAGGACTCCAAAAGTTTATATAAAACTTTTTTGCGGGTCGTGTCTTGTAATCTAAAAAGTGTATATGTATATATACAAAATAGTTTTATATAAATTTTTGGTGTCTGATTTGTTGTTTTATTTTATATATATATAGAGGGTAGGCAGGGGCTTATTGTAGGTTCCCTCTGCCTACCCTCCATACCTAGAAGCAGAAAACAGCGTGAATCTATTAAATATATATACATACTGGCATCTCTCTCTATACAGAGTTTCCGGCACAGTGTACTGATACAAATATTGCGCAGGGCGAGCCCTAGGCAGGACCCGATTACACTTCCTCCAGTAGGGTCCACTCTCAGCGTCGCGTGCCACTCTCCTATTCACGTAGAACACACGCGGCACAGTCACTTTAATCTGGTGGAGCTCGGACCCGACTAGGGCCCAAAGTTTGAAGAGCCCTGGCTCTGCTGTTTCAGCTACCTGTTGGAATATGGTATTAGTGCGGTTTAATTATTTTTAGTTGGCTTCACGGTGTATTCAGCATATAGTCGGGTAGGCAGAGGGAACCTTGTATTTATCAAGGAAAATGTATTGATAATAATTGTTAATAAACAGGTAGGTACAGTGGGTTACACCTATAACTAGATATGCAGAATATGTCTTGAACATTTTTGGTACATAAATATAGAGTTACCTGTATGATTTGCCAAGGCGTATTCAAAAGCGTCCTTTGTGCTCTTCTTATAAACCCTCCTAAAGTATTGGAAGGTCCAGCACTCCTTGAAATTATGCTCGTTGACGCGTCTATGTCCACTCTGCCTGTAAAAATTATTAATCTAATTACAGTAAGCTCGATTATCCGGCGCTCACGATTATACGGATTCGCGATTATCCGGACTATCAAGCACGATAATTATTTTATACAACCTACTACAATGAAACCTAAGAAAAATTTTATGTACGTAAATGTATACGTAATTTATATGTGTATAAATCGTATGTTGGAAAATGTTAATTATTTCTAAATAAACGCTGATTGTCGTTAATAGGTATTTAAAAAAATAATTTAAAAAAAAACAATTTCACGCTGTATCCCGCACAGTAGCATGATAGGCAGAGGGAACCTAGTGTTAAGACACTCCGTTCCCCCACATTCCGCCGGTTTTTGCCCCGAACCCAGAGCGAAGAAATGGAAATATAAATTTAAGTAAATATTTCGTATCCTCGACTGGGGATCGAACCAACAACCAATCGCTTCTACTGTCACACTGAGCCCCTGCGCCATGTCTGTCTATGAAACTGTACTTTTTTATATATGAAGTGGTAGTAACCTCTCTTATTTTTGTTGCGTAGTCCTCGTTGCTCCATTTGCCACATCCATTTTTTCTTCTGAAAAACTATCCACGCTCTTCGCTCTTCCTACAACAGAATATTACAGAATATTATAGAATATTTAATTTCAATTAAAATTTTTATTTTACTAAATAATTTACGTCTTTAAGGATTTTATAAAATATTTAAAAATATTGCACTTCAGCTTACCAGATTGTTATGTTTATTAGTATGTTTTTAAATATAAGCATTTACTCAAAACAATTCACCATAAAATAAATCCAACAAGCCCTAGTATTTCCAACAAACCTTAGTATTTCCAAAAGGTGGTGGAGGTCCCAAAGCTTCTCTCCAAGTGGCAGCTTGTTTCACCGGAGATTCTTCTCTTTTACGTTTAACACTGTGAACTATTGGCCTTATGGTGGGTGATGCAGTTTTTTTTTTACCTATATCTTCTATATCTACTTCTGTGTTCTGTGGATTAAAAGGTTATTTTAAATTAAAAGTTTCCATATGTATAGCTGGGTAGGTAGGAATAACGTGAAACGTTCAAAAGTGACAAAAGCTAAGATTAAGTAGCGGAACTCAACGCTGAACAAACAGTCTTATCAACGTGGAGCAAAAGAATACAGGAAAAAATAAATTTTCTTTAATTTATTTATTATAACATAGTAATAATAATAAATCATTCTTCATGGTCTTAAGCCCAAATTGGCTTGTATGACCACTGCATATTTACAATAATTAATGAAAACAAAAAAGCATACAATACAAATAATGTTAACAAACATAAGAAACAAAAATAAATAAATTGTAACATTAGAAATAAAAATTAATAAATTGCTGCTTCTGTTATAAGAAAAAATAAAAATTGTTTGTCATTTCTAAATTTTATAATATTATTTGACTTCTTTTAGTAATTAGACAAGAAAAAATTTTGCATTTTATATTTTATATTATCTATGTTAATTTTATCTTTAAGAGTTTTCGGTATTTCATTAATTAGTCTTGGGATTATATAATTTATTGTCCTTTTACCGTAAAATAAAAATATTTACTCTAGTCGTTTATATTGTATTATTTGAAATTGATCTTGTTATTAAAATATTTTGTGTTGTTTAAAGTTTCTGTTGTAATGAAGGTAATGTTCTTTAAGTAAAATATGTTTTACTTTATCTTGTATTGGTAATACTTTGTAATACTCGAAAACTTAAATTCATTTGTAATTGCAACTGTACAGTATAGCTAAAACGTCGTGGCCATCTTAAAGTTACACTATCTAAACTACTGTTTTTGCTCGCTAGCGAAAAAATAAACGAAACTAAGAAAAACCTTAAAATCAATTCTGTGCAGACGCAAGTATATGAAGCTAACTTCAGGTCGGCCAAGACACTTCGACTGTACTGTACTTAACTCACCCCGCAAGAATTCTCCTCAGTTTCTTCCACTTCTTCATCAGCTACATCCTCGGACACTTCTTTTGGTTTAACACTGAACATGTCTGTGATTTTACGAGTTTTGTATTTGTCACTTTTTGCTAACATTTTTTTGTGCAACCAATCTGGATATTGTACTCGGGGTACTGGGTTATCCAACTATGGAAAAGGCAATATTATTTTAGTACACTAAGCGTTTTTAGAATTGAGTTAGATTTAATATATTATCACTTATCAAATATATTTATATGAAAAACTTATTACTCCTTTAATAATTATCAAAAAGCCAAATTAATATTATTTTAATATTACACAATATTAAAATAAAAAATATAAAAGTTCTTGAGCATGAATACAAAGAATTCTTGTGTATACAAAGAATAGTGTAAAATGCATGAGACCAGTTGTGGTGCAGTGGCATCAGGTAAATCTGACAGGTCACAGTTTCGATTCCCACTCGAGGAAATGAATTATTTAATATTTTCATTGCCTCGCTCTTAAAAGAGTTCCGTCACTCAACGCGCAATGTCTGCTAAATTCAACGGAAAGTGTGGTATAGAAGTGTCTTAAAAGGAGGGGAGTGTATTGACAGTAGGTTCCCAACTTCATAGATATATCCCCCTAAATACGCAATACAGCATGATGCAAAACAAATTATATCAAGCCTTATAATATTTAATGTAGACTAATTCAAATTAAATTTAAATAATACCCCTTGTAACGCAGCTGGAATAGTAATGATCTTCTGTATGGCACCACTCAGTCTCTCTATATAATATGCCCAGTCTAAAACATCTCGTATGTCCACGTCCTCCCCAATAGTGCTGTCTTTGAGCCAACGCCGCAAATGGTGGCGTTTAACCGCGGCTGGAGATTGGAAAATGGCGAGAGGAATAGCTCGTTCCGTTACTGGTGCACCGTCGGGTTTGCGGGATATTATAAATCTGGAATTATGGAGACTTTTTAAATCCGCTTCACACTATATCCTGTACTTAGCAGAGTAGGCAGAGGGAACATAGTGTTAAGTCATTCCGTTCCCCACTTCTCGCCAAAGTCTCGAAACATTGCGTGTTGAGTAGCGGAACTCAACGCCGCACTTAGCCTCGACACCAAAAAGTAAATATTTCACTAATTAAATAAATCAAGATACCTGCAAGCCAACCCAGCATCCTTAACCATTTGATCTCCTAAAAACTCCGCCAGCCTCTTAGCTGTGGAAATCGAAGTAGATTTCTGACCGCCATAATCCTCCAATTTCTTGGACATCGATCTATTTTCCGAGATTAATTCAAACAATTCCGAATCGGGCATGTTAGATCCTTTGCTGTATAAAACATCTAACCAGTAATCAGCTACTTTGGCTACGGCTGCGTAACACGATTTCAAATCATTTCCCTTAAGAAAAGCCTCAAATACAGAAGATTGAAATATTTTAATAAGTTGCAATTCTCCGCGGCGTTTAACTTCGAATCCTTTTAACTCGGCTAAGGAGCCGTCGAAGTTGAATACTGCATATCGTTTCTTTAGCTTTTTGCCTTCTTCTTTAGACGCCGGTAACACCATGGCGAGATAAGGTCCGTCTACTTCAAAGAAAATAGAATTCTCTGATCGCTTCTCGTATTTCTTTTCTGTGGGATCAACTAATTCGTAATACTGGTCGTTTGTGAAATAATCCTAAAAAAAATTAATAATATTTTTCATTCAATTAAAAAGTCGATATAACCAATTGATTTAAATGAGTATTGTATTTAAGGTTGCGTAAACATAATATGTAATTAAAAAAACCATAAAGCAAAACAAATTTTCAATCTCCCATATTAATAAAATGGATAATAAAGATATAATAGGAAAAAGCATAAAATAGTATATAAAAACAGTTTACCTTAACCATAGCGTTTAAAACAGCATTTGGAAATGAAACATTAATTTTCTTCTTTTTCTGATGCGTGGTGTGAATGGTGACATTTTCAGGGAACGATGACGGTAGTATGCACCAGATTCCTATCAAACAAATTTTGAAATTATTAGAAAAGAAACTTCGCATGCTAGTTTGTATTCATTCGCTACTTTAAGTACTGCGCCTATTTTAAAATGCAATTTTCAAAAATCTGATAGATCTTTTTCGAATCTTTTAAGTTTGAACCCCACATTTTTTAGACATCAAATATTGTCATTTTCCTTAGTCAAATAACACGACAAGGGGCCATGTTGCTTCTATTACACACGCAGGAGGACTTGTACTTTGTAGCTAAAAAATATTTTAAAGTTGAACATGAAAAAACAAATTACATATTTCTAATCTAATCAGCTTTACGCTGTAGCCCGCACACAGCAGGGTAGGCAGAGGGAACCTAGTCTTAAGACACTCTATAACCCACTTTCTGCCGACTTCTTGAGACATTGAATGTTGATTGGCAGAACTCAACGCCGCGCTTTACCCAGGCACTGTCACCAGAGCGAAGGAATGGAAATATAAATTTAAATAAATAATTCATCTCCTCGAGTGGGGATCGAACCCACAACCAGTTACCATTATGAAACAAATAAAACAATATTTAAAATAAATAAACCATACACACCATCTGTATCCAACTCCAAGGGTCGACCTACTTGTTCAATGATCTCTCGCGCGCGCATTATAATGTTAGCGCCAGTATAACACACTATGCCGGCCATTTCCATACTGTGCCAACGAGCTCTGGTAAAAAAATTACAAAATTTTATTTTATTATTCTACAATTAGGAAAAAAATATTTATTAAGAAAACGTATAAAAATTTGAATATACCAGGATTTGAACCCGCGCCTCTTTGGAAATCGTCCAAGCGCTCCAACTAAGCCATACGTTCTCATCGAACAAAGAAAAGTGTAGTAATATGGTGTTGAATTACTTTTTACTAATTTTTTTAAAGAAGTAAATATAATATACAAATCAAAAATCAGCTTCACGCTGTATCCCACACAGCAGATTAGGCAGAGGGAATCTAGTGTTAAAACACTCCGTACTTTCTGCCGAATTCTGGAGCCATTTGCCTCGACACCAGAGCGCAGAAATGGAAATATAAACATAAATAAATATTTCATATACATATAATGTACAGATAGATACATAAATTCATATCGTGACTTTAATATTATTTTTAAATATAATATTTTTAAAAAAATCTACAATACGAATAAATCTCACCCTCTCCTCATAACATATCCATAGAAAGAATTCAAAATACACTTGTGAGCCAATTGCAAGGAATCGTAGAGCACTTCTCTGCTTTTCGCCGATTTTATTTCCGCAGCATCTCCGCTGGCCACTGCTTGAGCTACCATCGATTTTGCTTGTTTATTTAAGGCTTTGTATTCGTAACGACGGTCTCTGAGAAGGGAATTCGTGAATCAATTGTGGTTTGTATATACTAATGTATCCCGCATGTAGAGGGATTCTAATGCACAGCTCGTCACTTTATTTATATATAACGAACCGGGTGCGCGTGTGGGCGATCCTGAGTCGTTAGGTCTTCGTTTATACTTGGAACGCGGTGAAGTCAGATGACGTCTCTATACAACCGTTCAGCACGCCACGAAGGAGAAGTGACCTCCGCATCGCATTTTAAATTAATAACAATTTAAAATATTACTAAATAATAAGACAAAATATACCTGAAAGCTCTGACAGTGTCAACATAAAACGAATTCTCCTTCTGGCATATAGTAGTGGTGCGTACTTCTGTTCGTGTTACCTTCGTCTTCTTGTAGGCTACTTTACAGTAATCTGCTAGACGTTTCTTTTCATATGCCGCCTGAAAATATATATAATAACAAAAATATATAAATGTTATAAACACTTTAACATAGTCGGATTCGAACCCACGCTTCTTAGAAGGATTCTAATTAGGTAAGATAGTGATAAAACACTCATTTTTCCGCTTTCACAATATATTGCGCAGATTCTAAGGACATTTCGTATTGAATTACGGTTCTGAATGCCGCGCTGATTTGTTACTAGAATGAAGAAATGAAAATATTAAATCAATGCCGCCGAGCGGGAATCGACCTCGCAACCGTAGCGTACGTGGTCACAGCGCCAGCGTCTTAATAGAAGGCACTATTCCGAATAACCTTTTTCTTTTATAATTGATTATATTGAATAGTCGTAGTACATATGACACTAATAACTTATTATTTATTTTCTTGTATAATAAAAATATATAGTGTGTATGTCTATTATTGTACCTGGTCCTCTTTAGGCAACGCATGGAATGCCCTCGGTGGCCCCCCAGGGTGGAGCGGTGGAAACTTCTCAGTTTCTAACTGCTGTTGGATTCTTTGGTATTCACTTCTCGTTGCAGGTACTATAAGGTTTCAAAACGATCATTTTTATAAGTAGCAATTTTAAAATATACAGATTGATATTACTTAAATATGTTCAGACAAATCCCACATGGTCGTCTGGTATTAGCCAACTAATAAACAATTTAGATGATGGTGGAATAATAAAAAAATAACATAATGTATCAGCGTTCAATGAGACACGTTCTATGCACCATATATACACAAAATAGCATTCATTTCATCAATGATTCATATACATTTCTCAAAACTGTTACAGGAATGGGATAAAAAAAAATTTACTTCATTAAGTACACGCAAACGAACCACAGGCTATAACGAATAATAATAAAATAAAGTAAATTTTAAGAGGCCAGTCGTGGCGCAGGTGCACTTTGTGACTGTAAAACAACTTGTTGTGGGTGCAATCGCCACACGAGTATATCAAATATTTATTTAGATTTATATTTCTTTTTTTTGCCTTGGTTTCGAAGCAAAGAGCAGTATAGAGTTCCGCCACTCAACAGGCAATGCCTCCAGAGCTAATTAATTATTAATTAATTAAATAAAATAACATTGAATTAATATATAATACTTACAGAAATGAAGAAAAGAAAAAAAATGGTAATAAAAATTTATGATGGAAAAGTGAATGGTAAGAGAGGTAAGGGGAGACATCGGTTGACCTTCGAAAACACAGTATCTAAGATACTGGAGGAAGGTCACGTAAAAAGCATGAGGACCCTCAGGAAGACCTTCATGCATAAAGAAGTTGATGACAGTGGACAAGGCGAAAGAGGTATGTAAAGACAGTAGCGTTTGACGCTCCGTTCTCTCTGACTACCCCGCTCGGGATAAAGCGTGAAGCTAAGTAAGTACATACAGAAATCCCCCCGCCACATCCAGTCCATGTGCCGCTGGCAGTCCGCGCCGGGCCGGTTGTAGTCGCACACCGCGCACGTGCGCACGCACACCATTGCCGATGGCTGCAGCCTGACGATACATTTTATACTTCATATCCCAAATAAATTTTCAAACATTTGTTGTCTTTTATTTTATAATGCTACTTAGACGGAACATATTGTTAACTACTGTTATTGACACTGCGTTTCTCACGTACAGGCTAATGTTAGTGACGTTATGTATCAGAGCTCAACGCTGCGCTTCGTCTTGTTAGCAGATCGAAGATATGAAAATAATTTATACCCCAAGACAAATAAAACCAACAATTCTCATTCAATGTTTTCATTGCCTAATGTTCTTTATACGATATAAGCGTAGAAAGGGAAAAAGATCATGAAATAACACGAAGACGGTATATAAATAAAAGACATTTTTCAAATAAATACCTCCGATAAATAAAGATCAGACCTTTAAAAGAACGAACCTTGATAAATTTTTATGATGATTTTAATTATCATTTTTATCATTCATGTCATAATACATCATAAATATTTATTAAAATACATGAAGTCGTGGTGCAGTGGCACAAAGTGTGACTGTAAAACCGACTGGTTGTGGGTTCGATCCCCACTCAAGGAGATAAAATATTTATTTAAATACATATTTTTATTTCTTCACTCTGGTGAATTCCCCCAGAATTCGGCAAAAAGTGCGGAACGGAGTGTCTTACCACAACGTTCCCTCTGCCTACCGTGCTGTGTGCAGAATACGTGAAGCTTGCGTGAAGGTCATTTAATTTTATAAATTTATACAACATTTTTTATAAGGTAAATCATAAAGTAAATAAAAAAAAAATTTTACCTAACAACACATCAAAACACATGAAAATGACAACTAACCTATTAGTCAAAATAATATTAGGATACATGGCACCCACATCCAAGTGATAAATTAACGGATTTTCATCTCTCCTCGGATGATCTTTCATATGCTGCAATTTTGTCTTTATTTCTGTACAAACTTCATCAAAATTGGTCACCAGGTCAAGTGGTATACCTTCTTCAACCTCTATAGCGTGTTTCATGGTTTTCTCTGTATTTTCCATCAATTTATCAATTGCAGATGGCACTATTCGGAATTTGCACTTGATATCGGCGCGGAATACACCTGAAATAAATTTTATTTTTGTGTCATAATGTATTTTTTTCGGTTTCGGCTATTGTTATTACTGACTAAAATTTCTTATTATAAAGTTTGGACATTAATGTAGTATGAGTAAAATAGTTTTGTTTAAATGAAAACATGGGATAGATAAAATAGAAAAACAAGGCAAATCACCAGAATAGAGCATATAACCAATTAAATCTTTAATTCTTCTGTTCTGTTGTAAAAGAATATATTGATATATAAATCATAAAATCACAAAAAAAGTAAAGAAAAAAGAAGAGCAGAAAAAGGCTCTGCTGAGGAAAAGACCACTGTCTGTGTAAAACAAACAAAACCAATTTCAACAAACAAGAATCAAATATACTATACCCCAGAAAATACATACCCGACTCAAGTGCCTCCACGTGTCCACCCACATAAGTCTCCGTCTCCAAAACATGGCCGTCATTAGTTAATTTATTTAGTTCTTCCACTTGCTTATTTGGAAACACAATGTTAGCATGGAACGCTTCCACCATGAGGAGTGACTCACAAAGCGTGCCTGAGCCTTTGCGTAGGATCTGAAATAAAATTGTAGAGCTATTGAATACTAATTATGTAATATTATATGAAAATAACAATAACCAAATTAAATGTATAATTAATGAGTTTTTGCTTTCGCTTACCTCATCAGGTTCCAATGGTATAATGGTACAAAGAGCGAATATAAATGGGTGAACATATTTCATATACAAGTAGTATGTAGCTACAGCATCAGACACTGAATAGTTTGACAACACCTGTAATATATTTGTTATATTTTATATGATGTATTAAAACGTTCCTATTTTTGAAAATAGGTAGGTATATAAATTATTGACTATGGATGAATATACAATTAAAAATTAAAAATGAATATACAATTAATTAATTTTAAATATAATTGTGGTTGTCTCGGTCCAGACAGGGGTTTTACTACTTAAATAAAATCATTTCCCTGACTCAACCCATAACTATCTCGTGAACCTAACTATAGAGTTTCGATAAGAAGTACTGTTTTTTTTGCTATTATAGTAGAAGCCACTAGTGCTAAAACACTCCATTCTAACCTTCGAGATAGTGAGTGTAGAGTGACAGGAATCGAACCCACAACCGCCGCGACTGCAGTCACAGGATCTAGTCAACTATTTTATGATATTAAGTATTTTACCTGTGGTTGTTCAGCTGCCATTCTGCACATATCTTCAGGATCTAATTCAACAGGATCGTAACGTAACTTCGCCTTAGCTACAGCCTTAAGACCTTGAGACCCCACTGGCAAATATGAGTCTCTTTTCACCCAACTTTAGTATGAAAATAAAAATGTACAACTTTAACATTGAATAAATCCAATTTTTAATTTGTTATCTTAGACATTTCAAAATTATGAAGCAACAACACCAATATACCAAAATTAACTTTGAGTTAATCTTGAGTTGAACTGTTAATATTAATTTGGACTTTCGCTTATACACCAAATATACAAAGAGTAACATTAAGTAGATATAGATAAATTATCAATATCTTGTTTAAACTCTCGAATGAACTAAATATTTGAAAAAAAATCTCTACCTATATCATACTTTTATTTTGAAGCCACTTGTGGTGCAAAGGCACAAAGGCAAACATGGAGTTCCACCATTCAACACGTAAGGCTTCCGGAATCCGACGGAAATTGGGTAATAAAAGCGTCATCATAGAGACAGTGTCTTAACACTAGTTTCTCAAAGTCCCTCTGCCAACCGTGCTGTGTGATAGAAGAAAAATGATATAGTAAGAACTATTACCATAAACAATCCATGTGCATAGCCGGGCGACATGCATATGTTCCGTCTCTCGCTGTTATCTTACTAAAACCTATTTCTTGCTTCATATCTAACCCCAGTATGGCTGCTCTCGTTTCAACAAACGGCCAATCGAAAAAGTCACCTAAAAATTATATCAACATTTTTTATTTATTTATTTACTATATAAAAGTTTTATAAGATATTTCTCTAGAGGCCATCCATAAATTATAACACTTGTGATACGAATTTTGAGGTCTTTTAATCAAATCAAATCAAAAATTTCTTTATTCAAGTAGGCATTTAACAAGCTCTTTTAACTCCTTATGTCACATATTTTACTATTTTACACCTAGAAATTATTAAATAAAAACAGCAATTCCAAAAATGTTATTCATACATAATAATATCACGAAATTAATACTTTGGTGCTCCTATTTCTAACACTTTATTGTGTGTAGTTTATGGATGTTAGTCAGTTATAAAGAAATTACCATTATATGTGACAAATATATGAGGTTTCACATCCATAATGTGATCAAAAAACTTCTGTATCAAACCCAATTCATTAGGTTCATTGAACACAACGAATTGACTGAAAAAAAAAATTATACACAATTTATGAATATTTATTTTTTAAAAAAATATTTATAGTCTATATACCTACAAGAATATTATTGATACTTTAAATTAAAAAGTAAATAACCTTTTTTCCAATTATGGCAGCATAAGCGTAGAGTGTCTTAACACGTTGTTAAGACACTATGTTCCTTACTTTCTGCCAGAATGAGACATTACATAGTAATCATTAAACAATGCACTTTGTCTTAACCAGGGTGCAAATGAACCAGGATATGCAAATAATTAATTCCCCCAAATATGAATTGAGCCCAAAACCATCACCTTTCCATTCAGTTAAATACAACAATAGGAAAAACATTATACAGGAATTTATATTATCACTTTATTAAGCAGTAAACAACCACTTCTATCTTACCCTTCAAACTCTGGCTTAGGTGTGTATTCAAAGTCCTCCACATCAGTTGATATAATTTCTCTGTTAGTAATCAAATAGCCCTGACCATCAATCATGTATGAAATCATCATAATTTGATCTGTTTGGGAATCGGGAAATTTCAATGGCAATTTTGTTGTTTCTATATCAAATGCTAATACTATTGGATCTGGCCGTTCCAAAATGTCATCCCTTTTGATAAATATAGGTGTTTCAGTTCCTCTACATTTGATTGTATACCAGGTCCCGCAAAATATCTTCATGTCTATAGCCACTCTCACATGGTATGGCACATCATGTTCTCTGTGATATGATATTTTGATACATATGAAAATCTGATAGCAAATAACCTTAGAATTATTGTGTTAATTTTAAAATTAAAAAATCTTCATCAAACAAAAAAACAATTTTGGTAAAAACTCTTTCGATACGTTAAAAATATAAAAAGATACTAAACTTTGTTTTAACTAGGTGAAAAAAATTATTAACAGGGAATTATATAAATAAAGAAACCTCATGTCTAGAATATTATCCTTGTGGTCAGTAGTTTTCTTTGCATGCTCTATTGCCGCAGCACTAGTGAGTGCATTAGTCAACATTTCTGAATAAATAGCATCTTTTTTCTCCCTTTCTTTATTTTTGTTTACTGCTGTCAATATTTCCTTCCTAACTTTCATCATTTCATTTTGAGACATGAAAGATAATTTAATGTATCTCTGTTTTATTCCTGATAAGTGGTTAAGCTGAAACAAAAATATTCAATAAATAATAAAAAATATATGTATGTTTGATAAATTGAACGTGCTTTAGTTTCATATAATCGTAAAGTAATCCACTAAAAGAATGAAATATAAGTAAAGTTTAATATTTTTATATTTGTTTTACCAAATCTAAATCTTCTTTTTCAACAACTTCGATTTTATGTATTGTTCCTGCAAATTTTTTGGATAAGTATTGTATTACTTCCTGCTCACACTCTTTCCTGGCCATCACAAGAAAATAAGGATTGAACATGAGTGATATTTTAAACCTGGATCCATCCATTTCTAAGAAGTAATAATCCATTGCAGCAACAAGTCTTTTGTCTTCATCCAAGACTTCAGCCTAAAATTTAGATTAGCGTTTTATAAACAATAAAACAACAAAGCAAAGTGGTATAAATAAAAATCTTACTGTGTGCATGTTAATTAGATATCCAGTTCTTTCCTTCACATCTCTAACCCTGTCAAATCCATATTTTGAGTCAATTCTATCATTATCGATAGCTACTCGTAGTCGTGTTTCCGATGATTCTTCCCTGTAAATTAGACCCTCTTAGTATTATCATATTATGATAAAGTATATTCATTTACTTTAATAATTAGAAATAGCTATAAAAATATATTAAAACCTTGGCCCTGAAGAAGATCCAGCTTCTTTTTTATTAGAATCATTTTTATCTGCCCTGTATTTTCCAGTATTCTGTAGTAACATTTTTTCAATAAGTAGTAAAATACGTATATAACTAAAGGTTTATATTTTATTTAGCGTCATTTCATATAGATGTTTATTTATATGGTGTTAAATCAAATAGTTATGGCACTTAATAGATAACAAAGAATATTTAATAAAACTCAAAACTAAAAATCCAAACCAATTTCAAGTGTCGTCTGTCAACTTTATTCTAGCTGTTTCATATTTATTTATTAATCAATCATTTTTCGCGCCAATTTCTGCATATTATAGATTATATATAATAATATTTAGTGACATTGGCGAATTAATGTGTGCTCAACTAGCACGCCCGGAACATCATAATTAAAGAAGCAAACTTTATAATTTCTCCTTTGTTATAATTTTTCCTTTTTTTCTCCTTTTATAAATCTGATTGTTTTTGTTAGGTAAATGTAATTGCTTAATTAAAATATGGATTATGAATATATTTGTACCACGCATAGTAACATTTTTATATGTTTGTTTCAATACACGAAAGACGCGCAGATTTCTATACAATCTTTGCATAAATAAAATTTAAAAAGTCTGGCCTTTTTATTTTTATTACATCTGGCTATTCCAAATAATATAATTAATAATAGCTCCGGTTAATAGCAGTATTAGTTCATTTTCCAAAATCAATAAGTCACAGGTATCGTAATAAATACTTGGCTATGGTATGGTTATCTTTGATAATGGCGTTCAAAGCGTACCAGTTGAGCACATATCACTTCACCAATGTTTTGACTAGACTATCTGTGAAAATTCTATAAATGACATATTGAAGTAGTCTGAAAATTTAATTGTCAACTCTAAGCAATGTAAAATCGCGGTATTTTGATTTGTTTTTGCTCATACTTTTATTATATATTTAATAGCAATTGTTAAAACTACATTATGTATTTGTTGTCTTCTTACAGATCAATGGCATATAATATTTAAATACAAGATACTTAATATTTTTATAATTATGGAGGACTCGACATATTTTTGTATGGATAACCAATCAAAAACCATGAATAAAAATTGCGATATAAGTATTTCTGAAACTTTATCAGATTTCGAAAGGTTACGTATATCTGCATTGATGAAAGCAGCTGAAATCAGTCCTTTTGTAACTGAAGTAACAATTGGGCCTAGAAGCCCTGGCAAAAAGAAACCTATTGTCAACAAAATGCCGCCTATAAATAATCAAGACCTTAGAGACTTAACAGAAGACAAACTTGGTGAAGATTTAAGATATACTTTGTTATTAAAGGAATATGAAGCAAAACTACAAGATAATTCAGAGGATTTATATAAAAATTTAGTTGAAAAAATGTTTAACACTTACACCGAAACCATGCATCGCTTTTGGAAAAAGCAAAGTGATGAGTGTAAAAGAAAAACTTTGGAACTTAGGGCAAGGAAATTGCAAATGGCTCAACAATTACAGGATAATGTTAATTTAACATTACTAGAAAATGTTCAACAAGATGAACAAGACTACCAAATTATCAACCAACAGACTATTGAAAACATGAATAAGATATTAGAAGAACAAAACAAGGCTACTACAAGGTTTGCAGCAATTACTGATAGTCATACTAAAATATGTATATGCTACAATGAAATAACTAATGTTGGTATAATGGAACCACTAGCAGAAAATATTTTAGTGAAGTATGCTATATCAATAAACACAATTGTAGAAAATATAAGTGCCATACTAGACTTTTGTAGAACTGGCACAATCACAGATAAAGAAGTTAAACAATCTGAAATATTATCCTCTAATATTGAAAATATTAGGCAAAAAATAGTGAAAGATTTAGAGGCAGCCAAACAACATGAGTATATGCAGAAGCAGAAAGAAGAGGAAGCAAAACAAAGGGAAATAGAAGCAAAAAAAGCAGAGGATGCTGTGACAGCTGAAAAAGCTAAGATCAAACACAATCTTGTAGAACAAGCTAAAAGATCTAAAGCATTATTTTATTCTGAAAAAAATTTTGATTACTTTCAAGAACTCAAAAATTTTTTAGATTTATATGAAAATAGTTATAAAGACTTGTTAGAAAATACAAATTTGAAGAAATTTAGATTTGACTGCCAAAAAGCAGTGAACACCCCAATTAATGCATTATCCTCAGTTAGTGGAGTTCATATTCGAGACAAATATGATAAGCTAGCGAAATTACTCAGAGGAGACAAAGTACAAGTTTTGGACACATTTGTGATGGCATCACAGCATCCACAAGGACTTTTTTATTGCACTGCTCTATTAGCCAAAAAAATTGTTCGACAAGGAGAATTATTAGTTTCCAGTAATCCTGAGGCAGCATTTCCTCTTGCCGCAGTAACTATTGCTTTATGGTCACAATTTTCTGATTTTGGTAAATTACTTGAAGCCTATTTTCATAGATATTGTCCTTATTTAGTACCAATGATGTTACCTCAAAAAGGAGGACAAACCGATAAAGAATTTTACATGTCCAGGGGATACACTTATAATGATGAAGGTGTGGTTGAAAAACAAGATAAATTTTTAAAAAGAATGTCTGGCATATTTAGACTACATTGTGCTATTTGGACAGCAAAAACACCCAGATTTATCAATTCTTCAAATCCTTGCAGCTTATGTTTTGGATGGAAGTGGTTAGCATCATTTATTAATCTTAAGCCAGAACCTGATATAAGTGCTACATTATTACATGATTTTTTTATTGTATGTGGCTCAGAGTTTCTCAAACACTATGGTAAGCAGTGTATAAAAATAATAAAATTAGTTAGTACTGAATATTTATCTATTCTTAATGATATTGATGAAGGTGGTCCCAAAAGCAGACTTGAGGTATTCCTCCAAAATGTATTAAAGACTGGGCATATACCTCCGCCAACTGGATTGTTATCACCTCATACTTGGTAGTATAAATAATTTTAATTTAAAAATAAGTTAATGAGAATAAATTTCCAAATTATGATGACGATTGATGATTTAATCTATGTGATGATGATATAAACTATGTTTTAACAATAAAAATTTCTACATTTTGAGTACATAAACTCATTCTTAATTTATTGTACAATGATATGCATAAAATTTTATCACAAAACAATTTGATATTTTTATTTCAATACTTCCAAAACAATAAAATTTGCATTGTGATGAAGTGGTGTTGTCTGACTGTTAATGAGATGTATCTCGCTATTGTAATATTTTTATTTTCCCACTACTACCAAACAACAAAGTGCTACTTTAATAGATAAAGTCCTGTATTAAATTGTATATCATATTTATAATTAAAGGTAATAATAGAGACTAGCGATTTTTTAAACCTTTACTGGTCTCTATTAGATAGTCTCAGCCTGTAAATTTGTAGTGTAAAAACTATAGGTACTTATATTGTTTTAATTTATAAATTACTCGTGCAGTTATTTATAGAAAACAAAAGATTTTACATTCTGATATTTGATAAAAGTTTAGAAAATAGTAAATTATTAGTTTCTTCGATACTACCCTACCTGGGTAGTAATTTTTCAATTTAAGTAGTTCTAATGAACTTGACTTTGGGGGCTAAGGTATGGATGTGTATTCTATGGCATTCTGAAATTTATTTTTTTATCTGTATGTTATTATTTTGTTAATCAGCTGTAGACAGCGTTGACAATTGTCTCTTGGACAAGCATTAGGAGACAGCACGACTTTTTACTCTGTGGCTGCGTTCTACTTCTATTACCACTTGCATTGATTACTTTTTACCATTTATGCTGGATAAAAACAATGTAGACTTAAACTATTACTTTTAAGATATACACTGCTTCCATTTATATTGTTGTACTTAAATGAGTTATTACTAATTATCAGTGTCAGTGCTTTCTTATCAAAATGGGTGCTAAAAGTGATAATTTGTTCATGGCAAAGTACTCTGCGTACAGCCCTTATCGGCTTATTCAAAGGGAGTGTGGGTTCAATAACCCGGTGGGCGCCAGTGATGCGATGGCTCGCAGCCTTTACTGCGGCATGAAGCCCATAGCTTCCTGGGACTGTGACCAAGCGAATGCTCTTCCTACCGGTGGCGTGTTCAACCTTGAGTTCTCCCCGGAAGGGTAAGCAAATCAGTTGTTAGCCTTGACTTAGGTATTGTTGACATTCTATTTGCAAAAAATTACAATTACAATGGCATCACACAGATGACTTACTTAGGTAATGGTTAATCCTGCTAACACATAATAATTCCACAATAAAATTCCGTATGTTGATGGTTTTCAATATAATTCAATATTTCATATAATATATCATTTATTGAAGGCCGTCGTGGCGCAGTGGCACAAGGGTGCCGCGCTTAAACACGACGGTTGTGCGTTCGATTCCCACTCAAGGAAGTGAAATATTTACTTATCTTTATATTTCCATTTTTCTTCGCTCTGGTGTCGAGGCAAAGTGCGGTGTTGAGCTCTGCCACTCAACACGCAATGCCTCCAGAATTCGGCAGAAAGTGGGGAACGGAGTGTCTTAACACCGAGGTTCCCTCTGCCTACACTGCTTTGTGTAACCAATTTATTTTGTATAACCAATTTAAATCAATTTTATATTATGATTTATAAATATTTTATCAGGTCTTTGCTAGTTGCTGCTTGTGAAAAGAAATCTATACAAATTTTTGATCCCTTGACACATCAACGAATTCACTCGGTCAATGGAGCACATTCTGATTGTGTAAACTGTGTAAAGTAAGTAGATTTGTAGTAAGATCTTTTAACAATTAGTCTTAAAATTAATAGAAATATTTTAGTAGATATTTTAATTACAAGCCCATCAGTGATTATACACAACTTGTTAGTTTATATTTCAATTTCATCAAATGTGTCTTATACTAAATCAAACAAATGTTCAATCAAACATTCATTTAACCTACCTGTTGCTACTTTAAAATATTGTATATAAATAATTAAAAAAAAACTGCATATAGGTAAGTAATTAGGACCAAATCTACATGAATAGTCATTTTAAATGACTTATTTAATTTAGGTAAATTTAACCTACTCTTTTTATATGTATTACAAAGATTTGAATTAAATTAATTTGTTGTTCATAACATTACTCATTGTTCATGTTAATTAAATACCTTTAAACATTAAAGAAAATTTAAAATCTTTTCATAATAAGTTTTTTGGTGCAGATATAAGAAAACACTCTTCATAAAGAGTTATGCCCATTGAAATTTCATTAATGACTTGTAGACAATGTGTTTAATATATAGACTTGCATTCATGTTGTAATATGAAATTGCAGCACCCTTGTAATTATTTCCATTGATGTTAAATTAGTTTTGATTGTTTTGTAAATAAAATACACAGCCAAACCCACCAAATGTTGATATTAATAATATGACTTTGAGCCTTACCACTGATTGCTTCAGTCATTTTTAGAATATTTTTTGTGATATATACAAAAAAAGATATAAATGATTGTTTACTGAAAAGTAAAAATTGAGGCAAACAGTTATTTATAGCAATTTTGTCAAACAAAATTCTGTAAAACTGGTATAACATTTTTATTTAGAAAGCAATTTAATTAAAACAACTATAAGTCAAGGGAGGCTTGCCAAAATGCAACAGTGGAAACTGCAATTAAATTGATTAAGCTGATTCTGAGATAAGCGTGTGGGAGAGTCACGTCGCCAGCAATGAAAACACGCAGGACAGACTCAACTGCATCATTACTATCACTGGCAAATTAAAATTTAGAACCGATGTTAAGTAGTGGCTTTATGCCACTGCGATTCGCATTAGGTAACGCAGGGCTCGGGCGCCCAACACCCACCCCTCCATGAAATTTGATAGCGCTAAAAAGAGAGAAACTCACTTATATCTTCCATGTACAAACACTGGTCCATTACGATTATATTATAAGTGTAGATATAGATCCAATATGTCACCTAAATTTGCAGTAGCAGCGCAATGTGTCATTTGTAACCATTTACAGTAAGTAAGTGACTGTAAATGTGATTGGTTTGATCCTCGTTGGAGTAAATGAAATGTTTATTAAAATTTATATTTATATTTTTGTCGAGGCAAAGCGCCTGAGTGCCGCCATTCATTATGCAATGCCTACGGAATTTGAC